>JAPFBL010000431.1:4520000-5120000 GCA_026182355.1 Hermatobates lingyangjiaoensis
GACAAAAATCACATAATTAACTGGGAAGAAGCAAATGAGTTGGTTTTTATGTCATGTGAAAGAAGAAGAAACATTGTTGAAAGCGCCCTCATAAAAGACTTTTCTAAGAGCTTGGTCAACACTAGTCCAGGCCTTTTTAAATTAGATGAATTTCTAATTGAAGGAATTATCAAACAAATCAAGACTATTCAACAGTTATAGGAAAAATACTGTCAATGATGCCAATCTTACTCCTTCTTTAAATCAAAATTCATAACCTGCTTACAACTTGTATTCACTTGCTCTCTGACGACGTGAAAGCGAAAGGCATTAGAGCGACTATCTTCTTTAATTTGTGGTGAGTTACCTGAATATTTATATCACGTGTTATTGTGACAATTTTCTATATATATAATATATATATTATAATATATATATATATATTATCAATAATCAAACCACAAATAAAATAAAGCGGTCTTCGTCAGAGAGCTTGTTACGGTTGAAAGATCTTAGTCTTGTTTTCCCATTTCTTATTTGTGGTTTGATCATTGATTGTTATTTCACGTGTTTATGTGAAATCTTTATATATATATATACAAATTTTGTTCAATTTTCAAATGCAAAAACTGAATTCGGGATAATTCACAGCTCTAATACGATGTGCGAAATCCTTACTTAAGGTAGTTCTATTCCAAATCAATATTCCCATCGGTAGGAGGCAGAGTGTTGTAAAGCTTTTCTTTAAAAAATAAATGTGAACAGTTCATACAGCATAAATTAATAAACTACGCAAATATTTGGTAAACACAAGTACATATTTAGAACAAGCTTAAATACAAAAAGTATTTTCCGTAAAATGAAAGTTTAATCAAAGTAAGTTCATACTTCATGAGAATTATTCGTTTTTAGTTTACGAAGAAAAACTTAAGTCTATGGTGTAAAAACTTAATGGCCTATTTGCTTACTCAATTATTTGAGGAACCAATATAAGGCTGGATTTGAGCAACCTTATATTGGTTCCTCAAATCCAATTTCAAATATTTCATTCACTAATATTTTATTATTGATGGTAAAATGGATGGTAAGAGCATTTTTTCTAAAATGCAGAAGTGCAGGCCTTATGTTTATTCTGTGCTTTCCAAATCTGCCATGGTGTAAGACTGCTAACATGGATTAGAGAGGTTAAGGTGGTTGTTAGTTGATAATAAAATGATACCTGGGTAGCCATATCCGCCCCACCACCACCACTTCTTGAGCAGAAGCCAAGGCCAAAGGAAGGTCTCCGCTGTCTCCAAGTCCTCTCTCAAGTCTAGGTCTGTCTCCAACTGTGGTGGTATCGGGCCTGACCAGACTACTACCACCGCAGTCAATAAAACAACCTGCAACAATCAAACGGTAGACCTACGTTCATTTATTAAACAGAGGAGTTAATATAAAATGTTTTAACCTTTTATTAATCAGCTTAAAACATTGCCAATTTTTGTAAATATAAATAACTAGGAACTTGATTTTTTTTTCCTATATCAATATCTTCAGTCAGAGCAAATGAATCAAGGAGCTTTCTGACATAGCATATTTTAAGGGCATATTCTCTTGTTTTTATCTTTATCTTAAGTGGTCTTAAGAATTTTACTTACCTTTCATCATTGATTAAATTTCCATTTATATAAATAGATAAAAGTAAAATATTTTTTTAACCGCAAGAAGGTTTATGAGCAACGGAAAGGAATCTGGAGGTTCCTGAGGTTCGTCAAAACATGAATACTAGACCAAAGTTCATGTTTTAACTTGTTCATGGTTTAACAAAGTTCATGGATTAACTTGTAAAGTCTATTCAACCTCCAGTTGTCCAACGAAATGCTAGAATAACTATGTATTATTTGCTGATCGTTTTTTAACCATAATCGTTTAAATGCATACCTGACCGAAAAAATTAATAACATAAAATTTTATCAGGTTATAATTTGAAGTAAATAATTGTACTCAGTTTCTTAATCATTCATTGTAAATTTAAAATTTATTCCATCAAAGTTCATTATAAATATGCAGTTTTGGTCGGTTTTTAAAGTTTAATGTAGACCTGAAAAACTAGGATATTCCTGATTAAAATTTCTGCTATATTTTGTTTTACGCAAATACTTTTATGAAATTATATATTATATATATATAAATTTTAATTTTTAATATTATAAATTTATTATATAAATTTTAATTTTTTTTAATATTTTATAAATGTTATTAATATATATTGTAAACAGGAAAACGAACCAAAAGAACAAACAAAGTTTCACGGTGAATCACAAACACAGAACTAAGGAACAAACACACTTACTGTCTTAATTTTTGGTTGAAACCGTCATCAGGAGAGTTGAGATAGGGAACACCAAGCGCACTTGTAAAGCGACGGTTGGAGACCCAATAATATAATATTTTTGGGTTAAACCGGAAAGGGTTGGTTCCCAAACTAAAATAACATTAAAAGGAAAAGATAAATAAAAAAAAAACCCACACAAAAGTAAAGAAACACACTTACAAACTCCAAATTTTCGGGCAATCCCTCTTAAAAAAGAAAAGAGAAAGGGGCCAACACCGTTGTGCGCAACGTGCTTGTTTCTCTTTCCTTTTTTTTTGAAGAGGATTGCCCGAAAAATTTTGGAGGGTATATATTAATTTGTATTATTATTAATAGCTCGTCCATCCCACACACACCCACACCACCAACGCCCCCAAACACACACACGTTAAAGCGCATACACATATACACTTCAAAAAGTATAAGTATTCGAAAAATGGTTATCATATAATTATATTATTATTACTAATTTTATTATTAAAATTTTAATTTTATTATTAATACAAAAAATAATTTTATAAATCGTTAAAAAAGAAAAAAAATAAATACCAATTGAATAATTATAATTAAATGAATTTTCATCATATAAATAGTACTATGTTTTGACTGAACTGAAGTCTGTTAATGGGCTTATATGTATTTATTAAAAAAAATCTTTTTATTCTATTTCAGAATGTTTTTCGAAGAGAAGATGGTGAGGCACGCAAAATAACATACTAGGTGAGTTGCATTTAAATAGTTATGCTATACTTCATTAGTTTTTCTTTTAAATATATTTACTAATATATATATATATATATTATAAATATTATATTTATATTATATATATAATTATATATATATATATTACACTTATATATATACAAATATATCAAACATTTAATATTACAACATTAGTATAGAAATAGAAATAATATTTAATTTTTTTCAATACCATTCGAGTCAATACCTTTCTTTATTAATAACTTATCATGACTGGGTATTATTTGAAAGCCCTCTATAAAATTACTGTTCAGTAATTTTTGGAAGGTCTTGGTGAGTTCTAAATTCATCCAAGGAAGCATCAATAATCATTGTGATATTCATCGTCAGTGTAAAATTGGAGCTAAGGTGTTAAATTACTTATTATAATCGGTAGGATTTTAGGATGGTCGAATCTCCTAAGTACCTATGCATGAAATTTTTATTCATGTGTAGCTGTGCGTTCATGCGATCACACATGCGTACATGTTTGTGTGTGCGCGTAGTTTTCAAGAAATTTTTATGTGACAATAGAATACATTATGGAAAAAAAATTAATCTTAATAATAAAAAAAAAAAATGAAAAAAGTAAATAAATAACACCAAGCCAAATGGACAAATTAGAGATCAAACTATCAACGAAAGCAGACAAGGACAAGGAATAAGACTAACTAGAGCGGTTTGAATAGTGTAATTTCGTCAAAATTTAACGAGCAATTTCCACATCACAATCATTACACTTTACTGAAAAATAGAAATGTATAATATATAGGACATTACATTTTTAATAAACTTTGCTTTAGCTTAGAGTAAGTTGTATATATTTTTGAGACATATATGTCATACTGGGCTACCAACTTGACATATTTGTTATGGTTTTTTAATAAAATTATAAATTTTGAGCCTAATATTAAGACTTGAGTATCCGTGTAGAGTGCTTTTGAAGTAGTATGGGCTAAATGCTAATACTAGTTAACAGAGTATTGCTACTTACACATGACCTAAGGAGCATGTCAGCAGTGGACGCGTCAATGGCAGTTACTTTCCAGTCACTCTATATACCATTAAAGAAGGCTCTAACTCGCAACAAGGACGTCGACCTCCTCCGTCTCTACAAATATTTGCTTCATTCAACTTTAGTTCCTTTCTGTCGAAATAACTTGTATCATTTATTTTTAAATAACTAGGATTTATCTCTACCTACTCTTTAGTTTTTCTTACTTTTCTGACATATTGACTTTAAAGTTAAGTAACTTGCACTGATTAGAATAACTATTCTAAACAATGTTTATTTTCAGACTTGTCTGTAGTCGATATATGTATTAAGAATAAGGAGGAAAAATTATAAATACTTATTATAATGCAATAATTTATTTAGCTATACAGTATATATATTCACTTAATAAACGGAAAGACGACATAAAAACTGGGCACAATAAAAATTCAAAATTGAGGGTAGATAGCACACATAGCAAAGTAAGTACACAAATTTTTACACAAAGTTTGTAAGTGCGTTTCTTTACTTTGTGTGCTATCCATACTCAATTTTGAACTGTTATATATATATGTATATATATATATATTGATTAAAGTACCGACCGTGAAATAGAAACAAAATTAAAGTTTATCAGAACTCAGTCAGTTCTTCAGTTTTAAATTAAACTTTCATTGCTAACGTTTCGGTTTTTATTTAAAGCCTTTTTAATAGGAAGAAATTCTGCCCAAGAAAAAAGTTATAAAAAAAATCAGAAACATTGGCAATTAGAGTTTAATTTCAACCTGAAGAACTGACAAAGTCCTGATAAACTTTAATTTTGTATATATATATATATACTTTTTCGAACCAGAAAATACGATCCGAAACGGATAAAGAAAGATCAGTATAGATAAAGAAACAATGACAAATTAAAAACACATAGAGGCTGTAATTTTTTGTTTGAATCGTGGATCTCCAACTGTCTCTGTACCAGTGCGCTTGATCTCTCTCTTATGTTTCCTGAAGAGGGTTCAAACCAAAAATTAGAGACAGTTAATGTGTGTTATTAATTTCTCTATGATTCTTTATCTACATTGAATTTTATATATTTATAGTATTTAATTTTTTTTATTTTTTTAGGACTAGGCCATTAAATTGAATACTTCTTTTTCCCAACGTTTCGATATATTTTTACATCATATCAGGACTACAAAAAAAGATTTGGCAACAATCATTTTTGAAGTTTTTTGTGTGTGGATGATTTCTTCCATTGTTCTTTTTCCTAGCCTTGTTTTCTTGTCTGTTCTTTCTGAAGTTTCGAAGTTAAAAGTTTGATATGAAGGAATAGCAAGTTTTTGCTAAGACGCATTAATTTTCTTTTTTGAAATTTTTCTTGTGTTGTGTAATTCTGTTTCCCAAGTATTAACTAATTTATCAATATATATAGCTTATTTCTTTAAACATATTGTATATTTATACAAATAATAGTTGATAGAAAATTAAAATGATATAATGTAGTAATATCATCAAGAAAAAGGACAAGAAACTTTTGATGGTAGACAGCAGGTAAACTGTAAATAGACAACACACACTAACAGTCTCTAACTTTTAGTTTGAGTACCATCAGGAGGGAAGAGGTAGGTCAGTTGCGAAGCAACTTTTGAATATGTGTATATCAAAAATGCGTGCACGCACGCACGCACACACACACACTCCCTCAGACAGAGTAATTCGTGAAACTTATTTTATTGGTGACCACGTCGGTATTGGAATGACCTGCATATTGAGAGGGTCATACTGAGGCACTGATTATTAAATAAATAAATATTTAAAGAATATGTATTACTTTAAGGAATCCACTAGTACTACCTCACTGGCAATCATTATTATTAGAAGTTAAGCTGAGTATTTCTTTGAAATTTGAGAAGTACATGACCAAATTTCAAATTGTTTTTGTTCTATAATACATATAATTTCTACCAATATAATTAAGCTACCATTAAGAAACATAAAGTACACAAACCATGTTTTATAGATTTTTCAACCCAAACACTAATCTTATTAGTTATACAACTGTGATAGAAATATCTGCTATAATGCTTTACTTTAATCATTTGTGTTTTTATTAGTTTTTGGAAATTTTTTCTAAGTCAGTAGCTTATGGACCTGTTAGCCACAGCATTTACTCGTGATGTTAATGTCATTTACACGCTAATTTTGTCATATTAGCAAGTGATTCATTGAATTTACACAAATCTGAAAGAGATAAAACACTTGCATCCAATGACTTGTTGATACTCACGCCTTTGATAATCATCTGGAGCTCTAGTAAGGACTGATTGCTCATTTTTTCAACTAGAAGGCCTTGCTCACATCCAACTCTTACTTTTCATTCGACAAACACACCTTGAAGAAAACAATTAACCATCCGTCCTTGCTTATTATATTCATCTATTTTTATAGCTGATTCCAGTTCATTCCTGATGGAATGAAAATTGAATTCGTTCGTCTTACTAATATGATGTCGTAAAGAACTAACACATTTTTAGTACAAAGAAGTATATATTAACATATATACGTATTTATAAAAAAATTGAATATTAATGGCAACCTAATGGACGTTTAGTATATGCATACTAATAACAAAGGACTCTGCTAGTTAATATAAGAAATTACTTCATTTCGACATCCTTACGTATTAACGTTCTCTTTTAAACTGATTATCTTTATTACCATTCTCTCAATAGGGAACAATTAAATCAAACTATTAAATACAGGATGTGCTTTGTCTGTTATGTTTTTTTTGTTATTAACAAGTCTAGTTGGATCGTTTTTTTTTGTGTTTTGAAATAAATAACCTTGTCCTTCCTTCGCTTTTGTGATAAGTTTCAAATTCTGCGGCAGGTTTCCATCGTAGATCAATCTCATTAAAAATAAACAAGTTTATTATTGTTTAATTATATGCAAAACATGTATATGCTTGTTTTACTAGGTCTCAATTAAGCATTCTTATTTATTATCACTTTACAATAAGTATAGTGATCATGAAAAATTTCGTTCTCAATATTTTGATGGATTTACATGTTTTCAGGTCTCTAAAGTCCTTTTTCGAGTTTTTTTTCAATGATGCTTGTGTGTTGTTTGTTTGTGAGTGCGTGCGTGCGTGCGTGTCTATGTGTGCGTGTGTGTGTATGTATGTGTGTGTGTGTGTGTGTGTGTTGTGTGTGTGTGTGTGTGTTGTGTTTGTGTCTGTGGGTGGGTACGTGTTTGTGGAGACGCTTAGTTCACACCGTTTGATGGATCAAATTCATATAGTACACAAAAATGGACCTTATAGTGTATATGTGCCTTACTTGGGGGGGGGGGGGGGGGCAATATTTCATGTAGGGAAAGTTTCCTTTTTGTTACTTTTTTTTTCACTAAACTACTAAATTCAGAGTCTTGAAATTTTGAAATTTTGGTTATCATGGAAGTAACTGTCGCATTAAGTAAAAAAATTCTCAGATTAACTAATGGGAAGATTTTTTTCAACAAAATGTAAAATTTTTATGCATGATGTTATCTAAAACACTTTGATCAAGATACAAGCCATACCATTTAATGGATCAGAATGAAATTATTCCTAAAAGTATACTATGTAGGAATATGTAAGAATGAGAGCTAAATTACTTTTTGACCAAATTTCATTGACAAAAATAGGAGTGCGTGCGTGTGTGCGCAAATTTGTACCAAATTTATGGTACATTTAGTCATTTCAGAAATTGTTTTTTTGACGTTAAACTGCTAAATATAAAACAATTAAATTTTGTTGAAACATGAAGATAAAATTAACAAGAAAAACTGGGTGCAAAATAGTTTAAGAAGCTATAATATTTACAAATGTTAATTAATACTAATTGATTTTTTTGCACATCTTGAATTTGGCTATGAATTTGTAGATAACCTTTTATCTATTACCATAAATTTTATTCATTTATTTCATAGCCTAATTCGAACACAAGCTTCTCAGAATAACTATTTTTGTTTCTTTATACCTGCAAACTTGAGTGACTACAAATTTATTGTAAGGTCAATGAAGCTTGTCTAGCATTTCAGAACAGTTTCTTTTTTTATGCTCAATGTATTTGTAATGAAATTAAATTGTAGAAATTAATGATTGCTTATGGTTTAATAAGTTTAAAAAATGAATTAAATTACCTATAATATAAAAAAAATTCCATGGAAATATTGAAACAACTTTGAAAAATCTAATTACTGATAATATTGAACGTTAAAGTTCAATCAATATTATTATTTCTAAACAAAAATGACAAAATCCTAATTAGTTATTACTAATTATTATTTTAGTTACAGAAATACAAAGTATTTAAACATGTAAAATTATTACAAAGTGACATTTTTGTTATGCTCAAAAGGTAAGGCGTGGTATTACATTGAAATAACGATATAAATTTGCTTTTTTTTTTCTTTTTGACATTTTTCGTCAAGGTGCTCTTAATTTATTAACAATTTGTGCAATTAGTATGACAAGGCTTTCCTGAATAGAGTGATGCAAAATATTGATTAGGCATTCAGCATGGATGACTCTAGCTTTATGCTCACAAGGACTTGTGTTTATCCACAATACACGCCTTGTTAACTTACTCAAGATGAGAACTCGACTTCTTAAAACATTAACCAGCCAACGTGATCTCATTCAGGGGGAATTGGTACTGAATTTAAATATGTAGCTACTTCATTTTGTTAGTTGCATATATTACAATATTGCTTAAAATTTTAATTGAACAATCAGCTAATAACCGATAATAGTTATAATTTCCTTTACTTTAAGTTCATCAGACAGAACAACAAAAACAAAAAAATCTGACTGAAAAAAATGAAATAAATTTATTTTGAAGCCTAGAGAACTTTTTTTATAATGAAACATATTTGTTTGATGTTTTTCAATGAACATTCAAACCAAACGTCATTTAACTAAATATTATCAAATCAATTTCTTACCTATAATGAAATAAAAAGATTCCTAAGAGACTTTGTTGTTGTTTTTTTTTTGTTCTAATGCTTACACTTTTAACTTTTAGTGTTGTTCTAAAGGTGGAAATTGTGGCTCATTTATTTGGTATCTATTTTAGTGATGTGGGAGCCACATTACCTGTTGTTTCCTCATTGGGAGTCCTAAAGTTATCTCAAATGTAGTTAGAGTAGGAACCTTTAATAAGTACCTGACATCGAGTCTACCCTTCCTGAGTGAAGAACCACAGCCACCACGAGTCCAACAGCAACATCGAGCATACGGACACCGAAGGAATCCCGCATTGGCTTCCCTGCTTTATATTTTAAAAGCTCTCGGGTAGAACTCCAGACCTAAGCCTTACTGAGTCTGCTTTGGCTACAGGTAAGATCAATGTCCTCAAAACCTTCCTCCTGTTAGCCAGTCTACGCAATCAGTATAACTTGTTACCCGCACTCTCGGGGAGGACACTAATAGATAGGCCAATGAGACTCAGACGGTCTACCGCCCCACAGAATGAGAACCCTACTGGATTAGGACCCTTGAGCCCTTGAGAGAGCCTGGAAGTTTCTCAGTCATATTACTGCTACATTTATAAATCTAACTCGAGATTCCGTCAAGTAGAACAAATAGGATTGCCAGTGTAGCAAAATTGGTTGAATAAAATATATGTTAACATAGAAAAAACATCGAAACATCCGTTCTGAAACTTTGATTTTAACCTTGCGAACTAACCAATTCATTATGAACATGTTTATTCTTTTTAATTCCAAGATGGATACTTCTTAATATTATTGTGTTGTTACATTAGTAGTGAAATCTTGATATTACAGACAAAGTCACTTATTTCTTCATGATTTATATTTGTTAATACTTCTTTAAAACAAGAAACATATATATATATATATAATGGAAATTTGAATAATATATTTTTAAAATATAATGTTAGTTAAATGAGTTAGAACTTCCTTTACATGTTTTTATCTAAAAAAAATAATAAATGCAATTTACCTCATTTTCTTATTACAAAACTTTTAACTTCCAGAAACTTTTTTTTTTGTAATAGTTGATATTGAATAAAAAAGTATTTGACGTGTAGAACTACAAAAAATTTTCCGGTGACAAATGAGGAAGTAAGAAGTGAGGGACTCCAATGACATGTTACTGTTGAAGAAAAACTCTACCACTAACCTTGTGGTTTTTTAAACGACCTCGATTTTGACAGGAAAAACCACTAGATTAGACTATTCGTCTTTCAAATGAGATCATTTTTACTTTTTGTCTTCTTATTTTAAACCATTGATAATCGAAAATTAAATATTTTTAACAACGGTATTGAAATTGACTTAGAAGTTTAGAGATTTCTTTTTAAAACCAATCCCATCATTGTTCCCAGAGGGCCTCAAAAATTAGTTCTCTGTTTAGTTTTCTCTGTAGTTTTCGAGATTGGCAAATAGCAGGAAACTGCTATACTACAGGTACATCTTGGCTTTTCAATTCGAGTAACATTAAACTTATAACTGATGTTGATTAAATGTTTATTGGACCTCAAAATAGCAAATAATATAACTAACTTATTTCACAAATTCCTTTGACTATTTGGCGAATGATTTACATACCTTTGAAAACGATCTACATTGAGTTTTATGGTACCGTAATAATCAAAACGTCACTAGTCTTTATATGGTGTCCAAAGAGACTTCTCACAAGTTTACTTTTTTCTTCTCAAAATATTTGTTCCCACAGAACATATGGGACCCACTTTGTGGCCACTGAATTGTCTCTCCTAAATCAGTCAATAAAACTGCCTTTTTTTTTCAAAATTAAATTTATTAGTGCAACAATCTAATGTAAAATGAAAAGGAAGTAATTGTAAATTTACTTTTTAGATGTGTACATCCACAAAATCCTTAATTTTTAAAAACATTCCTAAAGAACTTGAGAATAGTTTAGTATTTTGTGTATATCCATTTTTCAAATTCTGGTTAAATGTTACTAATATATATATATATATATATATATATATATATATTCAGGTAACTCATCACAAATTAAAGAAGATAGTCGCTCTAAGGCCTTTCGCTTTCACGTCGTCAGAGAGCAAGTGAATACAAGTTGTAAGCAGGTTATGAATTTTGATTTAAAGAAGGAGTAAGATTGGCATCATTGACAGTATTTTTCCTATAACTGTTGAAATAGTCTTGATTTGTTTGATAATTCCTTCAATTAGAAATTCATCTAATTTAAAAAGGCCTGGACTAGTGTTGACCAAGCTCTTAGAAAAGTCTTTTATGAGGGCGCTTTCAACAATGTTTCTTCTTCCTTCACATGACATAAAAACCAACTCCTTTGCTTCTTCCCAGTTAATTATGTGATTTTTGTCTCTAATGTGTAGGAACAAGGCACTTTTATCATCTTGTCTTCTAACTGAATACTGATGTTGCTTAATCCTTGTATATATATATAATGGGAAAACCCACGTCAGTTGGTTTTCCAACTGACTCTTGGTTCAGTTTTTGACTCTGACGAAGACCGTCTGTTTCGGTTGAAAGATCTTAATCTTGTTTTCTTATTTTATATTGTGGTTTCATCATTGATTGTTATTTCACGTGTTTTTGTGAAATCTTTATATATATATAAACAAAACAAAACTATAGTTTATCAGGACTCGGTCAGTTCTTCAGGTTCAAATTAAACTCTCATTGCCAACGTTTTGGTCTTTATTTAAAACCTTTTTCATAGGCAGAAGTATAAATTTTGAAAGAGAAAAATAAGTATTACATTGCAAATAATTTTACAAAGAAAAATTATTTTTCTTAAATACTTTTCTATGATTCATTTATATAAGATTTAGCATAACGAGAGCAATACTCTTTTCTAAGGGTGTTCTTCCAATAACTACAGGATAATTATTCTCTTATTTGTTCCTCAACTCTGCAATTACTCTGACTTGGCAACCCTTAATTCGTTTTCTTATTTTTACTCCCATTTATCTCTGTTTGATCCCTTCTTTTTCAATAGGATACCACATGTCCACTTCCTTTTGCTCAATTCATGAGGAACTCTGAGAGGGGCCAGTTCTCTTGATTGACAGATTTTAGCCATATATCTCAACTTTTTACCAGTTAGACGTTGATTTCTATTATATGCGTTTATTGTAAGCCCTTGATTATATATAAGAAGTTATAATGAAAGTAATTCAAAGATAGGCACAGATATAACTCAATTATGTTTCGTCAATTGTCATCATCAGGAAGTGAAGAGCCCCACATGGAGACTGGGTAGTAACTGACTTCTCTGTCTGTATCTATCTTTGCATTACTTTCGCTTAACAGTCATACATTGGTTCTCAAACAATTCAGAAGTCGTACTATTCGGAATTCAAACAGAAAACAGGAATCAATTCACTACTGATGAATGTAGTAAATTCTGTAAAATAATGACAGTATTATTATCAGAAAAGTTAAAAAAAGTAATAGATTTGATTGTATAGCTCAGAGAACATTATAAACCGAAGTGACACCCATCATATCACAATAGAATAGCTGCAAAACTAACTTATTCTACCAGGAATACACATAAGCGCTATAATCTTCTGTATACTTATAAAACTCTGATGTTTGCGTTTAAATGTTTGCAAACGCTCTAAACAGAATAAAATTATTAGAATTTCTGTGGTAATGAAAACGAACGCCCACAGTATTGGAGGTCCAGCCCGCGCTACTGACTGAGCCACGGGGACTTTAGGGAAGAAAGCTTCCAAAACCTGATATAAATGATGTCGAAAGATCAAATAAATGTTTTTCCACCTAAATTATAATTGTTTAGAAAGAGAAATTTAATGAATAATCGACGAGAATATGAAATAATTATTTAATATATCAACACCCGATATTTATTATACTTAACAGAAGTTTTAGAAAAAATCATATTAATATAAGTAAAATATTAACAGCACGCAATTATGACCGTAATCAAAAAACACTGTCATAGTGCTTATATTGTCTTCTTTTGATATATCTACTTCAATAAAAATGGTAGAGTAAGGCTTCCGATGCATCGGAAGGTACAGAAAAGTTCTTAATAAAACTAATTCTCTCTAAATAAAGGAGTTCAGGACTGATTGCATTGGCTGTAGCCCCTCAGGAATTGACAACTTCTTCCAGTTGTCAAGAGAAAAACTCATACTGATATCTATAATACTTGAATCAGTCTTATTTGTGTCGCAAGAAGAAGATGAGGAATACTCTAAATGTCTGATATATATTGGTGAAGACAGAGTTGTTTAACGAGGCACTCAGTGAAAATAATCATAGGTCCATTGAATAATTTCCAGGAGAAATTAAACAATATCTGTGATAAAACTTGGTTTGTGTAGAAACGGAACCCACACATTAACCTCAAGAATTTCTTGGCTGACTAGAGTTGTTTGGATTGCTCGAGCATAAGCTAGAACTCAAAAAGGAGTATACATACTCCTGTGAAATATATGAATGAGAAACATTGATCCACCGTGCTTATGTAATGAAATAAGACTAATAACTAAGGAGCTTTATTATAGTGCCATTGTTTGTAAAATTATTGCATTACTGTTTCAAGAGGAAATACCTTTAATTCCAAGATTGAAAATCGTTTGATATGAAGAGGGCAACACTTCTTTATTAAGGGTTCAATTTCAAATTGAGTTAGCATTTGCCATGACTATTGATAAGTCTCAAAGAGCCAACTACAAGTTGCTCTCAGTAAGGACAAGAGAAAGAAAGCATTAAAGTTTTGTTTGCAAAATTCAAATTGTACAAAAAAATGTAAATAAAAATAACTGTCTTAAAACTTCATTATCCTCTTCATTATAAATGAATTAATTTACAGTTTATCTGCATTTATGTGAATTTGATTCCAGTAAAATGGAAGGTATTCCAAACCAAAGGAGTCACTCGTACTCTAGTATCACTACATTTGCTGCTAAAAATTCTAATTACATTTCACATGTGACATTTTGTAGTTATTTTAAAAGCAAATAGGCTTATAGGATTGTTGAGTTCATTACATGTAGAACCACTTTTCACAAATTTCCCAGTTAGACACACAGTTAACATTATATGCAACACAATACACAACTATTAACCTTGCTTCTTCCCTAAAAGACCAACAAATCATAGAAGAACAATTAAGAGCGTGCACAAACAAAAATCAATTCACACATATTAATCCCAAATTGGGGGGAAGGGGGGGGGGTGGTTATTGGTTCTCCTCTTAAAATTACCTTTGCTAATGTCTATATGTGTGAGTTAGAAAACAATATAATAAATAGATACGATATAAAAAATAGGGGGAAAATATATAGGTTTTTATTTACATAAAACCAACAGCAAGTAAAAGAAATAGTAGAAGCTTTTCTGCAAGATTCCATTTGAACGTTTACAAATAAAATTTGTTGATGTATGTAAATAACATCAACTATATAATTAACATTTTAGATGTCACTGTAGAAAAATAAAAAATGAACAATATTTAACAATAATTCTTTATAAACGTACATATAGTGGTGTTAGTACCTCTGTACCTACATACAATTCAAAATACAAAAACGAAATTAAAGAAAAGCATATGAAGTGCCCTACACTTAACTTTACTATATGAATCAAATATTTAATTTGTTGATAATCAATTCAGTTTTTTCTTTATTCCAATATGATTATTGTGATCAAATTGTAATATACCTTAAGGAAAAATATGAAATTTATACCTAATAAATTTTACTATTTCATAGACCAACAATGTTGCCGCATAATCACCCGGTCACAGTGATAAGGTTGACAGAAATCAATTTATAACTGAATGAAATTAGGAAGTATGAAAAAATAATAAATAAATAAAAGAAAAAATTGAGGGATGAACAGAGGAATTGATTCGTATATAGAAGTACGGTCTAAGATATGATACAGCAAAATAAAACTGAGAATACAAATAATAATATCTTTTGATTAAGGCTAGGTGCACTGTGCACTTAATAAACAAAAGAGATAATGCTTCATTTAATTAGTCCCTTGTCTTTGCATTCCATTTTTTATTATCAATACCCTTTGTCATCCTTTATTATTTAATTACTTCATTATTTATTATTTCATTTTTTTTTTAGTAAATTACTTAATTATTTAATATTATTATTCGTATTCTTAGTTTTATTTTATTGTATCGTATGTTAGACCGTACTTTTATAAATGTATCAGTTCCTCTGTTCACCCACAATTTTTTCTTCTATTTATGTATTACTCTTTCATTTTTTCTAATTTAATATAATTATAAATTGTTTCCTCTTTACCTTATTCTCTGTGACCGGACGCACATGCGGCAACATTGTTGGTCTCCAAACGCCTCTGAACCAGTGGGCTTGGTTTCCGACTCTTATCTCTCCTGAAGATTAGAGACTGTAAGTGTGGGCTTTTAATTTCTCTATATTTCTTTATGTACATTGAACTATATATATATATATATATATATATATATGATGTAATTTTTTTTTGAGGTTTGAGGTCCAATGATTTAAACTAGTCCTTTTGCCGACGTTTCGACATATATTTATGTCATCTTCAGGGCTACAACATCTAACCTCAAAAAAAAAATTACATCTTATAAATATTGGGTCAAGAAAACAATTCAGGATATATATATATATATAGTCATGTATGCCAAATTCTAACAATAGTACGTCATATAAATATTCAAGTGACTCACCACAAAGACTAAGGAGTTACCGCTCTGAAGCCTTTCCCTTACATGTCGTCAGAGAGCAAGTGAATTCAAGTAGTAAATAAAGAAGAACTCCAGTATTTTAGAAGTTCTTGTAAGGTTTTTTTAAGATTCTTAAAGTAAATAAAGAACTTTAAAAAAGACTTATTCCTTATTTACAACTGAATTAACTTGCTCTCTGACGACGTGTAAATAAAATGCCTCAGAGAGTAAATCCTCTATTTTTTGAGGTTAGTTAATTGAATTGTATATTCATGTATACTTAGGTGAAGCAATAATCATTTATGTTAATATTATAGTTCAAACATATTTATGAGAAGTATGTTTTCTTTAATTCAGATGTCTTTAAAAAATTGTATTTGTAAAATTTTTTGGTTATTTGAGAATAAATAAAAAAAATTATATGTGGTTGATTTTTAAATTTAAATTGGTGTTAAGTTATTTTTTGTTGTAATTAAAAATATTAATTATTTGAGAAGTCGGGTTAAACAGAAGAAGGTTTAAAATTAAGAAACATTTATTCACATATATTTATAAAATCATCACAATAAATAAGCCTTTCAGCACCAGTCAGAATATTTCGTGATTATTTTTTTCCACTTTAATAGTAGTAACCGTTAAGACCACCGTAATAACCTCCATAGTAAGGATAACCTGCAGGTAAAACAAAAATCATTAGTAATTGCAAACATTCCTCTCAGGAAACCTTTTGCTAAAAAAAAGTACATAAGAATACAATATATATGCATCAAGAAATGGCATAGGTAGAGATATGTACGAAGTAAATGTATTTTCAATTATTTTTAATATCTAAATGAGATCCTATAAATAATAATTTTCTCCTTTTAAATTATTAGTGAAAAATTAATTTATATTAACTTAATCTGTAATTTTCAAAATCCCACCTCTCACTCTGACCATAATTTTTTAAACCAATTAACAACTCTAAACTCTAAACCAATTTTTTAAACATAATCATATAAATGCGAACTAAATAAAATTAACTTTTATTAATATTGACTTATACGAGTTAACTGTTAAGAAATAAGTGTTAATGTTGCTGCATTGCTAAATATTAAATATAATCCAGTTGCATAGGAGCACACATAAAAAATTGTAATTATAACATTAATTGTATAAATTACGATTTTGTAAATTTCAAGAAACATATATACAAAATGTTATAAATGTTATTATTATTTCAGTTAACATTATATGAATCAATTTATAAATTCTATCATGACTTCAGAATTGATGGCATTCATTTTTGACAAGAAGTGAAAAAAACTTTTAGAATAGTGTGTTTATGATAGAAAATATTTTTCTTTGATTACTTTATTTCGGTTCAATATAATACCCTTGAATATAGTATTAGCTTGAAGTAGTTAATTAATCAGTTTGAAGTTAGCTTTGAAACAGAGATTGAGTTTTGAAGTAAATTAATCCTTTGATAGTTGGGCAAAAAAAATCAAAAGGCAAGTCAGTCTCAATATTATATGCTACTGTATACATGTTTGCTACTTAAAAAAAATATGATGAGAGATCAAGATATCGTATTAGAGAGCTGTCAATAGATTTATTTTTTAATCCAGTAATATTACTGAGTTTATGCTGCTGTATTGTAACTGTCTTTGGTAACTCACATGTGGCACTCTGAGACATTTCAATAGAAAACTAAACTAATTATCATTTATTAAGACTACTAATTATTCGTTTAATTTTATATATATATATTACCATCTATATAAATGAAAGAAAGGTTTTGTCTATATATTCCTTAGAACTAACTCTTTTTAAATTATCTTTACGTTTTATATATTAGAGAAGCCGAATCCACCCTTTAAAAAATTTCTGTCTGTTTGTTTGTCCAAAAATTTGTCACAAAGAAAACTCAGCCATCAAAGATCATAGCAAAAAGCCGATTTTAATTCATTGGAAATTGAACCTAGAAGCGAAGTTATAGACTTTTAAGCTGTGTTTGCTAGCTACAGGTATAGCTAAAACAAAAATATGCAGGCATTTTTAGGTGGCAGATGCTGTAGCAAGTAGGTATTGTAAACTGATTTTAATTTTGTTAGAGTTTATCATAATTTGCTCGCTTTAAAAAAGCGAGTCCTACCTACCCGCATACTAAATAAGAATATACCTAGAATAAAATCAAATTTCAGCTCAGTATCTAAGCTGCAAATCTTAAAAGAAACTCCAGATCTAATGAGAATTATGGACTGTACTAATAATGATATTTTCTATTATTCTCTAATTTTGAATAATATTTTTTTTCCCGCGTATCATCTCTAAATTTTTGTAAAATACTCTTTACAGAAGGGCACGTCTGTTAATATTATAATAATAGTTGTTGCACCTAAAATTTAATTGATATTAATTTTTTTTAATTTAATTTAAAAGTTTCTTGGATATAGTTTTCTCATAGGGTAACTATTTAGTGCTAAACTAACAGGCATTAAGCTATTGAGCAAATTCTTGAAGTACTCATCGTGACAGAAAAAACTGGAATCTTATTGCAACCTTATTGAAAATGTAGTTCCATAGTGACAATAATACTTATATCATTAGTATACTAATTAATTTTACAATTGAGACTGAATTATGAACTTCCAATGTGTAAACGGCTCATAACAAAACATCATAAAGAATAAGGACTGCTAGTATTATCTCTTTCAGAATATATGATTTTTAGTATTTCAACTTAATAAACCTACCTTAATTAAATGAAAATACAATTAATTTAATGAGTACTTCACATAAATATATTTTATTATCTAGGAAGATCACGGAAGGGTGCTTGTTAGCACCTAAATTACTATTAAAAATAAGTTTCAGAAATAATTTCCAAAGGTTGGATCATATTGAAGTTGTTGTAGTTAACAAAAAATAAATTGCATAACACAATTGTAATCAAATTCTATATTCTACATGATATCAATCTGTTTTGGAAAAACTAAATATAACTGGATGTATTATAGGTATATTCCGAAAAAATCAATATATATACATATAATCAAATTTAAAAAACAAAAAATATATTCATTAAACTTAAATAACAAGATTAGTAGTCTTCTGTTTGGAATGCCAAATTTAATCATCTTCTGGATTAGTCATAATTTATTAGAACTTTAATATAAGAAAATTTAATTTTCATGTTGTAAATGAAAATATTTACATCAAACATATTGTTTTATATCTATTAAATGAATATTCATTTAGTAATTAAACATTTCATTAAATATATTACTTATTCATATGCCATGTATGTACCTTAGTAAATCAGCATTTCTTGTTGGGACTGCCTTGTAAATTAAATTAACATTTAATCAGTATCAGTAAAGTCAACTAATATTAGTGCTATATTTGCACCGTTCTATAAAAAAGTTGATTTTAAATTTTATTATGGCTACTAAAATGAAACATATTATTGAACATAAGAAATTTAATTTTTGCCTCTTAAATCTTTTAGAAAAATTCACTTTATTTTTCATGAGAATGAAATTTCTAAAAAAATACAATAATCTCTGGTTTGCTAGAAGAAATAATTTTATTATTTAAATTTATGCTTATCACTAAAAGACAAATATATTAATTTAATTTAAAACTTTCTTTTAACACCATAGAAATATGAGCTCAATAATTCAGTTTCACATTTTTGAAACAAAATTATGTTAAAATTAAATAACACCTTTTTAAATAAACTTTAATCATCAATTTTAAGTGTATCTAGTAGTGACTAATTATTGATATTTACTATAGTGACATTGATTTTCGCTAGCAATTTCTATTTCATTAATTTTCTTTAGTCTTTCAATGTAAATAAGGAATGATAATTGTATATTTAAATATAGATACAATTTTTTTACATAAATTTATTTTTTCAGAAAGAACTTATTGATGATGGATTTTTATTGCTGTAGTATGGAATGATAATCTGACTTTTAAAGTGATATAATCTCTTAGGCTCCCTTTAAATCATCAAAGATTGTTGAAAGATTAATATTTTTTAAAAAAAATAAACATTTGGAAAAAATTCTAAAATATGCTTTATTAAAATAAAATTGCATAATTTTTTAAATTTCTTTTTCATTGATTCATGGTAGCATAAGTTCATTGATGAGCATTGATGTATTTAATTATTTTGTGTTACATTTCATTATCACGTTAAATAATCAAATTATCTCGTTGTATTTATGGTTAATTGGTTATGCTAATGGAAGATCATTTTTCCAGCTAATAATTGATAACAAATTATCACAATTTTTTGGTTTTTGCCGTCAGCAGGAGATAAAAAGGATCACAAGCATTTAGGGCTACCAAAAACTATCAAATAAACAAGCAAACAAACTCACGAACTTTATATTTAGAGAAAAGTTTCTCAGAGACGATACCGAAGTTTCCATGAAACCAATGAAAAAGAGGGTACTGTAACTTTCTGCCATCATTGACTGATTGAACTTCTCATTCAGCTACAGCTTTCTATTAATATACTCACTATTCAACTATGTAGGCAATAACTGCACCATAGGACTCAACCAGTTATTGTCATTTCAGGATGTTACTGTCAATTATTTGTGATTTACTTGAACATTCTAGTATTCCTGTATATTATATATAAAGCATTGCATTATTTTTTAAGTAACCTTCTTGTGATATAGCTTTTTTAAACTACTAATTTAAGTGATATATTACCATATCCATGCCCATATCCGTAACCAAGTCCGTAGTAAGATTTGGTTGGCCAGTAGTAGCTCTTAGAGTAATAGGGATAACCATAGTATCCGTAGCTAGAAGCATAAGGATAGTAGCCATAACCAAGTCCATATCCTAGTCCATAGCCAAGTCCTCCAAGACCGTAGCCTAGTCCAACAGAGCTGTCCGTCTTCAGGTCAGAGGAATCAGCAACCTTATCCATCTTCTTGAGTTCATCAGAGAGAGCAACAGCCAAGAGGCTGAGCAGTACAATCTGTTACAAGGAACACAATTTAATATTATTTAACTAACAAAATGTTCATCTTCGTTTATATTTAACTATTGTAATGTTTATAACTGACTACGCGTTATATAAATGCACAGACATAAAGATAGCAAGCTCATATCACGCAGTACATGTAACAGGACACTACAAGACAGATTAGTGATTTGATTGACCCGCAGTACTGATATATTGAACTGAAGTACACTGTAAGTTAGCCTCTTAATATTAGAGTAACATCTCCACTTAAATGTAAAAGCCATCCATGATGATGTAAACCATCCCTGTCTTCTTGAAATCAGTTATGATCCTGAATGGCAATGGACAAGGAACTCAGAAACCAGATGTTTTAATCCATGGGCTTAAACTTTTGTATACATTCTATGTAAATTCTGAACAATCACATTTAAGAAGTTAAATATTTTTGATAAATCATACTTAAGACCAATAGAAATGAGAAATACTTTTCCATGGACAATTATTAAGTTCAGCAAGGGACTAAAATGTACTGTTGATTTTAGTAACGACAAAGGGTAGCTCAATAGAACAGATATGGGAACGGTGCCCACGACTTCAATGAATCTCAGGCTCAATTAATAATAAAATATTTGTAATTGGCAGCATAAGCAATAACAACTAATATCATTAAAGCACAAACATATTTAAAAAAAATGCTTTCAATAATTACTTTACTCTCAAAAATAACTTTGTTAAAATGTTTAAATACAAGTCACGTCAGAAGATGGAATTCACGCAACAAGCAACGTGACTAGAGATCGATGACTATTTGTTAGTCTGTTGGTGACTCTCAGTTAATCGTGGAGTTATTGTACTTTGAGTTCCATCCTATGGCATTGGTTGTCTTTAAACGTCAGTTCAAAATCTAATCAGTAAATTATTTTACAAAACTTGAAATAAAAATCAATAAACTAATCACTAAACTTTCTGGTTATATTTTCTCCATTATTAGCTACAATTGTGCAAGAAATTAACTTTTTTTATGTTTCTATTGTATAGTAAAAGCTATATCCTTTGTTTCTTTTTTAAAATAGGAAAAAATGTAACATTCTGGTTAGATAGCAAATGAAAATGCACGTCTTCAATTCTGTTGCATTCCAGTCACAGTTTCCGCACAATTACTATGCTAACTAATCATATAAAATATTCAATTTAATAAGACAAATGTTAAAATGAAAAAAAATATTCAAGAATGTATTAATCCACAAACTATAGAATGAATTGATATAATGTTGTAAAACAATAACTGGTGTCAGTATTGAATCTATCACAGTTGTGCACTAAAAGATTTTCTCAGAGAGGAGTGCTATCAGTCCTATTTTAGTGATTAATTGTTAATACCATGCACAATGATGGTTGTGATTCTCAAGGATATGCAGAAGACCTTTTATTAGAAGACTGTAATGCTTGATGATACTACATTTCAGATGATACAACATGCACTCCACATTATTGAGGGTGAGAAGGGAGAAATGTCTGGTTATAAATCCACTTAGAAAGGTCTTCATGTCTTTCTGAAGTGAATAATGTTTAACCTAAAAGCTAAAACTATATGTATTGGATACATATCCCTATGTGTAGGGATAACTGGTAGTACAACAGGTAGTGCAATCGTTATCTGTCCTTCCTCCAGGATCGAAAGATTAATAAACATCTCCCGCTTAGACATTTATATAAAAAATAAAATTAAAAAAATAATTCAAAAAAGTAAAATGAAGAGTTCCACCTATATGTTGTTTAGACACAATGCTCTTCATAGATTATTTCTTGGAAATAAGGGAACTTCTGAAAATGAGTTCATAAACAATTTAGAAATGTTTGGAACTATACAAATATCCTATAGTCTCCAGGATTTTGCATGATACACTTCAGTTTTCATAGGAGTATAACTGAATATTAACCCAAGGAGAGAGAAGTTAATGGATTTTATGAACAACTGGGTCCCATTTAGTTTGAAAAGCTCATTCCAACTGAACTTAAACTTGTTGTAATTAGAAAATGATATCTTCAAAGGGAAAATTTAAAAATATATGAAGAAAATCTAGTAGAATAGAAGCTGTCTTTCACATCAGGCAAAGAATGCAGACTCCTAGTCTAGATGAACCAAAAACCTTTAATCACATTATATCTGAATGGGAGCCAATCGTCTTGAAAAGGATAAAGAGTTTTGTCAAATGATATCTAAAGCTTTAATAGTGAGGTAGACTTCTTTATGTGTGTATATATGAAGTCACATTTAGTTAGACTAATGGGTTATACAATGCGAGAGGTTTGATCACGGAGCGTCCCAGACTGATGCTATTCAGGCCCACAGCTTAATATTTTAATAATATGTCAGATTGATCAGTGATTTCATGATCCTAATGACTAATAAAATGATTGTAACTGCTTATAAACAAATCGTAAAGAATTCATAAAATGTTCGATAGCCATATTAAGTACTACAAAAAATCATTTTGTTGCAAACCAGTTTGATATTATGTTTACTTACAATAAGGATTAGTATAAACCATTCCAGAATTTTATAAATTGATGATAAAAAAATAGAAATCATTTAAAAATTAGGTAAAAATGTGAATGTACATCAGTTTTAAGATGCATTTCTAAGTCACATAAAATAATAGGTATTGGCGACTATGCGACAAGGGGCTGCGCATAGAGTTAAGAGACCCTTTAGAATTTTTAAATAATGGTATACATGAATAAATACTAAGTTTAAAACTCATAATGAAGTGTATATTAACATTTCTATATAGTGGCTGTTCGGATATTTGTTTAACAAAATATGAAATACCACTCTTCTACTTTTGTTAAGTTATAGGGATTTACTGTGAGTTTTCTCACTAATTCCTTCCTCAAACCTAAATTACTACCAAAAGCCTCAAGTAAATGGAAACAAAGATTTAAAAGGCTTATCTACAATTAGTTTAGAGGGTATCTGTCGTATCCATTTTCACCAATACTTAGGAATACTGAACATGTTTTTCCTATAACTATTGAAATGAAATTCTCTTAAGTGTAAATTGTAAAACTTACAACAAACTTGAGAGAAGCCATGATGATACACAAGCAGATGAGAACTGTATGACCAGTGAGCCTGTGCCGACTATTATATAGGCGGCCAAGCCCAGCCAGGGTCGGCCCAAGGGCAACACCTTACCCAACTCCCCCTACTCCGCCCATAACAAAATAAACAAATAAAAATATATTTTCTATATTGACTAGCTTCCTTTATACTGTCATTTCAGCTGAAATATTGTATTTTTGTTTGAAAAACGTACATTTTCCGTACAGACTAGCTTCATTTAGTCGAATTTCACTAATTCGTAAAATTCCTTTGTATTCTTCCCCTTACAGTCATTAGAGCTGGAGTATTGTAATTTTGTTCATGAAGTTACGATGTAAAATCGTAAAACACTTTATATTATCAAAACCATTTCAAATCATAGGTCTAAAAATAAAAGCCTAATCTAAGAGTAAATAAAAGGTTTTTACTCTCTATATACTTGCTTTACATATAACAATTCTTCAAAGGACATAAATATATATCCTCTCGACCACTAAATACTCATATCTACAAAGGTCTTAAAATATTTAGTTACGAATGAAATTCAAATTTTTGGTTTTTAATTTTTAATGAAGACCTGTTGAAGAGAAAGAGACGCGTTTACTATGAACGTTATATATATGTACATGTTAATTTGTATAATAATTTCTATATTCTTTGTATATTTATTTCTATAAATATATAGAGTATTTGATCTACTAATCAAAGAGGACTTGGTAACATTTCTTAAAAACACCGATTTTTCATACTTTATCATTTGAGCTTCTGTCCAGTCTATATCATGATTGCCTTTATTTATATGCAATAATAGGGCTTTATTTTGTTCACCTCTAATTATGTTGTAGTGGTATTGTTTGATTCGTATTTTGAATGATACCGGTCTAATCTATGTATACATTATGGCGACATATATATGGAATTTTATAAATACCGCTATTATTCAGTAATGGAGGGGGAGTTTATAACTGAGAAATTACCAACGTTGATACCATTAGTTACCATTTGTTACAAGTTAGAAAAATCAAGTCAAAATTTTGAACGACCCCAGAAAGTGTATTCAATTACTCATGATATGGTAAAACGATGGCACTCGACATTCTACAGGTTTCTTTACTGCAATGTAGAACATCTTTCTAGTACTGTTTAAAGCTTTCTCAGTATGACAGGCAGGATATTAAGGCTTAAAAAAGTGTATCCGAGTTTGTAATATATTAATGTAGACCTCATAGTCGAATCTTTATTAATAACTTATGTTAGTTATTTCTTAATGTATTCAAAGAATAAAATTTAAATATAAATTCATTATAATTTAAACTAAATTAAATGTAATAACATTTATTTAATGAAATTTAATTTAATTTCATTAAATAATTTATACGATACAATGTAATTTTGTAATGAGCTGTTACAAAAAATAATTTTATTTCTTGCAAAAGAAAGACAAACTACGATATTTCTGTATGATAGGTAGGATAAATTAACTATTTGAACCGTTAGATACGAACCGAAACTTTTTTATTGTGAATGATTAAGAAACATTTCTTTAAACATGTTATTAACAACAAAATATTATTGTTAATATATAACAATATGTTTTACAATCTGTGAAAACTTCGGTCTACTTATAAATATAATGATTTTGGCAAAAGTTATTTTTAATGTTTATTAGGGTATTATGTAACAGAATCAATTGAATAATGATTATAGACTTTTAATTGTATTACATTGTATAAATATGTTCAACTTGGTAATCATATCATGTGTTGGATTATATTTCTGTTTATGATAACGAAATGACAAATACGGTCTTATGGACTTTTGTAAGTAGATCATATTTCTGTATGATCTACTAACCATGATGAAATATATTTACAATAGCTCTAATTCCACATATTTTTTTTTAAATAAAGTAATTCATAAAACCATATTTCTTAGAAGTAATCAATATTTTATCAATCCCTTTAAACATAGAAGATGAGTAGATTGTATTCTGAAGATATTTCTAATAAATACACTCACATTGTTAGTAGAACAGAGGTTAGTAAACTTCCTATAATTATAAAAATCCGTCTTACTTCGTGAATGCTGAATAAGAACTTCAAAAACGATTCCCAAAGTTAGACGGATTCTGATAACATAATATTTGCATTCTAGGATCTTGGATCGAGGACAGGCATTCTGTGTAATCACTCAAGGCGATGTGATAAGGAATTATGGCTGTTTTGTAGGGATGTTTTAAATCACTAATCGACAAGGAAGTGCTTAATCGTATAATTTTATAGTTTTTATGACTTATGGCTGTTTTGTAGGGATGTTTTAAATCACTAATCGACAAGGAAGTGCTTAATCGTATAATTTTATAGTTTTTATGACTTATGGCTGTTTTGTAGGGATGTTTTAAATCACTAATCGACAAGGAAGTGCTTAATCGTATAATTTTATAGTTTTTATGACTTATGGCTGTTTTGTAGGGATGTTTAAAATCACTAATCGACAAGGAAGTGCTTAATCGTATAATTTTATAGTTTTTATGACTTATGGCTGTTTTGTAGGGATGTTTTAAATCACTAATCGACAAGGAAGTACTTAAGCTATAATTTTATACTTCTTATGACTTTTTTGTGGTTATTGATGAGACGTAATAGAATATATTTAAAATATGTTATATACATTCCAGAACTTAAGACAAATTTATTCAAAAATACATCTATCATTAAACCTAAATATCGGAGGGTGGTTTCGTCTGGTACATCCAGTTTTAGAATGTATTTCTACTCTATTATTTAGTAACATTTTTATTATATTTAAGTTACTGTTTTTTCTCCTAATAAAGTTTGTTTTGTTATCGAGACGTTATTCTCGTTTGAACTGTTGAGCTGCGATAGTGCGGTGTTTCTGTGCTCCTCGTGTCATCAGGTTATAAATGTGAGCCTACAGTACAAAATTGTCAAACCTATAAATGAAAAATCACTGAATTCAGAACCTATCATTCATTTCAAAATATTCTTGCATTATATTTTGCAACAACGTGAACAAAAACATAAATAAACATAAGACATAAAACATAAATAAAGTTACGGTTTTCGAGTAATATAACATCTCATATAATGTTTTACTAAAGTCAAATATGATAAAAACTTATAAAAGCCTTTCTACTTATAAAAGTGAATTTCTAAGAACAGTATTACTAATTACATTGTTGATTATCCTGAAAACGGATTTAAAAGAGCACTCAAGTTAGGAAAAGTTTAACTAAAAAGTTAAACTTATTACTTTTATAAACTAACTTTTAACTTTAAAAGTTAGCACTTCAAATAAGTTTAACCATTTTACAAATCATTATGATATTTGATAAACACTATGAAAATCTTTGATGGCCAACTAATGCAATATCTTTAAGATCTTTTATAAACAGTATGAATTCCTTTGCTGGTTAAGTAGTCATTGATTTACCTGATTTACTACATTTAATTAAAAAATCTTATCTTTATTGATATCTTTATTATTTATCAATCAACTTCAACATCATATATGTATTCAAGACTCTCATAATTTTCTGTTAGTGTTTTATAAATTTTTTTTAAGTTATATGCAATTCTTTAAGTTGTGTCCAAGTTCTATGACCACAAACCTTTAGGTTTCAGGAATTCATTATATTCCATTATGAAGGGACAATGGCGTTTGAGTGCTGCTGATTTTGTAGGCTGTCCATCTTAGAAAGTAACATATATATCTTAACACACGATAACTCCATTGCATTTGATATAAATATAAATAAATTCCCATCATTAATATGCGTTATAAAATTTATAAAACGAATTCTATAAAAACATTGATAAAATTGTTTCAATAGGAAAGTATTTTTAACCCACTTTTAAGAATACTGACATTAACTTTCGTATAATTCTGAGGTAAAATAGATAAACAAACAAAAGTCTCCACACCAATGATTGTGTTTAATTTAACTTATACTTTCGTATAATTTAAATTAAATATGAATATAATATATTAAAATACTTGAATACAATATAAATTCTTGATACTTATAAATATACGATATTCAATACTTAGAAATAATTGAATTTTTATTTTTAAACTCTGTCAAGTAGAAAATTTTTTTAATCCTAAAGCAAAAAGATGAAAAACCTATATAAATTAAAGAAATCCTGTTAGCTCTGATTGACTAAATTGTATTATAATGACCAAGTTCAATAGTTCGGATACTAAGAACTTTTCGTGGAGTTCTCTTTACGTAGGTATGTGATGGAAGGAGAATGAGAACAATTATACTCCTCTAAATGCTAGATGTCGGTTGTCTGTATAACAATATATAAACCTTATAATCAAAGATTGGGATATCCTCTATGAAATCTCACTATTTTTAAAAATTAAAAAAGTTTAAAAAAAAGTGAAAATAAAAGAAATATAGTTTCTTTTAAAGAATACATTTTCTATTTTAAAAACAAAAACTATTAAGACTTCTTTCTTCCTTTTCTCTTAATTCTTCCTTTTAGCTTCGATATGATGTGGTCTTTTTACAGATCAACACAAACTTGTATGGAGTGGAAGATTATAAATTTTGGGAGATGTTGTTTCATTAAGTTAGCTCATCAGGTGGACAAGTACTTGTATCTATTGCTGGAAGTTGATTATGTTCAAATTCTGCCTCATCTCTAAAAGAAATCGGCTAACTGTATGGCTTTAGAAGATGAGAAGTATCTTCTGTGGCTTGTGAAGGGCGTGAGGACTCATCTGTGTGGTGATGTGATTGGCAGCTTTTGAATGGCTTAAGAAATCTTCTATTTCCGAGTAAACGTTTTCCTGAAAGAATTTCCACATAATAACTTCTCGGCCAGATCCTTTTTTGAAGGATGCAACATACATTACACTACACATATACATACTCATGTATGTTTAGTATAGTCATTTATATTACTCTTTTTTTTTTTATTGTCAGAGAACAGCATGCTCCACCCGAAGGCACCACACGCATCAAAATCTTCAATGCTACACAACAATCTCCATCATGCTATGCAAATACAGCTTAAATATATAATAACTAACAACAACAAAATAACTATAATAAAAACAGAGTAATTGCCACTAGAGTATACAGATAATGCAGGCTATTATAATTCAACTCTTATTTAAAGAACATTTGAATAAGACTAATATAAACCACATACTCGTACATTAGTTCTCACGCATTCACATATGAACATAGCAGTATAATTTTATTTATCTCATATTAATATTATTTTATATATTATTTTTAGATTATTTTACTGTAATTAAAACATGTATTAATATTAATTGATTCTTGATAGAATTTCTAATAATTTATTTAGTTATAAAAATGAATTTAGAGGTAAAATATTGAATTGATTATCCTACAGAATAAAACTACATCTTATTCCCGCATGTTCATGAAAAGTTTGTTTCAGAACAATCAGTTATTTATGAATTTCGCGAATCATTTTTTAAAACTTTGGAGAACTATAAAGTAGTTATTTTGTTTCTGCAGACAAAATAAATTTGAACTATTATCAAAAAATATGAGAAACATAATTTGCAGAAAATTGTATTCCAAAATAGCAGGTAAAGTGTTTTTGTCAAACTTTAAAAAAAATTATTTATATAGATAAGTAATTATAAATTAACCGAAATTTTATCAAATAATAAAACCATTGTACAGAAAATTATATATTCGAGAAAATAATAGGAATTGATTTTTAAAACAAATAAACAACAACTGGTTATTGTTGGATAGTATTGAATATGTACAGTCAAGGTATTGTGTTATTACTTTGTTGTCAATAATAGTTGTCAATATGAGCATGGTAACCATAAGCATCTACCTAATAATTACGACATAGGAAATGACTAAGATCTATTCAGGTAGTACATAACCAGTTAGAAACGTTACAGATTCTTTTGTATTTAATTAAGGAAAAAAAAACCTAGGTGAAGAGAAAAACCAAGAGGATATGCATTTACGAGGGCGTGTGTGTGGGTTTGACCTTGTAGACTATCCACAGGACAGGCGATTGTAAGAACGTTTTTTCAGTAAGACTAATTCATCATACGTATAGAGAACTCTACACAATGTTCCTATTGTCCTAACGACTGAACGTGGTGATCATATGACACAATATGATCAATCATTTATTTAAGCAGATTAAGAAAAAGTCTAACTATACATTTAATGTATTATACTTTAAATTGCACAATACACGACACACACAAAAAAGATAAAATACACACTTACTAAATTCAATATTTTGTACTGTTGTTCGTCATCAAGAGAAGACTAGAAGAGAGGACGAAATGAGAGAGATCTCCCCACGTCGAAGGACGGAACGCGAGTCAATATATTATATTCATATTTAATTCAACTTATAAAATTTTATATTTATTGATGCTATTAAAAGATATTAAAAAGCAAAATTATTTTATGTAATACGTTCATCTTCTATTATGGACCAGTAAGAAGTTCATTACACTACATAACTAATGATGATGAACTATTTGAGGGTTCTCAGGTCAAAAACTCAACTCAGTCTCCCAACGTTTCAAAAATTTATATTTCCATCATCAAGGTTACAAGAAGATACATAATTTATTATTATTAATTAAAAAACATCGGATTAAAACAGTAAAAAAATGTTAATAATTAATCATACCTTACACTTAAGTAACCTATTACCTCTTACTTAGTTCAAGGTACGATTAATTATTATCATTTTTTCAATGTTTTTTAGTTACTAATAATAAATGATGTATATTCTTGTAGCATGGATAATGAAAATATAAATTTTTGAAACATTGCAAGACTAAGTTGAGTTTTTGACTAGACAACCCTCAGGAGTCCTGCAACATTAATTGTGTAATGTATTAAAATAATTTAAAATCTCTATTCAAGTATTCTGCTTTTTATTTGCCCACTTGAAAAAATAATTTTCTATTATTACTAATAATAATTAATAATATTAATTTGAAAGTTGTTCTGTTTAAAATTCTGGTATACGTGTTTTGTTATTCTATGTATTAAAATATGTAAGTATAATTGTAATGGATCCGGGGCATGTTAAAATTAAAGTATTAAATAAAAACTAATATATTTAATTCATAACATTAACAAAGAATATATAAGGTAAACAAAGAATATGTGGTCATATTAGTTAATTTACAAAAGAATAATTTTATTAAAAACTAGCAGACGTGATCTTCTTGACGGGTACTTTACAAAAATTCAGACATGATATGTGGTATTCCAAAATATTATTAGAAACTATAGAATAGTAGAAAATATTATTATTGATGCAGTCCGTAACTGTCATTAGATCTGGAGTTTCTTTTATATTTTGCATCTTTAGATGCTGAACTCAAATTTGATTTTACTCTAGGCATACTTCTCATTTAGTAAGCGGGTAGGTAGAACGCATTTTTTTAAAGCAAGCAAATTATGATAAACGCAAACGACATTAAAATCAACTAACAGTAACTACTTGCTACACAGTATCAGGCAGCTAAAAATAACTGTATATTTTTGTTTTAGCTAGATAACTGTACACCTGTATAGCCAGCAAACTCCGCTTAAAAGTTTATAACTTCGCTTCTAACGTTAAATTTCCAATGAATTCAAATTAGCTTTTTGCTATGACTTATGGTGGCAGAGTCAAAGAAATAAATTTTTGACTTTGTTTTTTTTTTGGACAAAAAACAGACAGAAATTTTTGTATGGGTGTATTCCGTTTTTCTGTTATATAAAACGTAAAGATAGTTTGAAAAAAGTTAGTTCTAAGCAATGTACAGACAAAGCCTTTCTTTAATTTATAGATATTAATGATTTGATAATGATGTTTGCTCGTAATTAAAATCGGTGCCAAATAATAAATGAGCCAAACTACCCATCTCTAGAACAGCACCTCAGGTTGCCTTGTAAATGGACGTCATAGAAAAAAATGTTTCGTATAAGAGTTATAGAGGATGAACTTCATAATGGACAATGGTTCTATAATGCTATTTGTTTTAAAAAAATTAATTTTTTTTTAAATTTAATTTTAGTATTTTACTTTCAATATTTTTATTGATTTTTTTTTGCTTATATCTTTTAAAGGTTTTGATGTAGATACAATTTTAAAAGTACTTCTAAAGGGGTTCATATACACTTAATTAACGATACCTATTTCCTTTACTTGTAAGTGTGAGAGAGAATACAATTAACTAATCTGAAATAATTAGAATTAGTAATAATACAATCCGTCATACCTCGTAAAGTCTCAGAAAAGCTCGACCGGTTTCGGGTTCGTCTGGATCCCATCTTCAAGAGCACCTAACTGACTGTGAATGTTATTTTCCTATAACCTATCTACATGTCATCTGCCTATATGTCATCCACATTGTGGAATCAATAATATTCAGGAAAATAACATTCACAGTCAATTGGATGCTCTTGAAGATGGGATCCAGACGGACCCGAAACCGGTCGAGCTTTTCTGAGACTTTACGAGGTATGACGGATTGTATTATTACTAATTCTAATATTACTAACCTCAGTGGAACTAACCCATTAACTATATTTAATCTGAAATAGACAAATGGGTTGAAAAGTCGTACGCACACACACGAATGATAAGCACAATTTCGTATAGAATGTAAATGAAGCATACGTACCTGTGTAGTCTGGTTTATGAAATTTCAGAATGTATATGGTTCTGGGCTGTTCTCAAAAACCCTAGGAGGAGTTTGATAACAAATAGAACAAGAAAATCTGGAGTGGCCTACTCAACTTTACTCTATCTAAACATAATATCATACTTCTTGGGTATAGAGTGAAAAATGTTCCAGTTAGGTATAATATAAATGGGAGATGTTTATTAAAACAAATTTTGCCATTTAAAACATGAAAATATTCTTATTTTGTATGAAAAATGTCAGAAATATCTAAGAATAAATGTCATTTTAAGATAATTTTAATTTTATTTATATATTTCATTCCTGGAGGTAGTACAGATAGTAATTGATCCACTTATCAATATTTATGCTTATTTTTGTTTACCACACCAATGATGCATATAATATCATTAGTATAACTGATGTTGTAACTACATTAGTATAATTACAGTAGTAATAACATTTCCGAAAAGCGAAAGTGTAGATTTCATGTTTCGAAATAATCTCTTACAGGGGAAAATGGGTTTTGTTCCGATAGCCAGTGGATCTCTTACATAGCTCACCTGACTTCCTCTACATTAAATATAAAAGACAAATTTTGCATTTAAAACTTGAAAATATTCCTATTTTGTATGAAAAATGCCAGAAACATTTAAGAATAAATGATTTTTAAGATAATTTTTAATTTAAGATGTAGGATAAATACATTTATTATTCTTCAAAGAATGTTTTAAATTTTGAATTATGTTTTACATTTCTGGATTTTTATAGAATGATTATCCTGGGAATTTTATGGCTTCCTAGTGCTCAATAAAAATCACTTTTCTTTCCCTTTGTCAAAAATTATATATACCAATTTACTCTGATCGAGTGTTATCCTTTTCCTGCTTGCTGTAATCTGTTATATAGTTTTTTGAATGTACTCGTATATTGAAAGAAAAATATGTTAGTAATTAGCCATTTTTGCATACTCAAATCAAAGTCAACTCCGAAATATGAGAGTAAAACTAAAAATGCTTTAAAACAGAAGCTAAAGCTCGTTGTAACGGAAGTTACCTCTATAAAAAAAACTTTCTGCAAACCAAAATTTTCAATGAAAATTGGTGTCTTGATTACTGTTGACAGCTACCGTAGGATTTTGGAAACTTGGGCCCAGGTTAGCCCAGTGGTAACTTGCTTGCCACTGGACTGGTAGATCCAGGTTCATTCATCCAGGTCCAGGTTCACTCTAGCCCTCGATTTATTCACGCGGAAGGTGAAAAAATCTTAGCACATAGCCCTTGAAAAGGATATTTACTCGTCGAACTGGAACCTGTACTATGCCAGGTATTCGTTAAGGTCCCGACTCTTCATATACTAGGCAAAATTTAGGACTCCCAACATGTAATGTTCATTGTGAAGTATCGCAAAGGGCCAATGTTCAGCCTATGGGTGTTCTCTCGTGGAACACCACTGCAACATAACCTCATCCAACCTTGGCAAACCTTTATTATGTTAATTTTAAGGATTCAAATATTACAGGATCCCTAAATGGCTTTTTATATAGTATTTAATGAAAATGAAAATTAAAAGTCTGTAATGCTGCCAAATTTTATTAGAAATACCTCTTTTTCTAATAAAGAGCAGGCTTTGGTCGCCTGCACCTTTGGTCGCGCCAACACTGCTAATACAGATCTTATCACGCGAACTCGTGTTTTCATACTCAGAATAATCTCCAAAACTGTTCAATAAATTGGTATCATCAATCCCCTCCTATTATTCGTTTTCACCCTTTACAATAGATTATCTTATATAATGTTATTTTTTAATACAATAACATTTCATAGGAATTAATTTAATCAATATTCACCTACTAAAAAGCCTTATATATCTGCAAAAAAAATATTTATTATACAAAAAAAGCGTAGAATACATGTTACTAATACACAAAAAAGGGGATAATGACCATAGAAGGTAATTTTTTTGCAATATAAAGATAATAGCACTAATTGTTCTTTATGTAAAACATTCATAAAATATAAAAGGTTTTGACAACATATCACAAAGGCATTCTTAGTTAAATGAACATGCATGTAAAACTGTATTAATGTTGCTAATTATGCATGCTGAATAACTAGAAAATTGATGAATACGATATGCCTATCTACATCAAAGAATAAAAAAAACTGCCAGAAGGTCACTCCGGAGAATACAAACAAACCATTTATCTCAATGGGGGAAGGCTTATATTAGGAAGCAATTTTGATTCAAACATGCAAGTCAATCTAATTGTTGAGAAAAATAAATCATTTATTAGAATGAACTAATTTCTATATTTCAATATGTACTTTCAATTTTTTCTGATTTCCTTATTTGTAAATAAATATTAACTCATTGTAAGAAATTATTATAGACACCAAGTGGTTTCTAGATAAACGTCTTTCTCAAGGACATATATTTGTGACAAACTCAAAATTCTTATAGTGATTGGTTAATTATTGTAGACATATATACGTATATGAAAACCTACACTTGTACATACACCCACACACATTCACACATTATAATCTTATCAGATCAATAATTATTTTATGAATTATTTATCATAAAATAATAATTTTTATAAATAATTATATTATTATTATTATTATTCTGGTAGCCCAGCACTATGTACGTAAATGCATTTCACCTCTTTACAAATATATATATATATAAACTAGAATTTAAAAAAGAACACGTAGAAAGGAAACCACTGAACTCACTACTATATTTCGATGTCCTTGTCTTCAGGAAAAGAAGTGAATCGCTCCAAAGGCTGATAACGACATATATATATATATATATGATCAAACCACAATAAGAAATGGGAAAACAAGACTAAGATCTTTCAACCGTAACAAGCGGTCTTCGTCAGAGTCAAAAACCCATCAGTTGGGTTTTTGACTCTGACGAAGACCGCTTGTTACGGTTGAAAGATCTTAGTCTTGTTTTCCCATTTCTTATTGTGGTTTGATCATTGATTGTTGTTTCACGTGTTTATGTGAAATCTTTTTATATATATATATTGTTATTACTCGTATTATTTATTATTGTTATTCACTAATATATAAAGTGAGATGGTAATCACTCAAACCGTGACTCCACTCACCCCACAGGATTAACAAACAGCTCATTACAAACTTAAGAAAAACCAACCCCACTTTCTTCACTTAGCATATATATATATATATATATATATATACCATGATAAACGAAAAACGGTCCGGCAGGACAAATAACATTTAAAATAAGCAGTGACACATAAACAGAAACACAACAAAGACTCACTTTTCAATATTTCGACCGTAATGGTGGTCGTCCTCAGGAGAAGAAGTGAATTGACGGAGGGACGACAGTCAACAGTTGACTGTCGTCCCTCCGTCAATGGTGACCGCCATTACGGTCGAAATATTGAAAAGTGAGTCTTTGTTGTGTTTCTGTTTATGTGTCACTGCTTATTTTAAATATATATATATATATATTTGTATCATTAGGGAGCAGATTTTCTTTCATACAGATTTCGTTAAACACTTTTTGAGTCTTGGTTTTAGTTTATTTTCTTGTTAACTTTTCTAATTTTCTAATTAGTGTTTTGATATTTTCTGGGATATGAGATATTATTGTTGTTTAATATATAATGTTATCTAATCAAGGAGACTTAAAATGCACCTGGCTGCGGGTGCTTCTAAAGAACACACAAAAAAGGTGCATGGCTTGGAATTAAGCCGACAGATGTTAACCAGAAATAGCGAAATTATCAACAGAGAAAATGATGTTGGTCTGCTACAAATAATAGAGGCACTCCAGATATTAGAAAAGAAACCTAAAATAAGTGGCCAACTTACAAGTTTTACAAGAATTTTGAAGCTACATATAGAGGAGTCAGCGAGCAGGAATGCAGAAGATAATTGAAATTAGGCTTAGCCTTAGGGACAAATATCTAGTTTAAACTGTTTCAATTGAGTGAACATAGCCTTATTGTAACCTCCCTTATTTATGTAACCAATATGCATGTCGACTGTGTTATTGTTTTTTGTATAGTTTTTTAATCTTACTTTATATAAATTTCTAGCCTTAGTCTGTTAAATTTTTAAAAAAAATACCCTGAAGATGGTCCATGGAGACTGAAACGTCTTTTAATTGTTAATATGTGTATATTGTGAACAATGAGTTTTAAAGATAAAACTTTTGGACAGTTAATATTTCATAACCCAGAAAACATCAAAACACTAATTAGAAAATTAGAAAAGTTAACAAGAAAAGAAACTAAAACACAGGTGCAAAAAGTGTTTAACGAAATATATATATCTATATATATATCAATGATCAAACCACAATAAAACCCAACCGGGTTTTTGACTCTGACGAAGACCGCTTGTTACGGTTGGAAGATCTTAGTCTTGTTTTCACATTTCCTATTGTGGTTTGATCATTGATTGTTATTTCACGTGTTTATGTGAAATCTTTATATATATATATATATATATATACTAGGTATGTTCTCTAATCGGGGTTCGGTTTACTAGTTTACATATATACTAGTAAAGGTAGGATGCAGCCCTTCTTTTATAGATGATGTATTGAAATCAATTGACTTGATTATAGTCAGTTAGTGAATGCAATAAAATTAACTATAATTGATAGAAAATTAGCTAGGAGATTCGAAAAACTCCATAAAAAAAGGTAAATGTAATTAACACAATTGATTTTAATCCAACATAATATATATATATATATATATATATATATATATATTTCTCAAGCAATGTTGATAAATCTTTATAAATAAAATAATGATTTTGTCTGTACATTGCTTAGAACTGACTCATTTCAAGTTTTCTTTACGTTTCATACATTGGAGAAACCGAATCCACCCTTAGAAAAATTTCTGTCGGTTTGTCTGTTTGTCCGCAAAACTTTGTCACAGGTAAACTCAGCTACCATAAGACATATAAAGCTGAAACTTTTACAGTAGATTTGTGTAGGTCTAACTTAAAATATAGGCTATGAATTGATTGGAAATTCAACGTAGAAGTGAAGTTATGGACGTTTAACGCAAAAATGTTTGTCACAAGTAAACTCAGCCACCATAAGACATAGCGAGCTGAAACATTGACACTGGATTTGTGTGTGCCTAACTTAAAATATGGGCTCTAAATAGATTATTAATTCAGTACAGAAGCGAAGTTATGGGGCTTTTAGCTGTATTTTCCTAACTTCACAGACAAGTTTGTTTTAAAAATACACAGGTGTGGCAAGTAGGTATTGTTAGTTGATTTTAATTTCAATTGAGCACATGAATATATTGCGTATTTGACATCATTGAAATGGTGTTTCACAGAGTTAAGGATGTACTATCTATTGAGAATAAATGTTTTGTAAACGAGCAATTCTCAGCCCTTAATATGAACAGGCATGAGAAATCAACAAACAAGTTCTTACGCTATATGAAGCCGAGGAAAGAACTTACAAGTCAGTAAAGAGATTGGATTAGTGATGAAGAAGCAGTTCATTATCTAATTGAATTTCTTGACTCTGAATTTATTTCTCCTGGACTGCCTGCTCATGAGTAAAAACTTAAAGTAGGAGCACCAATGATGCTGCAATTTATAGCAGTAACAAATTTCATGTTACGAAACATGAGTGACCCAAAAACTGTGCAACGGGACACGACTCTGAGTTCGTGCTCTACACAGATATGCCATAGAGGCGACATAATGACTGGATGTGGTATTGGGGAGTCTGTGTGTATACCACGCATACCATTGATTCCGAGCCACTGTCTGTTTCCATTCAAATAATTGCAAGGTCCCCTCAGAGTCTAATTCGCAATGACGTTAACTAAGTCGCAAAGGGAGACTTTATCTAACGCAGGAATTCAAGTTAGCGAAACCAAGTTTTTCTCACATGGTCAACTGTAGTTTACTTGCTCAATAGTCAGAGGTTTCAACTGATTGTTCTTCCATGAACCTGAAGGACAGACAGCTAATGTAGTGTATACAGAGGCATTTGTTTAACACTGTACTAATAATGGTGTTTTCTACTATTCTATAATTTCTAATTATAGTATTAGTATAGTACTATAATTGATATTTTGGAATACCAAGTATAATAGAATTTTTGATTCCGTCAAAGACGGGTACATTTGCTAGTCATTAATATATAGTTCATGGGTTATAGTTTTTTTTTATGAAATTATGTTATGAAACCATACTTAAAATGAATATTATACGTATTATATTTATGTTTTTTATTTATTGTTTATTCCATTCTTATATTTTGAGTTATAAACTGGCTTATGATGAAGATACAAAGAAAATATCTGTTCACGTATAAATGAATACTAACTTCTGTTCCACTTCTGTTTATTTGACCTTCGACTTACAGGAGTTTAATACTCTTTGTACATTCAATTATGGCCGATTATAAAAAAGTAATTCCGATCTTACAATTAATACTGTTGTTTTATTGCTCTCCTTGTCGAACAAAAAGTACATTGTTTTAAAATGCATACTATCAACTGACTGAACGAATTTAAGAAAATGCATAAGTATAACAACTAATATAATTGATTATTGAAGGTAAAACGAATATGTACTTAAGTCATTGAATAGAGAAAAGTTGACCTTAATATCTAATTTGGAGTAAGTGAGAAGGTTGTCTGACATAGCGAAATGAGCGGAAAATTCAGCATAGCGGGCCTTGCCTGTGATACGCTCTGGCGACCCATGCCGCAGTAAGGACTCCTTGGCATTCCCTCGGACCATTAAATCGTAATCTCTGTCCTCCTACTAAATTTGTCTTTTCCTTCGAAATAATAAACTCACCACTTTACCTGAACTATTTTCCTGCTACTAGAGTCAATTTTGCAAGTAAAACAGAGTTATATTTAGTTATTAAATCACTGATTGGAAGTTTATGTTACGTAATGTAGTTTTGCAAAATATAAAAATGTGTGAGTCAATACTTATCACTATAAACAAATAATTCATTAAATAATTATTGATCTCATAAGTTTATAATGTGTGTGTGTGTGTGTATTGGTGTGCGTTTACGAGGGTGTACGTGTATGTCTTCATATGCATATTTATGTCTACAAAATTTGTTTAACATGATATTATTTTAAAAAATTTGGGAATATGTGCCTTCATTTTTTATTCTGAATAAATACAATTAACCATCTACAGACAACATTAGATAATAATTCAAATTTTTTTTTTATTTTACATAGTCACAACAATGTAAATGTAACATTACCAGTGACAATGATGAAGGAAATATATACATTACACATGGAGGCAGGAGGGAAGAAATAATCCAGTAATTATACTTCCTGGCGTGAAAAATAAGTTATAAAACTTAGATTAAATTAAATTCAAAAATTTGAATTCTAAACTGAACTCAAATAATTGAATCATCTGTGACAACATACAAACAAGACAAAACAAACTCTCTGATACTTTTAGTATTGTGTAATCCACTGAAAAATGGGCGATCGATTGAACTGGTATATTTGGTAAATTGAACTAAAATTATGTAAGTTAGACAATAGCTGCTCAGAGCAATCTAAAACGTATTAAGAGTTTTGAAATGTAAGTTTATGTGGATTCTAATTTAAATTGTTAATTTAAATAAAGCAAGTAATGTTAAATTTATATGGGGTTTGTTTTCGGAAACAATTGAATCGGGTTCATTTATTTATTTCGGGTTTATTTAGAAGGTAACTAAATAAACTATGCTATTTCAACAACATAGTTCATGTAGATATTTGACAAATATATTTATTATCATTAGTATAAAGGAGAAACCGAAAGAAAGGTTTTTTCTGCTAAAACTTTCTTTGTACTTTGTACATAACAACACTGCATATTCATGGTACTATTGAACACTTTCTACGTAAATAATCTCGGTTAATAGTATTGTGAATATTTTCTAAAAAAATCTAGGAAGCCTTCCCATACTCTGACCTTGATGTTTATTTCATTTTGTTAAAAATTCAATTCTTTTTCATTGAACTAAATTTTTGTTATAAGAAGAAACCAGATGAATTATGTCTGTTACTATCAGATAAAAAAAAAATGAACTAATTTCAAGGTCTGAAATTAATATATCGAATAAATGATTAAATATAATTATATGGTTAAAATACTAAATTACCTTTAGTTTTTACTCTAAGAATGGAAATGATTTGTTCATGAAATATCCAATATTTTAATATTTCTATAGTTTAAAAAAAATTGAACACAGCGGCCTAGCAACTATTTTTTGCCGCCCGGGGCAGTCGTAAGATTGTAAGACTTGCTCTCTCTCCTCTGACCGTTCAAGTCCTCAAAATATTAATTTTCATGGAGTTACAATCAACGATCCAATTTTAAACTGCTGCTATTACTCACAAACGTTTATCTTATTACAGTACTCGTATACATATGCATTCACCATCAAAGAAAACGAAAGATTTTTCAAAACAAAAATTTTTAATTCAAATGATAAAAAAACATGTTAAATTAACTGGCTACTCAAAAAGATATAATAAACTTTCAACCCCTTTAAAAAACTAGTTTTCAAAAATTTAAAATAAATTTATTTTTAATTTGAAATATACTGTTGAAAATTTCTTTTACATGCTTAAGACATAAAAACAATTACGCCCTTAAAAACTCATTTTGGTATACAATTTCAGATTTTTTGTTAGCTTTTTATTTTAATTTATTTCTATTTTCTATTACTACTTCCTTAAAATACCATTTCCTAGCACGTGCAGCTTGAGGCGCACTGACACCCCCCCCCCCCCCCCAAGCCATTGACTGAACGGCTCCTTTTTTTATTAAAACAATAAAATTAAAAAAATATATTATTTATTAAACAATATTAGTTTAATAGTTTAGTTTATATTTTTGAAAATAATGTAATTTAATAACTGTGATTTGTGTCAAATAAATAGCGAAAATAAAATTTTTGAGTTTAATGTGTCAAGTTAATAAGATAATCTTTCAGTTTATCTCTTCACATTGTTTCATGTGTTATCGTAGAAGGCTATCAGTTATAGTAATAATGTATGATGAATTAGATTTCTGTCGTGGTGTCATTTTACTTTTTCTTATCATTGATGAATCATTTTCAATTATTTTTTTCCCATAATGTTGTCGGACAGAACGTTAGCTGTAATAATATGAAAATTGCCTCTTTTTTTGAAGTTTCACTTAATTACGATGACAATGAGATAAAGATGAATTCATTAAAGAAGTAATTTTCCTCTTGGCAGTATAATAGGTGTGTTTGTTGGGGGTGGTGAATAATGGGGTCATATCCTGGAAGGCTGGGATGGGATTGATTGGCTAACAGAATTGTCCTCTGCAGGAAGTTGAGGGTCACCAGAGTCCGCACGACACAATCGAGATACAGTCTTCCCACGCAAAAGCTTCTTCCTTTCATTACCTTAGCTATACCATTAATTAATACTTCTATGCTTAAAAATGCTTTTTAATTTAAAAAATAATTAATTTTCTTACTATATCACTGAATTTTCTACTGTGTCCTTCTACAGAATTAAAACTACCTTATCGTATTCTGTAACCTTTAGCTCACAATAAACGTTGTAAACAAGTTCTAATTAGCATTGATAAACCATCTGTATTCATTCCCTTTAACAAACTTTGCATATAATAAGTCCATTCACCTTACAGCTGTATATATGTGGTAAACAATACATCCTTCGTTTTATTCTTTGAAAAACTCTTTTGTCACAAAAATGTTTCCAAATTTTGACCTATGACATTGGTATTTCATTAAAAAGGTATAGTTTTTTGTTTGCATTTGTAATATATTTCATAAGTTTCTATCCATTTTCATATTTGGGAATAGTGATTTCCCAACGGTAAAGTAAGTATAAAAGTTTATTTCAATTTAAAATCCATATGAAACACAATCTGAAATTTGCAATGTGGCTAACATATTTCAGCTAGTATCGTTATTAGAGTTCTGAACACAATTGTTCTAAGTAGTCTTGTTAAAGTTTGACGAAAACCACCAATATATATCTTATGTAGGACAAACAACATAAAATACAGTTCATGTTCGTATCGGCTGTTTGTCATCCAGAGAATACGAGGACGCAGACAAAGCGAGTCAAATCTTTTTCATATGATGAACGATCATTCAAAATATCGACTGTAGTAAGTGTGTGTACTACTGCCTTGTATGTATGATTTAGATCAAAGCTGAACGAATATAATTATATTTCATATTTCATTGATCTTTACTAAAAATAGAAGTAAGTTAACTGACGATTTTTATGCATTGGCATAATTTTGGCAGTTACAAGAGTTGTGAGAACGACATTGCGGTAATTACGACATTACAAGACGCATTAAGGACACTAGGTGAAGACCAAACCGGTTCCAGATGACTGGTAAGGGTGGTGGCCGCCAGGAAGCCTCCGATGGCGCGGAGTCACCGCCAAGGCTCCAGCCTTCACGCACCGCCTCGTGCCACCAACGCCTCGTCGCCACTTAGTGTCAAAACACAGCCTCTCTCATCATGCCGCCTTCTACTCCAGTCATTAGAGCTTATTAAGCATAATCAAAACCAAAATTCAATATTAATCACTCACTTTTGCATTCATTTCACTATTCTACCTCTCTGGCATTAAGTATTCAATTACTTACTCAAATGGATAATAGTTAACTTGCATATCTGTAATGCATCATATCTACCTTCTAAAAATATTATCCTATTATATTTAATTCTTCTTTATAAACTTTAGATATAAATGGCTTATCATTTTTCCCAAAATGTTGACGTATCAATATAACATCTATGTTATAATTCTACTTAGTTTTTATTTCTATTTTTTGTTATAATTATGTCATATAACTATTTCCTACTCAAAAATTAATTCATAAATAAAAAGGTTAAATAAGATGGTTTTTTTCTAAGCTGATTAATGTAGTGTTTATTTCAGCCATCACGTAACCGTCGTTATGTTACTGACTTCATAATTATGCAAGTAGCTTAAACATATGTGCATATGCAATATACATACGATTAAATTTAACATTATTTCATAAATATTTGACGTGGGCCGTATCATAAGTCATTTTATGCCTGAAGATATCTTATGTTTGTGGCCTGAGGATATCCTGACAAAGGATGTCCTATGCATATGCTAATTATATCAGTTTTAAGAAAAATATAAGATTTAGTTTTTATAAAATATAAGAAATCCCATATAATATAATTTTTTGTAAATTAAGCAATACTATAAAAATGAAGATATTATATACATTTAAATATACGCATATTGTTGGTACTGCAGAAGTTGAATCATATTAGTAGATGGTATCATCATATCTCGTATACAGTGTGAAGATCACACTAGTAAATATCCCGCAATACCTCGTATACAGTAGTAGGAGTTGTTCGACTGGTTATGGTCATTGTCAGTCTTTAAGTAGAATTGAATAATACTTCAGTTCTACTTGAAGATTGACAATGTTCGAAACGAATCAAACAACTCCTTCTATATTCTAAATTTAACGGTATCATCTACTCATGTGATATACATTGAAGTTCATAATCCTTTACAAATAGACTACTTCTCAGTGATTCTGTATAGGCCTCAATCAATTCCTCTTTTATAGTAGCTTGATAATAATAAAATAAAATTGTAATATTTTTATTTGATAAATTTGCATTAAAACTTTATATCAGCGGTTCCCAACCTTTCAAATATAGCGACCCATTTTAGAACAAGCAATCAGGAAGCGACCCCAATCGTTAAAATATCTTTTATACATTTATTTTTTCTATAAGAAACTGGCATATATTGCAATTTTTTTAGTGAAGTAACTGTATATTCCTTAAATATATGATTAATATAGAATTTATTCATTAATTTCAAAGCTCCTACAAAACATTAATTAATTGCAAATCAATTTCGAAGTATTCAAACAAACAAATTTCATACCGTTATGTAACTTTACTAAAGTATGTTTATGAACTGATCTTAATGAGACGGCTGGTATTGTAGCTTTTTAGCTAGCAATTCTATCCTGGGCTCCGTTGTCGATATGATGGCACACCTCAAGTCGTGTTCCACATCTAATTTATTTCGGTAATTGTTTTTAAGGATGAGTAGTTGGGAGAAGGCTGTTTCACATAAGTAAGTTGTTGGGAAGGGCAATAAATTCCTTATTGCGATTTCTGATATTACTGAATTTATATAATTGTCTTAATTTTATTTTATAATGTTATTTATTTAACTGTCTCCTGTTTTTACCGTGTTTTATATAATATTCACATTCGGGTCAAAATCAATTGGCGACCCCATGGCATTGGAGTCACGACCCCGTTTGGGGTCGCGACCCACAGGTTGGGAACCACTGCTTTATATGTAATTATCCAATTAAAACTTACTTTGTATATGAAAACGATTTTTGAGTTTTTTATATGGATGTAGATTTCTAATCTTCCACTTTATTCCAAATTTTTTTCTAACAGAATTAAATATACCACATAATAGCACAGTAATTAATTATTTTTAATTCCTATTTTGGTGAATAATGTTTCAGTTTTTAATATTTTTAAACATTTTTTGTATTATAAACTATTGGCTATAGTTGTACATAAGTACAACTATATAAATGGATGAAAATGAAGGAAACGATATCACAAATCAGTTTTATGACATGAAAGTATAGTTAATTTTATAGAAGTGAACAGTTTCTTTCATCTATTTTAAATTTTATTCATAAATGATAATCCTCATTCGTGAAAATCATAAAATCCCTTCATCACTCATAGGAACTCTTCAGTGAAGATCCTCTTTCTCTGAAAATCATACATCCCTTCTTCAGCCTTATAAGTTCTTCATTGAAGATCCTCATTCTGGTTTAATCATAAAATCCCTTGTTCAGTGACAGAAGTTCTCCTGTGGTGATACTCATTTGGTGTCAATCTTCCTAAGGTAAGTCTATAAGAATGACACTGTGCACCCATCTCACGTTTGTTGAGGTCAAATACTTCAGATATTGTTTGATGTAGAGTTTTCCAACCCAAGGTTTTTTGTTTTTTTTTTTGTTTTTTTTTTTTTTGGTGGTATATTTCTACCATTAAATGGACGTTTTTGTGATGGAAAATGGAATTGTGCAAAAGGTTATTGATTGAGAAATAGTTTCTAATCTATTATTTTAAAGTTTACCAGTATTACTAACTTTCGTCAGTGCAAGTACCTCCAAAGTAAGTGGTCTGTTTTTAAATGAAGGAAAACAAACAAAAATAGAACTTCTTTCCGTAACTTCTCGTAGATATATGTGTCTTTCTGATTTTTTTTTTTTAATTTGAACCATCCATATATTATTTCACACTTCCAATTGAAGTTATTCCAGTTCTACCTTAAATTTACAATAAACTTTATTTATAGCTTAGCAACTAGAGGAGACAATATCAAATGTTATGACGTCGTTGGATGACAATTTGTTGGTGTCAAACAATTTCTGACTTTAGTTTGCATCTGAAAGTTTTATCAATTTTGAACATTCTTAACACGTTAATAATATCTTTTAGCTACAACAACCGAATATTTACAGCAGAATGTGAGTAAAAAGGACCCCCGCCAGCTCCAGCAGAACGGACGACATAACACCATTTTCCTCAAGTAACTACAACCTAAATAATTTTCATCTTCATCACGACATTTAACTTATCAATTAATTTCACTTATCAATCCCTCTTCATCAGATCTGATAAGTGTATGTGATCAATTTAAAAAACTTTTGATCTATTTGATATAAAAGTGTTTATAACTGTTACGATAAGTAAACATGGTTATAAAATATAATTATATATAACTATATTACTAAATTAAGTTGACAAAAAATTATATTAATAATTAAAATATGTATTTTAAAGGTCTATTTCAGTTAACTGAAGTAATATCCAAATAATAGCGAAAAATAAATGCGATAAAATTAATTCAACAGTATGTAGCGAAAAGCTGAAATTTCTGGCCTGTAGCATATCAAGACATATCATGTTAGATCGAACCTTAGTTATATAGGCAAATGGACATATTTTGAGATATTTTGCAGCAGTTTTCAAATAAGCGTGTGTTTTGCATCCCAGTACATATAAAATATCCGAACTTTGTGAACAACTATTCTATTTCTATTCATTAAATTTTTTCCAATGATATATTCTACTTAAGCAGCATGAATATAAATCGCAAGTCCCTTCTAATTTAATCTATATACATCTACCTAGACTGCCATGAAATGGGATTAAATTACTCGCAAAGTTACTGCTTACTTGCTTATATTAACTTTTTGCAAATAAATAAAAATATCGATTGCAAGATAGAGATTAATTTTATTGTGAGTAAAATTAATTACCTTAAGCACATTAATGCAATCGTAAAAATTGTCACGGAAGAAAGAAAGGTAATTACTTATCATTTCATCAAAACCATTTTTTTCATATAAAAAAAAAAAGATGGATGTTAACAAATTATGAAATTTGTGAAATTATATTTATTTATCTAGATAAGATAGCATAAGTAATTTAATAATTGAAAATGAGTTGACAGTTGAAGATTAAGCAGTAATTGATGAAGTAGATAGAATGGTGCGTTTTAATGAATGGTAATTTATTCAGTAATCTTGTTGTTAAGATATTATCGTTTGAATAATAACCTTTCCGTTTTTGATATTCCAAAAAAAAAGATATATTTTTAATTTTCGACTTCTCATCTTATGTTGTTTTAATGGAAACTTTAAAAGTTAGCTAGCTATATGGGTACAGCTTTGAGTTATAATGTTTATAAATTCCTATCAAAACACTTACTTCTCCTCTTTTGTCAAAATTTGATTTTTGTTTTCTAAGATTAATTCGAACTTTTCAACTTTTAATTTATCCATATTCCATTTTCTATTTGGTGGGTTTCAGTAACATTTAAAATTTCCTATATACAAACACATGCACTTTATCATATTATCAACAGATAACACTATTAATTTATTTTACTTTATAATATTTAAATTAGTTGTGTGCTAAATATATACCAATTGCAACACAGTTACACATTGCATTAAATCTAGTGTCTGAAGGAAAGATGGATCATATATGACCTGTAGTTCATTTGTAGCACTGTAAATGTGACTCATACCAGCATCTGAAGTGGATTAAGTTTATTTAAATAAATTTTTAACGTACATTGTTATTTAATTTGTATCTTTCTTAAAATTTATTATAACAATAAAATGAACCGTATATGGGTAGAAGTTCATCAAATGAACAACATATCAGAGTAAAAAGTAAAGAAGAGCATATCAGTCTAGCCATCATGTGAACAAGACAATGAATATTTATTTGTCATATTTGTTTGTGATTCAGAATAATATTAGTAATAATAATTACAATCTTTGCATTTCAATTTTAATGGATTATCTCTGAATTATAGATCATTAACATATAATTGATATCAGTAGAAATCCGTACTGACCAAACAGTAATTATTATGTAATATAAACATTAGAATATTTAGAAATTAAATGTGTCAACATTACTAAATATTAAGCCCGAACTTCCCCGAATGAAAATTATAATAATATTGGCAGTTTCTGTCTATAAAATACGTGATTTCTTCTTTTGTCATTTTTGTATTGTATAGGTATCTAAGCAAAATTTAGGTGAATTCGCTTAAATCAAAATATCAAAATTTTATATTTTGAACTATTACTCATACTAACAGTTAAAATACAATTTATTAATGTAATTAGGATTATACATATGGATTTATAGAAGAAACATATACAATTCTTTTTTTTAATTCGATAATATGGATCTATCAAGAGTAAGATGGGTGCGAAATAACAAATGAGCCAATTTTTCCTAGAATAGCTCTAAATTTTAAAACCTATAAGCCTGGGAGTTGGAGGCAGCTGATGAACTTACTTTATCAACAGAATAAAATTTAATTGAATGAAATAAACAAATAACACAAAAAAATAAGTTAAACCTTGGTTTTAGTCGTAGACTACGCAAACGATATACTTACTGAATTTAGTTTGCGATTTTATACGCAGAGTGGATGAAAACTTACAGTTAACAGAAAAGTTTGCATGTTGCTATGAAATAAACAGTGTGATATTTATGCTGATATGATATTTATGACTACTCGTATTAAAGGCGAATGATAAATTAAGCGATAAATTTGTTTGCAAGGAGTATCACAACTAATTGATAAGAGAGTGGGAAATGCAAAAAAGTTAAAAAAAAGATAGTTCTTTTAAATTTCAGTTATCACTTTTATCCATGGAATTGTATTATAAATAAATAATTATTACGGAGCAATGGCATTAAAAATTTATAATGTTTTGAATTTTGTTATGAACTTTTTTGACCTCATTGTGTGAAAAATAAGGAATTCAACTGTTTTTTTGGAGGAAAGTAATAACAATCATGGACTACCATATCGTACACAAGCATTAGTTTGTGTGGTGGTTGGTATAGGTATAGCGATAGAGTGTAGTGATAATGGTATTAGTGGTCGGTATGTGTGTTGAAGAAATTCGTTTAGTTACATGGTGAAGTAAAAAGGTTTATGAAGTTCAAAGTTAGAGGCTGATCTAAACTTAATGATGACAAATGGGCTAAGACTTGGCTCTCACGGTAGATATTACAGAACAGTTAATTTCCTGAAAAAAAAATTCAAGGTCGTAATCATTTGATTATTTGCTTTCAAAATGAATTGCAGTTTTTTGAAAGACAACCAGCATCAAGTAACTTTTTACATTTTCAAGCAAGATACATAAGATAACGAGGTAAATAATAATAACAAGGACAAATATTACACCTGGATTAATATTTTGAAGCCTGATTTTCATTAGAAGAAAATCATATTTGTGCTGAAATGGAACATCTTCGAACTTCCATAAAGGAACTAAGATTATAAGTTTTCAGAATATATCATTAGTTTTTTTTTATATTCTATATATTTTTTGAGATATTCCAAGGTAATTCTTAATTCTGGACATCCTGTACAGTATTTACTTATACATCAACATCAAGGCATTAGTACAGCTGGAAATGACATTATTTCTGCTAATTATTAAGATCTAGATATTAGAATAACCAAAATGAGCATTTACCCAAAGTAACAAAATAGCTACAGGAAAGAAGATAATCGTTATAAAAACAAGTACTAATTACAAAACACGAACTTGTACTTTTTTCAACACACTTTAAGAAGTTTAAAGATTCTTGAGTCACAAATATAAGTTCCTTAAAAATCATCTACTGAAATAGTTCATTTTACATAAACATTACAAAAACGAAATCATTGAATTCGTTAGTTAGGGTCACACATTAATGCCAAACAATTGGTTGAAATAAACTAAACTTCCGCGAAAATTACTTGAATCAATTTAATTAATTTATGAACTGAAGAATACTGATAAGTTAGTTTGAATTAAGGAGAAGTTTTGTACTGTAGCTCATGAATAATATCGTAGGATGGATTGAATATATGTTCTACAGGTTGATAACATTGCACCTGTAACGCTGCAGTAGTTTTATAAGTTTATATAAAAATATAATAGTTTTAATAAACCTTTCAATCGTTAAAAGTACTGTAACACAAAATTATTGTAATATAAATATCTTTTCATTTGATTAGCTTTGTACATAGAAAAAAAAAAGATTTCATAACGCATTCACAATTAGGTTAATAGTTATATATTTAATATAATTACAATGAAATCCATAATGTTTTAGTATTTATATTCTGAGAGTTTAAGTTTTTAAATACAGAAGAACATTGGATACAGTGGTTAGTAAAATAGTTCATTTATTCAAATATAGCACCATTCGTATATAAATGTAGTATACGTGATAAGAAATAATAAACTAAATTTTCATAGTAACAGCAAATTTTAAAGTTGTACGAGAGCTAATCAAATAGAGAATCCATTTCTGACAAAATAGTTTTTAAGTCACTCTTAGTGCCATACTTTTATTTACATATGAATGGAGGAATATATTTTAAAAACAAGAGGAGATTTAAAATCCCATAAACATACCCTTAGTTTACTATTCTGAATGAGAATGTTTCACATTCATTTCTGTTTTCTTTTTTCTTTGCTGTCAATTAAATAAGATAAATCAGGCTTTTCAATTTATTCAATTTTAACTTAAAAAAATTAATCCAACAATTTAGCAGTCAATAATTTTTCAATAAAATCAGGTCAAATAAGATTTCCAGATAGCTTCATGGTATTCAATAATAATAAGAGAACACAGGGTAATTAGATACCACTCTTTGTATGATAAACTTAAAGAAAGTAAGGACTATTTATCAGTGATTTTGTATGATTTTAGAATTGTTTTGTTTGTGCAGAATTGTAAGACATATTGATAAACATTATCTGACAGGTTACTATCTTATTATATATATAGACTGTTACAATTAAGTATCTGGTAGCCACTTAAGAGAAATTCACTGAAAATAATATGGTTATCTAAGAATTATTTTGTAGAATCTTTGATATTCATAATATTAAAAACCTTCTGTACAGTGTTTCTACTTCTCTAAATTACTTAGCCTAAATTATTAAAAGAGAAATAGTTCAGCAAGAATCGAACTGACGAGTCCATCAAATTTAACTCAACATTATGAAGTTTGAATGTTGTTATTTGATCTACATACAGTATATTTATTGATAAGTACAAGTACTTATCATAAGCTACTTACTGTGCATATAATTTGCATTATAGAAATAAACTTGCAAGATGAACCATTTAAGCCAACATTGCATTCAAGTACAATTTTCATAAAAACAAATGGTGGTTAGTTATAACACTATCAGCTCTATGTACATATCACAGAAAAAGTTTTAATACTTACCAGAGAAAGAATGATAATCTGAATGATGTAACGTCATCATCATCATTATTATTAACATAACGGCTTCTTACAGTGAAGTTATAACTATTAACTACAATTTCATCACAGTGTAAAATCATGCCTGCCAGATTTGAAAAATCATTTAGTTAAATTAATTATTTTTGATTTTGATATCCCATTTAATTATAGTTCAGTTGTGCATAGGACAAACCAGATTTTTTTAAAAGAAATAATTAAACAAATCAACTTCTATATGAAATTTTTTTATTTGATGAAAGCTATAAATAAAACAAAACTGTCTCTACTATTCTCCAGTTAAGTGTTGTGCTTCGGGTGTGCCTTTAAATGAAGTTTTAATAATTCAGAAGTTTATTAACTCAAGTTACTATATCAAACAATGATAACTTCAAACAGTAAGTACGATTTCCGTTTTAACTTATTTATTCTGTAAAGTAAGTACTTAAATAGTTTCATACGAATGGCATTTGAAAATAATCAAATAATTACTTTCAATGAATATAGGGATTGAACTTTAAAAAAAATATTCTTTTTGTTTAACACATTATGTATCTTTTTGCTAAAATAAAATCTTGTGGATTAAACACAATGTTAAAAAAGATGTAAAATGCTTATTATGGACTCTTTATGAAGTTCATAATAATTATCAACTTTATTAACAGTACATATTTGTTACAGAATATTTTACATAAAAATGAGACCTCTTTTAATTATAAATATGTTGTAAATTAAGGTATTTTTATTAAATAATTTATCAGTTTTTACTTATTTTATACAATTACTGTAATTCAAGGAGAATGAAGACATATTTCCATTAAGTTATTAAAATGAATTATGGAAGTTATATTTCCAATAATTTAGGAGCATTAATTAATCACACATTTTTGATATATACCATATTAAAGATGTACATATTTATACTTCATAAATAATACAGAATTAAGGATTGTATTTTGCTTATATGAAGCTTATCACGGCTTAGAAGTCCTAATAATGAGATAACATTAACTAAACATTCATTGTAAATTAAGAAAGAGTAACTTTCTTAAGTTATTGATAAGAAGAGAATTTCGTACTGCGGTTTTAATTTAAAATAAGGGAGATATTTAATTTTTGTAATGGGTACATTACAAATAATAGAACATTGATACAATATTGAACATTGTTTAACAATCCAATCCAGATTTTTTTTTAACAGCTTTAACTATTGATTACATTTTCAACACAACCAGTACAATACTTCTAAGCATAATATAATCAATCAATTGAAATCTTAATAGTGACCTCTCTTCTATAAGGGAGGTCACTATTATTACAAATTGTTTTTAAGGTTTAATAATCCCTCCATTGGAAGTGGAGACCTCCAATCACGAATTACAAATATTTTCCCAAAATTTATAATTATTTATTATATTCTCTTTATAATTTGAATTATGAATACAGCCACGTTAGAATAAGTAATTAATTAAATTGATTATTAATGAATTTGCTAATATACTTACTCACAGCAATGTTGACTACTTCAGTTTATTTTTGTTACGTACAAATCATAAATAGTTACGTACAAGTCATTCATTTAGAGAGGTTATTTTTATAGCATAATCCTTTATATTAAGCAAAAAAATTCTCATCTAAGTGTACTTATTTACTAACTATATTATCTATTAAGGGTAGGATGGATATTACCCCTTCAAGTATTTCATGGAAGGCAATCAAATGTATTAAGCACACATTTATTTATTTTAATATATTTAGAAATTTAATATGATTAATAAATGAAATGACGCCTCACATTTTATTTTGCTTAGAGAGCTGATTTGATTATTGTTACTTCTTTTACTTTACTATAAGTAAAAAATTCGATTGTTAAAAAATTCTATCACGAGATTTTGATGAAATTACATGTTTTGAAGTCACTAAAGTCGTTTGAAAAATTGAAAGAAAATTTTAAAATTTTTAAAACATTCAAAAAGTTAATTTTTATAATGAAAGATACAAATTTTGACTTATGATTGAATATGAAAGATGTGAGAAAACAAAAAACCATTGTGTTATAAGCCAGTTTGATATTTTTTACTTATAGTAAAGTTAAGGGTAGGCTACTCCAGATTTTTCATTGGCCCATGGACCTATATATTTTTATGCTCCTATCTTTGAAAGAGGATGTAAAACAGTCTTTAGCAAATTCAAGTAAAATTTAGGACTCCCTACATAGAATCGATAATGTGTCTCATTACCTTAACTGTAAATTTGTGCAAAATAACAAATGATATATAATTTCTTACCCTAGGAAGGGGTAAATTTGAAAGCTATAAGTATACATATTTGTGACATTTTTATAATATTATAAAATTGATTGTCTTTAAAATAGTAATACATTCACTTATAGTAAAGTTGAGCGTGGACCAGTACAGAATTTGTTTCTTAAATAAATAAATTATCATTCGTATTAAATTAATGTGTATTTTAAGAAAATCTGTAGGTGAAGGAATTTATCAGGCATTGGTTTTTGAGAGGTATCAAAAGCATAAGTCAATAATATTGCACAATTACTCTCACTTTTAAGTGTTACATTCTCAGTTTAATGGCTTTCATTCAGTTTTAATAACATAAAACTTTATTTTGGTTTATGGCTGATCCTTAATAATTACTTCAAACTGTAAGTTTGATATTATTCGCAACTTATTTAAGTATTTACAATGATCAATAAATTAGTCTATTTATGCATTTATAATGAATACTTAATTAGTTTAATATTAATAATTAATGAAAATATTTACTTAATTACTACTTTCAATGGTAATTAGTATATAGCATGTATGTATAATAATGGCATGAGTCGTAGCTAATTATTTTTTGTATTTTGTATGTTATATTTTGTATCTTTATTTAAGGATATAATCTTATGGACTAAATATGATATAACAAACTGATTTAAAACATTTACTAATGGATTGTTTTCAGTATTTAATGCTGCATATTATATATACATAATTTTACCTAAAAATTAAGCAAATTAAAAAAAAAATACTATTTTAAGAACTCTCTTTGTAATTAAAGAATGCTTTGTTTAATTAAATATATTATAATATAATGAATTTTGAAATATTAGTATAACTGAATTTATACTAATAAGAACAAAATACTTCATCAACATTTTTAAAAATAAATAGAAAATATTATTCTTATTACAATTTAGTAACACAGAATAAATAATATATTTTGATAAAGATAGGAACCATTAAGTAATGTACATATTTAACCAATCCTTGTATTTAGGATTGGATACTGCATTTCATTGCATTTAAAATACAGCTAAATTTTATTACAAATAAAGAGTGAAATTTACTTACTTTATTACTATCTAAGAACCTTTAGAAATTCATTATATTTTTTAATTATTATAATGTATTATTTTTGTCAAGTTATGGAAATAATACTATTCATATTTTTTTAAAAAAAAATAGTAGCATTACTTAGTGTATTAAAATATAATTGAGAATTAATTTTGGTAGTAAATATTTTATTAGCCTGCGTGAGAAATTTTAAATTAGAATAGATTATAGATGGACTAAGGATCAAAAGATATGCAATTTTCAATGAATTTATAATAAAATATTTCATTCTTGCAAGTGTTGATTCACTGCTTCATTGGAGTAGCATTTTTATTCAGTATATATTTTTTTTTAACGTAAATAATTTGCACTGATGACTCTATATTGCTTTGCTGGTTCATGCAAAACTCTTTAGTTCTCTTAATTTATAAATATATTTTATTTAACTTTTGGTGCCATTAAGTCGTATCAATTTGAAATTGTTACTTTACTCTAGGTCAGTATTTTTCAACCTTTTCCGAGCCAAAGACACATTTCTTTCACTGAAAATATCTCGTGGCATATCACGAGCTGAAAATGTGAAAAAAAGCATATATATAACCAATATAATTGTTATGTTACTATAATTGTTATGTTTCTTAACATTTATGAATAACGTGTTATATATGTAATCTTCAATAGGAATGAAATTAAAAAAAAATTGTTTTATAAACTTTCTACTAACTCAGAAACCTGAGTCTATAAAAACAGTAGCCCTTATTCATTCAACCTATTTACATTAAGTATTTCTCCAGAGCTCTCAGTATTTCAGTTTTTAATTCTTACAGCAATCAGGATTAAAAAGCTCAGCTCACACAGGTATGTTGTGGAATATGGGAGCAATGTCAAAAGAAGCTTTGGCAGCAGCCAACCAAAAAATGTCCAAAGGTTTATCAGCAAAGCTTAACTTGAGACCACTGTCTTGTCACAGTTCAGTTATTTCCTCCTTCTACTGTAATGTCATGTACTTCATAACAGCAGACGCTGATATGAATGGGTGCCTAACCTAGTTAGGCATAGTTAGGGATATGGAGACGCATAACAGCGACTGCTGTTATGAATGGGTCCCTAACCCAGTTAGGCATAGTTAGGGATATGCAGACGCATATCAGCGACTGCTGTTATGAATGGGTCCCTAACCCAGTTAGGCATAGTTAGGGATATGGAGACGCATAACAGCGACTGCTGTTATGAATGGGTACTAACCCAGTTAGGCATAGTTAGGGATATGGAGACGCATAACAGCGACTGCTGTTATGAATGGGTCCCTAACCCAGTTAGGCATAGTTAGGGATATGCAGACGCATAACAGCGACTGCTGTTATGAATGGGTCCCTAACCCAGTTAGGCATAGTTAGGGATATGGAGACGCATAACAGCGACTGCTGTTATGAATGGGTCCCTAACCCAGTTAGGCATAGTTAGGGATATGCAACGCATATCAGCGACTGCTGTTATGAATGGGTCCCTAACCCAGTTAGGCATAGTTGCAGGACTATACAGACGCATAACAGCGACTGCTGTTATGAATGGGTCCCTAACCCAGTTAGGCATAGTTAGGGATATGCACGCTTAGTCAGTGACTGCTGTTATGAATGGGTCCCTAACCCAGTTAGGCATAGTTAGGGATATGGAGACGCATAACAGCGACTGCTGTTATGAATGGGTCCCTAACCCAGTTAGGCATAGTTAGGGATATGCAGACGCATATCAGCGACTGCTGTTATGAATGGGTCCCTAACCCAGTTAGGCATAGTTGGGGATATACAGACGCATAACAGCGACTGCTGTTATGAATGGGTCCCTAACCCAGTTAGGCATAGTTAGGGATATCAAGCAGGAAGGACTGCTGTTATGAATGGGTCCCTAACCCAGTTAGGCATAGTTAGGGATATGCAGACGCATATCAGCGACTGCTGTTATGAATGGGTCCCTAACCCAGTTAGGCATAGTTGGGGATATACAGACGCATAACAGCGACTGCTGTTATGAATGGGTCCCTAACCCAGTTAGGCATAGTTGGGGATATACAGACGCATAACAGCGACTGCTGTTATGAATGGGTCCCTAACCCAGTTAGGCATAGTTAGGGATATGCAGACGCATATCAGTGACTGCTGTTATGAATGGGTCCCTAACCCAGTTAGGCATAGTTAGGGATATGCAGACGCATATCAGCGACTGCTGTTATGAATGGGTCCCTAACCCAGTTAGGCATAGTTGGGGATATACAGACGCATAACAGCGACTGCTGTTATGAATGGGTCCCTAACCCAGTTAGGCATAGTTAGGGATATGCAGACGCATATCAGTGACTGCTGTTATGAATGGGTCCCTAACCCAGTTAGGCATAGTTAGGGATATGCAGACGCATATCAGCGACTGCTGTTATGAATGGGTCCCTAACCCAGTTAGGCATAGTTAGGGATATGCAGACGCATATCAGCGACTGCTGTTATGAATGGGTCCCTAACCCAGTTAGGCATAGTTAGGGATATGCAGACGCATATCAGCGACGCATTAAAGAAACCACTGTACGAAAAATTCACGAGTTACTCATGTTAGTAGGCTTAATATTAGAATTATTATTTTGATAATCCGGAGTAGGAAAAATGATATCCTTTTGCTTTGTCCTTCAAGAATTCCCTGAGTAACATAGTTATGTGTATTTGTTTGCAATAGTAGGCATTCCAGTGTAGTTAGCTTATTCATTTGATAAAACTAACTTCATTTCCAACTTTAGGTTGACATTAGTACATTACATATATTTTAAATTATAATTGTTCTATTATTGAAATGTTTGTATTGTTTCAGGTACAGACGAAAGGATACCTGTACACAGGTTAGTGAGATTACTGTTATAAGAACATGATTGGGCACAGTGGTACAATGCACAGTGGTACCACAATGCCATATTTGTATATATTGTTTCTGTGTATTAATAATGTTATGTACACACCACTTATCATCCACAAGAGAAAATAGCACGCTTTACGGAGACATGTAAGCTTACATTTCTTAACAACTATACCGAATGTAAGAAGGTGTATATCTCTATCTGTTTATATATATATATATATATATATATAAATTAAAATAAATGGTCCAGGAGACTTTTAAATAAAAAACCAATTAAAAAGAAGATAGACACAGGAATAACTCACTTCTATATTTCGACCATCGTCGTCATCAAGAGGCGAAGAGTCCAGCAGGAAGGCAGAACGGTGACTCTTCGCCGGCTGAGTCGCCGCTCTGCCTTGCTGTGGGAATCTTCGCCTCCTGATGACGACGATGGTCGAAATATAGAAGCGAGTTATTCCTGTGTCTATCTGTGTGCTATCTTCTTTTTAATTGGTTTTATATATATGGACCTCATTGCGGTAACCTAGGCTGCTGGGATTTTTAAATGTATGAAAGCATACCTGTACACAAGTTCGTGATAAACCTGTACACTGTTATAATAATATTACTGGGCAGTGGTACCACTATATCAAATTTGTACAAATATTTTTTATGCATTTTTAATCATCCTGTCGACAATCTACTTGGTTTGAGTAGAGAACACCGTCCACAAGGGATTACAGCACGCGTACAAACACATACTCGTATCACATAACCTTATGTCCCTTAACTTATATACAGAATGTATGCATGTATATATGTATGTATGTATCTCAATTGCAGTACTCTACGCTGCTGGGATTTTTAAGTACAGTCGAATGGATACCTGTACACAGGTTAGTGATTTTACAATTATTATGATACAATTTGTCACTATAAGCGATATTTGTATAATGTTGATGTGTTTTCGATGTTTCATCTAAGCTCTACTTAGCTTAGGTTAAATGTACCGTTAACAAGGGATTATAGCACAAGTGCTGACATACACAGAATCTATGAATGCACATATCTCTATCTGTTTAGCTTTATATATATAAATATATATTGATGTCATATTACAAAAATATATATCCTTTTTTCAGGTTTAATAACTCATGTATTATACCCTATCGAGGTATAAAACAGGTTTAAATGATGTCATATAACAAACATCATTATTTCAGGTTTTTCAACTTTCTCATCAAACATAGACCGTTGGTGTACAAAACGTGTTTATAGTATGTTATATTACATAGATATATCCTTATTCTATGTGTTCTCTCTCGTGCAACATAAACTGCCTAAGTGTAAAGCGTGTTTATATTATGTTACACTAAATATGTATAAATCCTTATTTCATGTGTACTATCATATCATATGTACTATATCGTCATATATATAGTACTATATGCGGGTATATATAGTTCTTATTTCAGGTATACATTCTCATCTAACATAAACAGTCGAGGTATACAACGTGTTTGTATTATGTTATATTACATATGTATACATCCTTATTTCATGTGTACTATCACATCATATGTACTATATCGTCATAAACTGACGAGGTATAAAATGTGTTCATATTATTCCATTTTACATATATACGAGTATATATATGTTCTTATTTCAGGTATACATTCTCATCTAACATAAACAGTCGAGGTATACAACGTGTTTGTATTATGTTATATTACATTATATATTCTTATTTCATTTGTTTTATCCCATGGAACTACAACTGTCGAGGTATAAAACGTGTTTATGTTATTTAATTTACGTATATATATATATAGATATATCTTATTTCAGGTACACTTTCTCATCTAACATGAACTATCGAGGTATAAAACGTGCTTATATTATGTTCTATTACATATGTATAAATCCTTATTTTAGATGTACTATCTCATGCAACATAAACTACGAAGTATAAAATGTGTTTGTTATTTCATATTACGTGTATATGTATAGAAATATCTTATTTCAGGTACACTTTCTCATCTAACATAAACCGTCGAGGTAAAAACGTGTTTATATTATGTTATTACATATGTATAAATCCTTATTTCATGTGTACTATCTATGCAACATATATGGACGAGGTAAAAAATGTGTTTATATTGTGTCATATTACATACGACGCAATATATGTATCCTTATTTTGTTATATACTGTCTCTTGTGGTAATATTGCATGTTTAAACGGTTTTTTATTTTAAATATCTTTACTTTATACAGTAGAAGTGTACTGTACGTAAAGGTGGTGGGAGGGGTACATGTTTCATGTTGCATGTATGGTGGTGGGAGGGGTACATGTTTCATGTTGCATGTATGGTGGTGGGAGAGGTACATGTTTCATGTTGCATGTATGGTGGTGGGAGAGGTACATGTTTCATGTTGCATGTATGGTGGTGGGAGGGGTACATGTTTCATGCTGCATGTATGGTGGTGGGTGGGGTACAATGTAGTTCGCCTCCGCGTGGTGTACCCTGGGTGATGCCAAATGAACTACATGTCTTCATCTAAAATCCTGCCACAGTCAATTCAAAAACGCATTGGCCCTTTTGAGAACCAAAACAAGAATAACTACGACGCCCTCATCAGGCGGAAGAATTATCGAGTGTTTAATATATTAACTTGGAATGCAAGGGGAATGAACAGCGCCAAGTAGAGTAAATGCTTTATTAACAAGAGCAGTCATTATATTAGAAGCTGGGGCCTCTACATAATTGATGCAATTCTACCTAAATGACTACTCAATGTACACTGTCATGACAATCGGACTAGTGATCTTTGGAATTATTAAGGTATACTTTGGCAATTTAAACATTTCATTACATGAAATGGACTAAACGACGAGATGAAAGCAATACAAGAAACCTCTTTGATTATTAATAATCATTTCCGTATAATTAGAGTTTGTAACCCACGAAATAAGCAATATAAATACCATATTAGAGCGCACTAGCTTGCCTCTCTGAGTTCTATTTGGGTATTTCTAATCAAGAGCACATTGAGATCTACTTTCTAGAGGCCAAGTTAGCTCAGAGGCAAATCTACTCGCCTCTGAACTGGTAGGCCCACTCAGGCACTCGATTTATTTGCGTGGGAGGTGAATATATCTGAGCACTTCGTCCCACGGAGAAGACGTTAAACCGTCAGCCCCGAGCCTGTACGATGTCAAGTACAGTAGAACCCCATAGTACGATTGCTTCCTTGTACTAGCAATTTGCTTTACATGGAGCCACTCATAAGAATTTTGTTTTTTACGACGAGTAAAAATTCATATCACGAGGTTTTACTACCCTCGCGCCTAGACCGTGTCCGTTCTAAGTTTAATATATTAATAAAAAATTATTATTTCTTGCATGTATTTATTTTTCAAGTAATTTTATTCATACTACTTGTAAAGTATTGTTTATTTTTTGGAATTGCACATTTTCTTTTTAAAAAATAAACTTAAAAACCGGCATTTTGGGGAAAGAACGGATTATTTATTTTCTTATTAATTTCAATGCGAAAAATTACTTCGTAATAGTATTAAATCACAACAACAGCTCAGTCTGGGAACGATTTAAATTCGTACTGCGGTTTTCTACTGTACTCGTTAAAGACTCCCTATTCTAAGCACACGTGAGTTTGGCAAACTTTAGGACTGCCAATGTAGAATAAACAGGTAATGTAGCTCACCCATTACAAAAATGGGCGCCAAAGAATAATTAAGTCACACTTTTCTTCCCTAGAATAGCACTAAAAGGTGAAATCCTTATAACTGTGGGGATAGAAAAACAAAAAAAAAGATCTATTTTCTTTCTTCTGGAGAAATTTATAAGAATTATTTAAGTTATATTTATATCAATGCTATTCTCCTTCACTTATTTTTTCCAAACAGCATGTTGCATGTACTCCAAGACATTGCAATGAGGTATTAGTCTTCTTAAAATCAGAAGGATATCCGCATACCCTTGTCTATGGTATTCTTGATAACTTAAGATACATCTACAACGAACTAATATCATCCTTCAGTTGTTGTTCAGATTATAACTTAGCATACCTGCCCTCTTAGGGCTGCCTAGCGATACATGCCGACTTAGGGCGGCTTAGCGGTACCAGCCCTCCTAGGTTTCCACAATGTTACCTGGTTAGTCTCGGACCCTTCGCTTATTCATTCCATTCTCAACCAGCAAGCAACACATCAAGCATTCTATTCTCTACCACCAAGCAGTCAACACACCAAGGAATCACTTCCCACCCTCCAAGCGCCCACTCTCTCCACCATCAGTCAAGCATCTCCTTCATCACAGGCCAAGCAACTCTCTAACCAAGCATCCCCAGTTGTGATACCAGCCACAACAGTGGTCATCATTTCATTTGTGCTAGATGCTATATGTGCATTAATTATGCTTGTGTGATATTGTTGCAATCCATTGTACTGTTCTTGAATTTAAACCTCCATATATTGGTTCTGGTTCACTGGATTCTACAGAATGTTATCAAAAGATACTTTTCAGTATCCAAGAAACAGTCCAAAGTGAACTTCAAGACTTAGGAAGTTTACTTTTTTAACCAAAATTTTGTTGAACTGACTCTGTTGATTCGTCCTTCTGTTATTTTTTTCTCAGTCAACACTTTGGAGACATTAGCTCTATGGGCAGTCTATTAAATCCTTATCTAAGTAACATTTATATGATACATCTGAAACTTGTATTTGCATGAAAAGCTTGCACTCCTTTAAAAGTTTATAATTTATTTATGTTTTCCTGTTTTTAGTGCTAATGTCAGGTCTGGGGCTACTACTGATTTTTCTTTTAACCTTCGATGTAACGATCATTCCACCACAATATGCTGTATTGTTAATGGAACTTGGAAATAGATAGAAATTGATTTAGCATCCATCGTCCCTTCTGTTATGTTAATTTTCCCTTACGGATATATTTATTTACCAACTTCTCATGTTACTAATCCAAAACCTAACAGTTATCATCTTTTGTGTAATATTTGTGTCAGAGCCAGTTTGATAAATATGAATGTGGACAGTATAACCTGTAAAGCAGTATAACCATCAAACAGTATAGCCTGCAGCGTACTCAGAGGCTTTAGGATACCCACCAAACTATACACACAGAGGAATTACGAAATATACTAAAAGGACTTTAGGGGATTTCAAAACATTTAAATCCGTCAAAATCTCAATATAGAATTTTTTATGATTGTTATACTTTACTTAAATTAAAGTAATACCCGTAATATTATCATTTCCTATTTGTTCATATTTTGGCATTTACTTGTCAATGATGTGTTGTCTTATTTGTTTTGTATTCAATTATATTCATTTTAAGATGTGATAATGTTAGTCAAATTAGTTTGTACTTCATACAAATGTTGAAATGAACAACAATAAATTAAATAAAAAACCAATTAAAAAGAAGATAGCACACAGATAGAAACAGAAATAACTCACTTCTATATTTCGACCATCGTCGTCATCAAAAGTAGAAGAGTCCCGCAGGAAGGCAGAGTGGCGGGAAAAAAATCTTTTTTTTTTAATTTAAAAGTTCGCTGGACCGTTTCTTTTAATTACAACAATAAATTAATTCATAGTGAATGTTAAAAATTACTGTTTTGCTAAAGTCATGCGATCGATAAAATATTTGCTGAACGTTGGATAGGAGCGCCGCGAACCAATCGGTTCTGACATCAACTGATTTTTTCTATGGGGTGTTATAAAAGAACGCAGTTTATACTAATAAGAAAGCCTGTGGAAGTTAGTCAGCTGAAACAAAATATTTGTCGAGCATGGAATTAAATTTCAGAGGCAATTCAACCAGAAATTGTGCCACCGTGTTGTCAAAAGATGTCCTGAACTGTATGTAGTTGAATACATTTTGAACATTATCTGTAAGAGATTATTTCGTAACACGAAATCTTCACTTTGGCTATACAAAACTGTTACTACTTCTGTAGCATAATACCAATGATATTATATGCATTAATTGTTTGATATACAGAAATAAGCGCGTATATTGATAACTGGTTCAATCTCTAATCTGTACGCTCTAGGAACGAAAGACTAATAAATACCTCCCATTTAGACATTTATATTATGTCTAAATAAGACATTATGTGCACAAGAAGTCTTGATATTATAATAAAGTTGAGTTGTAGGCCACTCCAGATTTTTTATTTGGTAATTAATGTGGTTAAACTGCCTCGTGTTTAATTGATTCGACGTTTTTTAGCAAGTTTATATTACATGTTGTTTTTAATAAACATTTCCGTATTAAAACTTTATTTTTTTTAGTCTTATATTTGAAAATATTATATTTTTTTCTGAATATATCACAAACATAATCTAATACTCTTATTATTTGAACACTCTTAAAGTTGACACTAAACCGAACTTTAAAGGATCACTCAGATCATGTAGTGCTTTTTTATTTGCATCTTTAAATCCAAAATACAACACAAAAAATATAACCATTTCCATTGAATACTCATTTAATAAGCGTTTAATCTTTCATAATAATTAAAATCTCTGAAATGTTACCTGCTTTTATATAAATTTAAATGAAAAAACTCTAAACTTTAATATAATTTAATTATACTTTTTTATATAAGAATTTTTACGTATGTTATAAGTAAGGATAATATAATTAATTATTGATTATATGTTTCATAATTACAGTTATTATAAAAATTTCAACTTAATGATTTTCTCAGAGGATACAAACTCTTTCAGTTCAATTTCCTTTAAAAAAATTCGTCATTGTCCTTTTTGATATACCCAAACAAGTTATTCCGACTTCAAAATCCCAACAGTTCAGATAGTAATAATACAGTGTTGCCAAGAATTCTATAAACAGTTTTAAGCAATAGGAATCTCTTAATCTTAAGAACATTCTCTTATAATATTCTGAGAATTACACAAAGAAGTCTGAAGAGGATGTGACTTAAAGACTTATTAGTTAACTGCTCTTAGAGATTTTTTTCGCTTATATTTTAGGATTTATTGAATTTATTATTATGACTCAGTTCCCACGCCAGTAAGACCACTGGATTACTTCTTTCATACTGTCTTCTAAAACCAATAATCTTTATCTATGTTATCAATGTCACAGGTAACCGCATCCTTAAATTTTTGTGTATTACTGTTAAATAAATAAGAAAAAATATTAGTCTTCTTCAGATTCCTTAATATCTTAACCAGAATACCGTGTTACTATTGGATGGCTTAATATGTGAAAGGAAGAGAAATATAAGTTTGTAGTAATTATGAAGAAGAATTATTGGTATTGAAGGTTTCAAAAGAAGCAAATATAAAGCAAAATAGAAGGAGGCTGTATTTGTTAACTTTTATTTACATGGGGTTGGTAGACTGGAGTCAAATTAGACTAGGAGGTATGTGCTTTCGAAAAGGCAGTTATTGTTGATTGTTTAGTACCATCCGTAGGACCAGGGCCAATAACTATGCCCATAACCACCGTACCCATGGCCGTATCCATGGCCGTATCCATGACCGTATCCATATCCGTAACCATAACCGTAGTATGGCCAGTCATAACCTGTAATACAAATACACACAGTCAGCTGTTTGAATTTTTATTAACGTTTCTATCACCGCCAAAATTAATAGAAACACTTAGTTAAACAAATAGACTTTAATTTGACAGTTTTAAAATCAGATATAATTTCAAAAAAAATGTTTCAATTATTTTTTTAACATTGCATATTATACCCAAAAAATATAAGAGTTGGTTTATACATTTTAAAAGGGAGAAATACACTTATGAATTCAATATAATTCCAGTATTTAGTTTACTCAATAATACCCATATTTAGATCAAACCATTTCTTCCTTTCTGAGTACAACATATAGTTATATCCTTTTATAAATTATGACCATTTTAAGAAAAACGAATGCTTTATACAAATTAAATGAAAAATATCAATAAATTTATTTGGTAATTAACTGTTGAAATATTAAACTGCTCAGTGTTTGAATTGGGGATAAGAAGCTATGTTGGTATGGTTCAATGCTATTTCTGCATGGAATCAGTTCCAGCGTCGTAAAAACACATGTAACATGTTGAAAATAAAATTAATAAAATACTCCAAGTGCAAATGTTTTATAAAGCAAAGAGTTCGAACAGTAGCTTTCTTCTTCAGGTTACATTAACTATTAAAATGATGATACAGAACTTATCTTTTCATTTGACCCCCCCCCCCTCCACAATTTTAACAGCGAATGTACCTTGAGGAGGAATGTCGTTTCTTAAAACGTATTGTTTTTTATAAAAAAAAATTGTGCATATAAATTTGTTTTAGTTTTACCAACGATACATGGTTTGTTTGACAAATAAACCTTTGAAGTTTAACTCTCTTTCAAGCGATTAAACTTTTGAAATACTAATATCTGAAGTTATAACAAAATAAGAAATTAATGGACCTTATTTCATTAATTCATTTACATTAACACAAAAATACGTGTAAAATTGATTATGCTAAATGTATTTTTGTTGAAGTACAGTTAATTTAAATGAAGTAGTTCAAATTGAAGGAAATGTGTTACTGACCGTGTCCCCAGTATCCGCTGTATGGGTAGTAGTAAGAGGAGTAGTAGGATGGGTAGCTGTAATATGAATGTGGGTAGTAGTAACCATATCCATGGGACTCGGCTGGAGTGAGATCCTTAGGAGAGCGAGGTACTCGTGGGGCGACTGCTCGTGGGTCCCGGGGAGCGAGAGGTGCCTGAGGGATGCGAGGTGCCAATGGAGCCCTTGGTAGACTTTCTACCTCGCCTAGTGCTAACGCCACCACACCGGCGACCTCAAAAACCAGATTCGTGTTACAGCAAAGCCTTCTTACAACCAATATTACATTATAGGTAATTCTGTTCCAAATCATATCTCCAATCACGTAAAGCACACTGTCCATATAAGCTTACTTATAATGTGAAGTATCCCTAACATGTTTATTAATGTCTAATATAGACTATCCTCATATACACTCACATCGCTGAAAATGAAACAAGTTATCCCCGCTTGACATTTCAATTTCATCATCACAAAGAAGTGGTCATATCAAAACCGTATTTTTTTAAAAACACCTTTAAGCCAACGTTTCGTCTATATTTGTAGACTAAATCAGGGCTACATAAATACAGAAATTATTTCAATAATATGAAAAAAAAATACAAGTTACAATGTTATTAATATGAAATAACATTATTCGCAAATTGTAATTAATTTCTATCGTGTTTACCTCTCAAGATGTCTATAAATATAGAAGAAACGTTGAATTAAAGATGTTTTATTGAGTGTCATTGGACCGAACCTCTATAAAGAAAAATAGTGTTGAATATAATATGTGGTCGAGATAAGAAAACATTATATATATATATATATATATATATAAGAATAGTGGACTAGCAGTGTATAAGAATTTTAAGTTTGAGATACATTTATAATAGTTTTTTTTTTTAAAAAAAAATTTTATGTTTAACTAAATTTATTTACTGTACTGAAATATTTTTATTATTAAGTAGGTTATCAATTTCAACTTCATAGTATAGGATAGTTTCTTATAAGGATATAGTTATGAGATTTAAAAATTTGATTCAAAAGTAAGCCAATATATTTGTACATAGTTTTAATAAAGAGTGTTAACTACTTCCTTAAGCAATATTGATTACTATCTGAGATTACACTCTGCTAGATCTCTATTCATTCTTAACTACAAACTAATATATATATATATATATATATATATATATATATATAATAAATGTGTGTGTGTGTGTGTGTGTGTGTGTGTGTGTCTGTGTGTCTGTTCAAATCACAATAAGAAATGAAAAAAAAGACTAAGATCTTTCAACCGTAATAAGCGGTCTTTGTCAGAAAAAAACCAAATCAAAAAAAAAACCAATCAAAAGATCTTAGTCTTTTTTTCCCAATTTTTTTATTGTGGTTTGAACATTGATTGTTGTTTCACATGTCTATTGTGAAATCTTGTTACATGTAGATATGTATATGAAGTTTAAACCACAATGGGAAAAGGAAAACAATAGAAATAAATGCTCTGAGGCCTTTCAATTTATGTTAGCAGAGCGCAAAAAAACGTATATATATATATATTGATCTGAAAACTTTTTTGCGTGCTGATCAATGTATTATTTTCTCAAGATGACAGCATGAAACTGAAATCACAAATAATCATTAATGCTTTTCTTCTTTTTATGCTTATCTGTTTAAGTTTAATGGTATATATATATATTATATATATATATATTTATAAATAATTTCAAAAATAAATAGTCTGATTGACAGTAAACAATTTTTCTAAGAAGAAAAGAATAAAAAATTTTGATTATAATAATATTATATAGAAATATATATATTATTAATATATAATAATTTATACATCCACAATAAAAAATGGGAAAACAAAACTAAGATCTTTCAACCGTAACAAGCGGTCTTCGTCAGAGTCAAAAACCCAACAGTTGGGTTTTTGACTCTGACGAAGACCGCTTGTTACGGTTGAAAGATCTTAGTCTTGTTTTCCCATTTCTTATTGTGGTTTGATCATTGATTGTTGTTTCACGTGTTTATGTGAAATCTTTATATATATATATATGTCAAAAAGAAAAGACAATATAAAAAAACTCACTATGATTTTTAATAAATAGTTATCATGAGGAGAAAATATATGATTCACTTTAGGAGCAAAACGTTGAAGAATTTCTACATTCATACATGAACCATGAAAAAACAGAAAACAATCTAAAATGTCCACACATTTTTAAATATGTGTAAAGATAGTTAAATAAGAAATGAAATAAGTTTTGGTTTGTGTATTTTTATTCATATTTAACTATTAAATGTAAGCATGTAAGATGAAATAAATAACAGCATATAAAGCACAGTATAATTTTTTTTTCGACAAAATTACTGCTGGTCGGTATCTGAGACACAAGATAATTATGTGGCTTGTGGGAACGACTATATAGTCCAAACATTTCATATCAGAATATATGAAAATTCTTTATTCAACCAGAAAACACATAAACTAGGTATATCAAATAAAATTTATTTAAATATAAATTAATAATATTAATGTTGTAAAAATTAAAACAAACATCCTTGTCTGTTTTTGTCTCTTACTTCCCTAATATAACATCCTAAGCCTTTCAATTGGTGGATCAATCCTGTCATTAAAATACATGTATGCGTATACTAATGTATTTAGGTTTTATTTTAAATGAATGAAAAGTTAATTTTCTTAAGCTGTTATTTAATAATGGTTATTTAATAATAATGCTGTTATTTAATAAATTATAATTAAATTTATAATTTAATGAACATAATATAACAGAATAACAAAGTACATTATTAGTGATTATGAACTAATCTATTATTTTTCTTAAAATGAACTTTCAAATTGTTTATGTATATTTCTAAACAGACTCAAATTTAGTTGATTATATCAAAATATAACTTCATTATATATTTTATTTATAAACCGAAACTGCAAACTCTTGTACGTCCTTCTCCTTACATCAAGTATAATGTTTATAGCAAACATAGCAAATCTAAATTCAATAAAATGTCTTCATATAGGTTTATTTTGGAAAAAAGTTATATGTAATAACTATTTGAAATTAAATATTTTAATTATTAATTATTAAAAAGATTATATCATTATTAATGAAGTTTATGACTTTTTAAGGATAACTTTATTCATCCAACAAGAATTGAGGATTACTAAATAAATTATGTTACTTGTGGAGACAACTGTATAGTCAAAACTTTATATAAAAGAAACATTAATCCTGTTTCTTTTTAAAAAAATATAATTTTTTCTTATAATGGCTAATTCCTAATTTATTATAATTCATAATTTCAAAAATAATATATTTCAAATTTATGTGAAACGTTACAAAAAATAGTAACATTCATTATGATTTAGGTGTTTAAACATCCATTATTAACATCTGTGATGTGAGGTTTAATTTATTGAAAAGTATATGAAGTTTATGACTTTTTAAGGATAACTTTATTCATCCAACAAGAATTGAGGATTACTAATTGAGGATTGTAATTGAGGATTACTTGATAGTCCTTAATGTAATTATATTTTGTTCTTCACTTTGAAACATTCAAATTTTAATTTTAAGATGCACTAAATATTAGTTGGAATTTCAATTTAATTATTATTTGACTTTATTTTGAATAAAAGGTAAAATTTAATTTTTTTTTTTAAAAAAAATAACGATTGGGTTTTAAACTTGTATGCATTTTTTTACCGTAATTTATATTTATTAATTGGAAAAGACTTATTTTTTATAAGTTATGTTTAGTAAGTTTAAATAATGATAAGCAGAGGTGTATTATTATAGAAGTGCGTTGTTACTAAGTTGAAGAGAGTGCTTTTCTTATGGTGTGCTGTAGGGGTTAGTACTCACGAGGGCGATGAAGAGAAGAGCCTTCATTGTTCTATTGCGAGCTTCCACTGGATTTGAGCTGCAAGACGCTCACAGTGTTTATATAGGGAGAAGAGGATAACTGGGTCTTGTGCGAAGGTCGTAGAAGCAATTAGCCGTGCGACTACAGGCCCCAGGGATCTTGACACGGTGGCTCCGTTCAGGACTAATGATGGGCCTCTCTTCCGCTACTCCGGGGACACTTGAGATAACCGAATTCCCATATCCCTCATTCTTTGAGACATAACAATCGCTTTTCCCACCATTTCCAATCACTTTTCACAACAACTAGTAAAAATGTCGACCAATTAATATTTGGTAGGTTCAATATAACATTCGAAAGTAAACATCTTTACTATAAGCAAAGTATAGTAATCATGGATAAATTTGATCTCGATATTTTGATGGATTTACATGTTTTGAAGTCACCAAGACATTTTTTTGATGATTTTTGCTTGAGTGTGATTGTGTATCCAAAAGCTAATAGGCAAGCTACAAGTCATATCGTTTGGTGTATCAAACTAAAGTTGAACACAAAAACAAGTCCCTATAGTGTGGATGTGCCCTATTGTTTTTGAAGAATACTTCATCATGAAAAAGTTACTTCCTTAACCAATATCTGACATTAGACAATATTGCTTCCTCATAACACACTAACTCTAGAATGTTGAAATCGTGGAATTATTATGGAACTGACAGCAGCATTACTTGAAAAAAAATGTACATCTTTTGACCAACTCAAAGGTATGTTTGCAATAAAATATAAAATTATCTTATTATTGATTCCAAAAACTTGTAAACACGATACAAATGGCACCATTTAACCGACAATAATGAAATTATATTCAAAAATCTGGAGTGGCCTACACACTACTTTACTATAAGTAACTTAATGTCAAATTTCTTGAGTATATAAAACATAACGTCTCATTTAAGCATAACGTAAACATCTAAATGGGATATAATTATTAGCCTGTCATTCCTGAGGTAGTACAGATAGTGATTGAAGGACATATCAATTTATAAACTTATTTTTGTACATCACAAATAATTTATTATTTGCAAATAATTTCATTAGTATAACTACAGCAGTAATAACATTTTTGAAAAACCAAAGAGAATATTTCTTGAAACGAAATAGTATCCTACAAGAGAACATGGCTATTGTTCAAATAGCCAGTAGATTTCTTACATCGTTTACTTGACATCCTTCTACATTGAATATTAATGTAAAATTTTCAAATTTGAAACAGTAAAATACTCTTTTTTTCTCTGAAAAACTTCTTAAACAGCAAAGAAAATTTGTTTTAAGGTGATTTGTTAATTAAAGATGTACGATAATTACAGTTATTAATCTCTAAACGAAAGATTTCAATTTTGAATTATCTTTTACATTTTTGGTTTTTAACAGAATTATTATACTGGGAATTTTATGGCTTCTTAGTATTTAATAAGATCATTTTCCTTCCCCTTTGTCAAATAACATATATACGAATTTTTTTTTTAATGAGTGTTATCATTTACCTGCACAATATTATTCCTCTTACATCTCTTATAAGTCAATAATATATTTTCATTTTTCCATTAGAAACATCAATTTTATCTCAGTGGATTCGCTCAAAAAATTTCTAAGTCAATGTAAACAATGTAAAAAAATACAAAATTTCGACAAGTATTGCAGGTGATCTCTTAGTCTAGAATAAACAAACAGTTTTTATATCGTTATTGCTCTTTCCCGTAATTGAAACTTCATGATTTTTTTTTATGAATTGCTAATTATTTGTTCCATTTTTGGTCAAATTTTCATTATTTTTTAACGAGCCGTTTAGCGTCAAAAAATCATTTTCTGAAAACACAAATCGTACTCTAACGCCCCTTTAGCAAAAGTAATTTCAAAAAAAAAAATCTCAACTCATTCTTCATATAATGTTCTATTTGTAGGCATACTTTCATTCTTGTCCGTCAAACAGTATGACTTGTATCGCTCACACAAGGTTTGAGATTGAATTATAAGTCAAAATTTTTACATTTTATTGAAAAAAAAATATTTCCTGTTGTCTTAAAATTCTGATTATATTTTTCGTTTGTTGCATTTGAAACCTCAAAGATAATGTCAAAATTTCAAAACTCTAGGGTTATCAGTTTAGGACAAATAAATGTTTAAAAAAAAACGGTTTTTGGCAAAAAAAGTGACTTTCCCATCATGCATAATTCTTCCCAAACAATAGGGATCTTCGTCTAAATGGGGCCCATTTTTGTGTAAAATATCAACTTGATCCATCAAAGATTCTGGACCGTAGCGTGGTAACAAGCAATGCTAACACACGCACCCACCCACCCACACACACACAGACATCATCGTAAAAACGTCATAAAACGACTTCTGGGACCTCAAAACATGTAATTCCGTCAAAATCTCGAGATCGAATTTTTTCACGATCACTATACTTTACTTATAGTAAAGTAAAAATAGACCCTTTTGAGAGGATGAGTGTACCACTTGGTTATAGAAATTGCATGGACGGAAAATGGCATTATGATATATTTTGTGATTTCTGAAAATGTTTTTTTTTTACGCTAAACTTATACTAAAGAAAAATGATATTCTGTTAGTAAAATGTACCTAAAATTTCTGTGCCATAAAAACAAAGCAACAAATTTTTATTTTTGGAAATGGAAATTTTGATTATTGGTATAAAATGTGTCTATTAAAATTGAAAACTCCACTTGTAATGATGGATAACCTTCTGACTTGTGGGATTCATCTACATTCACTTTAAATTTTTTAATTGTAAAATGCAGTTAGACATAAAACTTGTTTACTTCTTAAAGTATAGTACAAAAAGTTGGAGATATTTTAAAGGGTTAATATGATATGTAAAACAATGAAATTCTTAGGACTCTAAAAGTAAAACGTGAAACTACTATATATTTCATCATGCACTCAGAATAAATAATGGTTGCTCAGTGATATTATTAAAATCTAGGTGTTCCACCCTTTATATCTAATTGTCACATACATAATTATTGGTTTATTTGTGATTTTTATTGTTTTTGCATAATATTGCAGAGTGGGAAAGGAACTTTTTCGGTATTTATAGAACTACAGCAACTATCTTTATGCCATATCCCCAATTATTTAAAAAACACAGAGTAAATATATGAATTACTAATATATTATGAGCTTACAGTAGCCAAAAGTAATATTACATTAAACATAACAACTGTTAAGTTCTATCTGTAGCAATATGAGAAGGTTTTGGCAGATGAGCATCTTTATAAGGGAAAGGACACCTATTGTTTAGATTCTTTCTCTAGAAACTTTCAGTAACAAAGCAGAAAACTCTTTTAAGTTTTAATTAATCACTCTGAACTACTTTTTGGATATTGAAGCAGTTTTGATAACACGGCTTCGAATCCATGAATAAAAACTACTTCATAGATGTTTTAATTAAGGACTGTAGAATGGATACAGCAAACTAATGCAAGAATAATTGGCTTTAGTATATAGTCTACAATAACTAAAATTGTGTCCACTAGTCTTTCCTCCAGGAGGTGACCTGTCATTCCTACTGTGGTGATTTGTTGTAGATGATCTACTACCTACTCTAATTAAATATGGTTATATGTATAAAGATAACTTGATTATTATACACACAGGGATGCTCGATGTTACTGAATTTCAAGCTCATGAAGTCTGTTTTACGAATTGGTGAATCATAGATAAAGGAGAAATATGGGGATAAATAAGCAAAAGCAGTCCTTATTCCATTCAAAACAAATAAGGAAGTGTCTCAAAGACCTTTTAATTTAAAATACTAAACTAAAACTCCGAAATATGCCAGAACTTTTTTTGATGAGAATTAATAATTAGTTAATTATTAATAATTCGTCATATTATTATTATTAAACTGCTTGTGGTAGTTTAATCCTATATTTGACACCGTGGCCAAATCTATTCTATTGTCCTTTTTTTTTCTTTCCTATATCAACATTAAGTTTTAAGTTCTTTAATGACTTCATAAGTATTTTAAATAAGTATACTTCTTTTTCATTAGTTTTAGCTATAATTTGCCAAAAATCGTTAACCACTTAACTTAATGGCTCTTATTAACATTGAATGAAGAATCTTTGAGATCTACACTTTTACTTTACTTTAAGTAAAGTATAGTGATCGTGAAAAAATTCGATCTCGAGATTTTGACGGAACTATATGCTTTGAGGTCCTAGAAGTCATTTTATGAAGTTTTTTTTGATGACGCCTGTGTGTGTGTGTGTGTGTGTGTTTGTGTGTGTATGGTGGGTAGGTGAGTATGTATCTAAAGTTAGTGGACACGCTACGGTCCAGAATCTTTGATGGATCAAGTTGATATCTTACATAAAAATGGGCCCTATAGTGTAGATGAACCCTATTGTTTGGGAGCAATTATAGATGATGGAAAAGTCACTTTTTTGCTAAAAACCCGTTTTTTGACTACATTTTTTTTCTCCTAAACTACTTATTCTAGAGTTTTGACAATTAAAAAAATCTTGGTCCTATTTCTGACTTTCTTACTGTAGTTGAAACGCTGATGTTTGTGAAATTTCGTTACATCAATAGCCTCTTGTTTGACAGCTTCATTTATATTGTCTATTAGAAATGTTTCATAAGAACATTAATTGTCATTTTGAATAACATATCGTTATTCAAACGTCGTTCTATTTCTTTTATTAAAAAGAATAAAAAAAAAGGGTACTCCTTTCTATGAGCCATGTAGTAGTTACGTTAAAATATGTACTCGTATTTTATCAGGGTAATATATTTTATTATTTTATTTTTAATAATTCAGAACAATTTTAAAAAATATTAGCTTCTATTACTCTAAAGTTCATATTTTTGAGATAATTTTCAGAAGCTAAATGTAATGAGCAAACTTATCATTACCTTAATAAGTTCACGTTCAATTAATTTTGCACCTATGTTTTTACTATGTAAACTAAATTAAAGCTAAAAAATGATGTGATGATTTCTCATGCAAGTGTTACATGCATATTGCTTCTGGTATTTTTCATGGTATAAACTACTGTTCTAGTCATTGGTCAAAGGTTAAAACTAGCCAAGGAAATTTTTCAATTTTTTAATACAAGGGACAAGTAAAAGTGCCAGTTTTAGCTTGAATCCCGCCAAGTAAATTACATTAGTGAATGAAATGGTAAAAGGTCTAGATGCCTGTCCACTAATTTGGTATGCACCTTGCTAGCTGACCCTTGACCCTTGCCTCTTTTGAAGCAAAGAATAGATTATGCCTACCCTTCTTTCACAGTAATTGTAAAATATTGTTTGTATTTATATTGCTACAAAAATTTGTGATTTCACGAATATAATTGTAACTTTTACAACAAACAACAATTTATGCTTAAGCAACAATACTGAAGGTATAGTTCCCTTCAAAATCGCTGAAGGCAGTAGTGTGTGACGTATTAATCCTAGAACAATGCAGAAAATTTGCAAGACAGGTGCTGTCCTGACAGGTTAGGTGGGTTTCATATCAATTACTAGCTTCAGTAATTGCTAACAGCCTACCTACTGATTTACTGAAAGTATCAGTCATATAGTATTATATAACTATTTTCAAACAATTATCTAAAAAAAAGCGAATGCTGGAAATTGATCTATTTTCATTATTGTCTATATTATTTTAAAAAGATTATTCTTAAGTATTAGTTAGATTTTATTAAACTCTGGTGATATAAGACTAACATCAAAAGTTCATATGGTAATTCCAAGTTAAACTGAAATGTATTGCAACATGACTACTTTTTTATCTAAAATGTCGACCATCCTGATTTCTTATATTTTATTCAGAATATTTATATTACTCAAAAATATTCTTGATGAGCAATTTGTTATTTTGAGAGCAAAAATATTCTTGTTAGTTTGTTTTTCTAATATTTCATCAGAGAAAGAGTTTCTATGTATTATACTCGTAGCAATGCGATTTTTGAGGTCTTGAGTGAGCATCATCCTGTTTTAATTGAATTAAATACACCATTCGAGAATAAGAACCATACAGACCACTCCATAGTAATACGAATCCTATTTTTTTTATAAAATTAATATTTTTGTAGTATTTTTAATGTTATAGAATTTAAATAATATAAAGTTTGCTCACATAAGGTACACATGAAATGTCTGCTATTTTAAGGTTCAAAGCTGTACACAAGTTTTAAATATTCTTTATAATATTGATTTATAATTAATGAAGAAGACATAATAAGCCACTCCTCCCCACAACGTAAAACCATCGGAATATGAGCCAGTTTTTGTGGATTCCTCAAACAACACTCGTAAATCAAGTATCTGAGAGCTGTCTCCGCGTTACATGTACATGATGGGCTAGGAGCTATTTTTAAATTAAGGTATTCTTTAAATGACCTCTGACTAGTCGTATATTGGAATAGTTGATAGTTTATTTCAAAGTGATTAATTGATAGTCTTTGTTGTTTACTAGAAAAACTTTCCTTTGTTAGAAGACCGTTAGTGAATTCTATCCATTTTTTTCCCCATTGTGTCAATGGATTTGTTTGATTTGCCTTCACTAACGCAAGATTTAAAATATTTTTCATATTTAAAGTCCAATCTGTTGTTTTAAACAAACTTTTTAGCTCTAGAATCCATTAAATCATTCACGGTAATTCCTACTAGTGCCTTGATTTGTCGAAATATGATTGTTTTTCCTAAAGTTTTAAGGCTAAACAGTTTTTAATAATTCTTTTGATGAGATTTATCTATTTTCTTTGTTATAATAGCAGTTGGAGAGTTACGTTATTATGAGGTTTATCAAAAATGTATTTTTTATCCCAGAATATTTCTTCATCCATTCAGTTATTTTTCATTCAGCAATCTACCTGAGTCAACAAAATTTACTGCGTAAATTTTATTGCATAAATTTATTTTTCGATAAAATTGCTGTGTTATCGGAATCCATCACCACAAATGCCGAGACATCTTGCTTCCATGTCAAATATTTGTAATTGTGTTTATATTTTCAAAATTAAACAAAAGTTTAGCAAATCCAAATAAGAGGAAATTGAGTATTGACATTTCAATTAGGTCATTTTTTTATCTCTAACCAGTTGTTGATATGGCTCATAAATATATGTGTAAAATTAATTATTAGATTGATCAGATTTCTGCCGAAGGTAACACCCTCTCCTAATATGGTAAATTAAACTTTTAAACAACAATACATATTTTATATTTAGAAATTTTCTAATCTTTATAAATAAAATAATGATTTTGTCTGTACATTGCTTAGAACTGACTCATTTCAAGTTTTCTTTACGTTTCATACATTGGAGAAACCGAATCCACCCTTAGAAAAATTTCTGTCGGTTTGTCGGTTTGTCGGTTTGTCGGTTTGTCGGTTTGTCGGTTTGTCGGTTTGTCGGTTTGTCGGTTTGTCCGCAAAACTTTGTCACAGGTAAACTCAGCTACCATAAGACATATAAAGCTGAAACTTTTACAGTAGATTTGTGTAGGTCTAACTTAAAATATAGGCTATGAATTGATTGGAAATTCAACGTAGAAGTGAAGTTATGGACGTTTAACGCAAAAATGTTTGTCACAAGTAAACTCAGCCACCATAAGATATAGCGAGCTGAAACATTGACACTGGATTTGTGTGTGCCTAACTTAAAATATGGGCTCTAAATAGATTATTAATTCAGTACAGAAGCGAAGTTATGGGGCTTTTAGCTGTATTTTCCTAACTTCACAGACAAGTTTGTTTTGAAAATACACAGGTGTGGCAAGTAGGTATTGTTAGTTGATTTTAATTTCAATTGAGCATATGAATATATTGCGTATTTGACATCATTGAAATGGTGTTTCACAGAGTTAAGGATGTACTATCTATTGAGAATAAATGTTTTGTAAACGAGCAATTCTCAACTCTTAATATGAACAGGGAGGAAAAATCAACAAACAAGTTCTTACGCTATATGAAGCCGAGGAAAGAACTTACAAGTCAGTAAAGAGATTGGATTAGTGACGAAGAAGCAGTTCATTATCTAATTGAATTTCTTGACTCTGAATTTATTTCTCCTGGACTGCCTGCTCATGAGTAAAAACTTAAAGTAGAGCATCAATCATGCTACAATTTAGTAGCAGTAACAAATTTCATGTTACGAAACATGAGTGACCCAAAACTGTGCAACGGGACACGACTCTGAGTTCGTGCTCTACACAGATATGCCATAGAGGCGGACATAATGACTGGATGTGGTATTGGGGAGTCTGTGTGTATACTTCACATACCATTGATTCCGAGCCACTGTCTGTTTACGTTGAAATGATTGCAAAGTCGGGTCAGAGTCTATTTCGCAATGACGTTAACTAAGTCGCAAAGGGAGACTTCATCTAACGCAGGAATACAAGGTAGCAAAACCAAGTTTTTCTCACATGGTCAAATGTAGTTTACATGCTCAACGGTCAGAGGTTTCAACTCTTTCTTCTACCATGAACCTGAAGGACAGACAGCTAATGTAGTGTATAAGCTGGAGGCATTTGTTTAACACTGTAGTAATAATGGTATTTTCTACTATTCTATAATTTCTAATGACATTTTGAAATACCAAAAATGACGGAACTTCTGATTCCTCCGTGGTATAGCCGAAAGGCAATAGGCACACGGCAATAAACCAAAACAGGAACTTCTGATTCCGTCAAAGACGGGTACGTTTGCTATGTATTATATATAACTGTCAACTTTTTTTTAATTTAATATTTGCTTAATAAATACACTGGTAATAATGTAAGGTATGGGACCAGAGTAGCCCAGTGGCTTGCGTGATCGCCGATGACAGTAGTGCAAATGTATTATAAATAAATGTAACAAACAAATATTTTTTTGAATTTAAAATGTGGATAATATAAAAGATGGTAATAAAGTAAAGGGATCTAGCCAGGGTTGCCAGTAGCTTGCTTGCTCGCCGATGACAGTAGTGCAAATGTATTATAAATAAACACAACAAAAATATTTTTTTTTAATTTAATATTTGCGTAATATAAACACTGGTAATAAAGTAAGGTATGGAACCAGAGTAGCCCAGTGGCTTGCGTGCTAGCTTTTGACTGGGAGCACGTTAATTAGAACTAACTCATTTCAAGTTTTCTTTACGTTTCATACTTCAGAGTAGCCACATGTACCCTTAGAATAATTTCTGTCTGTCGGTTTGTCCACAAAATATTGCTACCATAAGACATATAAAGCTGAAACATTGATTGTAGATTTGTGTATGTCTAACTTAAAATCTAATCTTTGTATACAGAGGCTTTTTTTTAGCACTGTACTAATAATGGTATTTTCTACTATTCTATAACTTCTAATTGTAGTATTAGTATAATACTATAATTGATATTTTGGAATACCAAGTATAATAGAATTTTTGATTCCGTCAAAGACGGGTACGTTTGCTAGTTATTACTAAAATTATATTAGTTCTTAAATGTAAATTGGTTGGTTGTTAAGATACTTAAATTTAAATTACTGAAATTTCCCAAAAAAAAAGATTTAACTAAATACCTTTAACCATGATAAAGATAAAATAGGGTTATTTCGAATAAATTTTGTTGTCTAAATAGTGAAAGTTTACATGATGAAAATAGATATAGATCATCTTATTTGTTTACCATAATACAATCTTCCAGAATTCTCTAGATTTATGATATGAAATATATTTAGATCGCTTAACCCTGTGGTCTGCAGGTTGCTACGTGAATGATGGAACATGACAGTAAGGTAAGGTCCACACTAAGATCGGTATTAACGTCGATAATTCACAGTTCCATTTCTTTTTACGAGCTTTCAAGTAACTTACCTGTTATGCTCCTTGATTTTCAACAAAGAATACATTCTTTTTATAATTCATTGGGATATCTAGACTTTTTGTGGCTTCTACATTTCTGTCGACTTAGAGTACTTCCACACCATCACAGATCTGAAAACAGTTGAATGACACGCACTTTCTTTGTGATCCTTGAACATTGAAAGCATACAAAATATATAATATTTATAGGCCCGATTGGAGAACAGTAAATTTTTGAACACAATAATTATAAACACATAGACATAATTGTAGTGGTCTACAATACATATTCCTGTAAATTTTAGAGTCTTGTGCATTCGTATATTCACTTTTAATTTATACAAATAGTTTTCTGGCAGCAATATCCTTAATATTGAACCTAAGTTTCCTTTTAAATGGAGTTTACTTTGTTTAAACAAATGTTCAAATTATATCAATAGCCAAAAATAAAGTAAAATTTGCCAAAATATTTGTAAACTTTTATTAGTTTTGACTTCGACATTCATGTGCTGGTGACTAAATCACTAATTAAATATCCTAATGACTCGATAACCAAATTGCTAAGTACCTCAGAACATCCATACAAGTAAAGAAAAATTTTCAATATTTACAACATAATATAGCAAACTAGCGGTAATTCAAGAATTCAATTTCGAATAGCTGAAATTATAATTTAAAATTAAAAGTCTATGCACATTAATTAATAACTTTTTTTTTGCATAAAAATACTGCCTAAAATGATATCATGTTAATTGCGAAAATGTAACTGATTATAATGATATACTGTCAGTCCTGATTAATCAAAATATTAGCTATTTTGTCGTCAACAAACGTAAAGAATTATATCAATGACTCCATGACAATTGTTATAGCACTGCCTTTTAATAAATGCTATACAACAATTGGCAGTTTTTATTGTAATAATTGTATTTTTTTTTGCTTTCTTTCATGGGAAAAAAAAGTCGATATTGGTGAGATGTGTTTCCTCTCTACCTGTCAGGTGTTATTCAATAGGCATTTGCAGGCGGGTGTATTTCAGAGCGCGACTCGTTAGCAGTTGCGTGTGCACGCTTGGGCTGTAATTAGCTGCTTTTCCCTCTACTCCGGGAGGACGCCATGGGACATCTTCACCTCGTTCGTATCTCATCCTAGTTTTAATAGCCTTCCTTATTCATGGCTATTCACGTCAACCACTATTATTTCTTTATAATCGCATCCTGAAAAAAGACTCTCCTCTTCTCTCTCGTGACCTTTCCTTGCAAGATTTCTTCTTTTTTCCGGAAATCACTATATTTCTATCTTAATTACTACCTTAACTAGATTTAAAACTAAGAGAGAGCATTATTATAAATCATGTGCTAACTTATACTTCATTTAAACATTATACAGTTTATTTATTAACTAATTACTTATATACAGACTACAACGGAATTATTATAGTCCATGTTCTGTCATAGTCCAAACAAAAAAAATAGATAATAATCCTCCCTGTTTTTTGATTTTAAAAATTATGTTTTAAGCAACTTTGTATTTTGTTGTTTATTTTAATTTTGAACTAGGGAAATGTTTGTCATTGTATTTCTCACTCTCTTAAACACATTGTTCTTCTATCACTTTATCTCAACATCTTCGCATGTTAGGGAATGACAGACAAGAGTAAGAAAAAAATTGAAACTGAAACTCTTGTTTCTGTATCAATAGAGATATTTAAAAAAATAAGTTAATAAGTGCCTGAATATATTTTTAGCGACAATACTATACAGACATTTATTTTGCACTTCTTAAATTGGCCATTTATCTTAAACCTAACAAAAATGAAGGAGGTCATTGTTAAAATTAACCCATTATTCAATTCTTACTAATAATATTCATATCAATGGTAGTCCTTCATAGAATAAAATCAAAATAAATGATCAAAATCTCAATGAATAGGCTTAAAAATTTTATAACAACGTGCGTTCAAACAGGTCAGCCAACTACTATTCAAAAAAATAGATGACAGATCAAATGGAAGATCTTTTAAGAAAGAGGATGTTGATAACATTTTTATTTAACTAGTTTACAATATACGCCTATAATAAAAATTGCACTATGTTTATGCTAACTCTTACGTGAGCCACGACTGGTCGAAACATCTTAGACCCCTTTCATACATTGGTATTTATACTTGTATATATATATATAACAACATTTCACATAAACACGTGAAGTAACAATCAATAATCAAACCACAATATGCGAAATAAGACTAGGATCTTTCTACCGTATCAAGCGGTCTTCGTCAGTTGGGTTTTTGACTCTGACGATCTTAGCCTTATTCCCTTTTCATATTGTGGTTTGATCATATATATACTTCACCAAGGAAAGAGAAAAACATAAAAATACTCACAGCAATATTTCAACATTAATCGTCATCGGGCAGAGGTAGTCTCTTCGAGTAGCTGAAGCTAACTCGAAATAATAAATAATAATAAATAATTATTTTTTTGATCAATTTGATATTTTATACTCTAGTTCGGTACAGTATAAATGACGTTAATGCTGTTCAGTTGATACTCATATTTCATTTTGTAACAGAAACAACTAATTATTACAATGTCTATTATATGTAATGCAAAACTGCTAATAGAAAATAGAAAGTTAAGTAGGATAGTTAAGGAATAAAAAAAATTATAAAGTTTACAAGTTGTATTTGAAAGTTTAAAATATCTTGTTATAAATAAAATATTTCAATTATATTTTCATAAAGACAGTGGAGTCAGGCTAGCGTCACTGATTGAGTTTTATCCTATAATGGAGGTTAAGCGTATTTTTAACATTATGAATAGAGTAACGCTTGAGATGACTATCTCATTAAATATGCTAATTACTGGCCTTTGATTAAGAGCTCTGATGGTCTATTATAAGAAAAATCAACAATCTCGAGGTAAAAGTAATTCCATTTAATAAGGCTTCTGATTATTTTTTCGAACCAGTTTACAGTCCAAACCAGGTCAAATTTCTATTTTTGTGAATAATACTACTTTTACAATACATTTTTAATGTATAAAGATACTTATAAAGCTACTCTATTCCTGATTATTTCTTTTTATTTTAAATAACTTTTTATTCTATGAAGATGATTTTTTTATCAATCTTTTAAATTAAACATGTTTTTATTTTGTCTAATAATTCCTATATATATATAATATATATTATTAAATAACACCCCATATTTGGCTTGTATCTATACATATTTCTTGTTTCCTATATAATTTTCAATATATATATATATATATATAAAGATTTCACATAAACACATGAAATAACCAAGCGGTCTTCTGACGCTTGTTACGGTTGGAATATCTTATTCTTGTTTTGTCATTTTCATATTGTGGTTTGATTATATATATATCAGTTCACAAACGAAGAAAAGCAACACACAGAGAAAGAGACACACTTACAAACTCAAATTTTCGGATGATCCGTCTTCAGGAGAAAAGAGAGAATGGGCGACCAAGCACGCCGGAAACACAACGGCAGGAAACCGTCCCGGCAACCTACCGTGCTGCCACGTGCGCCCGGTTCAGGAAGTAATGAAGTAGAGACGATCAGAAGAAAATTAATATTAAAATTAAAATTAAGAATTAAGAAAAGCAGTTCTGGTTGATTGAAGGTAAAATAAACAGCAGGAAGATAAATGAAGTATAAAAAGGAATACCGTGAAAAATACCTAAAAGCATAAAAAAGGAAGATAACAGAGTTCGTAAGGCGATGAGAAACAAATGAAAATACAAGGATAAGATCAATTAAAAATAAATGTAATAATATAAAATAAATAAATAATTAAAGCAATTTAAAAAATAGGAATAAAAATAAATAAAATAAAATAAAATAAAAATAAATAAATATTAAGTAAAAAAAAAAATATATATATCTATATCCGAGGAGGCACATATTTGCTTGCTCAAGGCACGTTCCAAACCCGGTTTAAACCTTAAGCGATAAATATATTTTATTTTTATTTTATTTATTTATTTATATATCTATATATATATTTTTTTTTATTTAATATTTATTTATTTTTATTTTATTCTATTTTATTTATTTTTATTCCTATTTTTTAAATTGCTTTAATTATTTATTTATTTTATATTATTACATTTATTTTTAATTGATCTTATCCTTGTATTTTCATTTGTTTCTCATCGCCTTACCTACTCTGTTATCTTCCTTTTTCATGCTTTTAGGTATTTTTCACGGTATTCCTTTTTATACTTCATTTATCTTCCTGCTGTTTATTTTACCTTCAATCAACCAGAACTGCTTTTCTTAATTCTTAATTTTAATTTTAATATTAATTTTCTTCTGATCGTCTCTACTTCATTACTTCCTGAACCGGGCGCACGTGGCAGCACGGTCGGTTGCCGGGACGGTTTCCTGCCGTTGTGTTTCCGGCGTGCTTGGTCGCCCATTCTCTCTTTTCTCCTGAAGACGGATCATCCGAAAATTTGAGTTTGTAAGTGTGTCTCTTTCTCTGTGTGTTGCTTTTCTTCGTTTGTGAACTGATTTGCGTCCAGTTTGGATCGTTTTTTCGAATTTTAAGTGGATTTATATATATATACCTATATATACTGTAATTCTTTTGAACAATGGTTCTAGAAGGTGCTGATATTTTATACTTAAAAAGAAAAGTTTTATTTCTAGCATAAGTATATATATTAGCTTTATGTAAGTTAATATAACTTTATATATATATATATATATATATATATATATATATATGATCAAACCACAATAAAAAATGGGAAATTTTCCCATTTCTTATTGTGGTTTGATCATTGATTGTTGTTTGACGTGTTTACGTGAAATCTTTATATATATATATATATATATATATATATATATATATATATATATCAATGATCAAACCACAATAAGAAATGGGAAAACAAGACTAAGATCTTTCAACCGTAACAAGCGGTCTTCGTCGGAGTCAAAAATCCAACTCTTGGTTTTTGACTCTGTGAAAACCCAGAAAACCCAATATTTTGACTCTGACGAAGACCGCTTGTTACGGTTGAAAGATCTTGGTCTTGCTTTCCCATTTTCTTGTTGTGGTTTGATCATTGATTGTTATTTCACGTGTTTATGTGAAATCTTTTTATATATACATATATATAACTTTTCTTTTTAAGTATAAAATATCAGCACCTTCTAATCCATTGTTCAAAAAAATTACATTTGCTAGAATTTTTTTTAATCAATGCTTCTACTAACGCGTTTAGAAGTACATTTTAAATTTCAACAGTAGCTTTCCTCGCTTATCCATAGAAAAATGAATAAAATGGACCTGAACAAACATTATAAGTTCTTTACCATTCTCACACTTTGCCAGGTGGTCAAAACGTTATGTAAGTTTTATGCCAATATGAATTTTATATTTCATAGCATCACGTTCTTACAAGAAACCTCAAGTTATGATGGAAATGAGTTGGTTGTGGGTAGCAACTTTGATACTCCATGCAGTACGCACAATGTGCAGGATCTCACTGTGCTGATAACTCTGGTAAAACGCACTCATACATTCAACACTAATTTTAATCGCTGGTACCAAATTTTTCAATGATCTATCCACTGAAATCCCCATAATTAAAATGTTTTTTTTCAACTTACTGGGAGGCTTTCTAGGTTAGTTCAGTTTGTTCTATTGCATATATATTAATAAGTTCATTCAAAACCTTAGAAAGAAACCAAGCAAGACAGTAATAAAATATATCATGATATATTATAGTACAAAAAATTAAAAATTCATCATAACTAAGAAGAATAATCTTAATAATTGATCTATATATTTATATATAATCTTAATAATTTACCTATATATAGGTAACTATAGGTAACGGGTTTCTGTTAACGTGGAACAGAAACAAAACTAATGTTTATCGGGACTTCGTCAGTTCTTCAGGTTCAAATTAAACTCTCATTGCCAACTTTTCGGTTTTTATTTAAAACCTTTTTGATATGCAGAAGTATAAATTTGGAAACAGAAAAACTAAGTATTACATGACAAATTATTTTTCTTTGTAAAATAATATATATATTACCGTTTAAGAATTGACAGTAATGTGGTATTTAACTTTACTTATTAACTTTCCTATGTATTGTGTTTAAAATTAAATCTTTTATCAATTTGGAAGAAGTGATATCCTAGTTTAATGTATAAACTGTTTTCATTGTTTTCCGATTCCTTGTATTATACTTTTACTTGAGATTGTTTATTTGATATTAATTGTCTAGTTAAATTTTGATGCGACTTCTTTTCAAGGTGATATTTATGCGTAAATTGATCCATTACAATGAAAGCTATGTGTCAGTAAGTTTGTAACCAATCAGGTATGAGAAATTGTTCCTAAAATGAAGAGATTACTATTCTCATGCTGTTCATGGCCACATGATAATGTAAACCTATGTTGCATGACATATTACTTTCCCAGGATATAGTTATGTAGTTCTAATATAAAAAAAACCTGAAATATAAAAACCTAGAGAAAATCTCTATTAAATGAACAAATTTACCAGCCAACTATGAGATAAATACTTTTCTCCGTGTGAATTCCACAGTTAATTTAATTTTAAGGAAACAACATTCCCTCTTTAGATGACTATTGACAAAGAAAAAAGGAAAACTTTGAAACAAGGTTTCAAATTTACTAATTTCAACTTTGTTCAGTTTTTATAAAACCGAAAAAGAACCGAGAGTCACTTTCAAACATGAGTTTGCGGGTCGCAGATTGCCCATGGCTGTTGTAAATTTTATCAATGAATGCGTCACATAATATCAAAATATGCTAAAAAGCTTCTAGGTTTGATTATGTTTCATCTTTTTTTAAAAATATTTTGGATACATGCAGTTTTTGATCATGATTCATTAATAAAAATAAGTTTGCTGCCCATTCATCGATTCCTGTCCACCTTGACCAAACGAAATTATGATTTTTTTGAATACATGTTCCTTATTATAATTGATGTTTTATTGAGTGCGTTTTCTTTGTACCACTAAGGTTAGTAAACATTACATTATGATAACAATTTGTCATAGCTCGTAAATCGTCATTGTAGACATCTGAGTGGTTTTACACACAGTGCATCTTCAAGTAGGAGTTGATACCTTAGTGTTATTTCTTCGTCATTTAAGGGTTTGACTGAAATTTGAAAAGTAAATAAGAATGGTTCCTTTGTAAACAACTATTTTTTTAATGTTGGACAATTGTTTAATTTTTGTCGTAAATATGGGATTATTAGATTATTTTTTTAAATATTCATGATTTGAAGATATAATTTTAGTTTGATAATTTGAAATATTGATCTACAAAATGAAATTTTGTTAATAACCATTTGGTTAAAAACTAAAGTAAATTAAATTAATTCAGACAAACTAATGCATCGTAACAGTAAATTTAAAGCAAAATAACCGTTCGGTGTAAAGACCTTGAATCAGTCAAATTTCACTCTTTATGGAATTAAACAGAAAACTGATGAAAGATTAATCCTTCCTGGATTCTACTTTAGGAATATTTAATTTCCCTAAGTGGATAATAAGATCTGATAAGAGTGAAAACGTCTTTCTGCCATCAGACAATCAATCTCTCTTTCAATTACTTTACACCTCATTACATCCACGCTTATTTTAAAGTAAAAACGTATTATTCTTTCAATATGGTTCCACAAAGTATATTTTATTTAAAAAAAAAAAAAAGTTTACAGAGTATAGCATGGATCACCGTTACTTATTACCCACTAAGAGTAGTTCTAATATATTTATAAATATATGTAAAAAAATGTATAGGTGCACTGAGAGGTCTAAAAAAACAGAAAAGTAAATGAAATTATATTTAGATAAATTATTAACGGTTGTTTTTATGGAGATGGTGCTGTTATATTCCACAATCATTAACAGAATTTAATTAAAGCACTGGGCGTAAAATCAGTCCTTTTATTATGAACAGTAGAATGGCCTGCTCTCATCGATTATTATAATGAAAATATAAATCTTTAGTAATGAAGGTAGTTATAGGTATATTTTTCAATTAGTTTTCGACGACATAGAGAAATAAATGTATTATCACACTTCTAAGATATAGAAGTTTCTTGTTACTTGTACAACCGTAATTTGGATTTCATTCCTATTTTCACTGTGTAGAAAATATACGAGTAACTTTGATATGAGTCATGCATTAACTCACTACATTTTATGTTCAAATTGAATCATAATTCAAACTTCACATTTACTTTTATAGCTGCAAATTTATTACCTCTCAAACTTTTCCTTAATCCAGTTGATCTGTTATTTTTTAACCTGTCAGTGCCCCTATAAAATTTTTTTATATATATTTAAAAATATATTACAACTACTCTTATTGGGGTAACAAGTAACAGTGATCCATGCTATACTCTGTAAACTTAATTTGTTTGTTTGTTTGTTTGTTTTTTTAATGAAATATACTTTGTGGAACCATATTGAAAGAATAATACGTTTTTACATTATACATTAAAATAAGCGTGGATGTAATGACGTGTAAAGTAATTGAAAGAGAGATTGATACCCTGAGTTCATCCAGTTGATACTAGAAAATTAGAAACTTTTGAAAAGTTACCCTTGAAACATTGTTTAGCAAATTAGCACTTAATCAATAAGTGACACTAATTAAAGTTTTTTTCTGTCTACAAACTGTTCGCGTTATACAAGTCACATTCAATGACCACTCATAAAATATTATTAATAACTCAAAGGAAAATGATAACAAACATTGTAATCGTTTATCATTACAAAAAATCCTATACAAACCAAAATATATTAGGTTATGTTTGGTTGCAGTGGCAGTCCCACAAAAGAAAACACATAGGCCGAACGTTGATCCATTGTTATACGACACAATGAAAATGCTACATTAAGGGTCCTAAATTTGCCTAACTCAAGTGAATTTATAGTAGGGATCTTTAATGTGTACCTGACATAGTACAGGTTCGAGACCGACAGTTTAACGTCCTCTCCAAGGGACGATGTGCTCAGATTTATTCACCTCTCCCTTGAATAAATTGAGGATCAGAATTGGTATTGAACCTCGGATCTAACAGTTCCCAGTTCAGAGGTGACCACGTTGCCACTGGTGTACCCTGGCCCCAATTTGAAATAAACTTTTGTTTTAAAACTGATCTTAAGTTGTACTTTTTTTTATATATATTAAAAATTTTAAAATTTTTGCAGTAAATAGCATAAACAAACAAAAATAAAACATTAATAACTCGTAAATCAGAAATGTTTTAACGGAATAACCGACTTTAATAAAATATGGAACCTGCTATTCATGAATGTTTGGTGAACGCACCACACCGTCCTTTGAAAGCATAGGCTCTGATTTTTCTTATCTACTGGACTCAATCCAGTCTCCCAACTCATTTTAATACCCTTTCTAAAATTTTAAAAGAAAAGATTTAAAGCAAAGAGTAAGGGGAAACTTATGACCAACTTATTAGCTTTATTAGACTTAGAGCCACTTCTGCCGAGCACAGTGACCTAAGTATCAAAATAATCAGAATCCATTCGACTGGCTGACCTGTAAATCAAGCAGTGACGAGATGAGTTATAGGCTGACGTTAATTTATTTAATGTCATGTGATTTACTAATAATACATTGTCAATCGACGTGTGACCGACCACCCCTGCTTTAGAGAATGTAAGTTCATTTTGGAAATCAGGGTAACTAATATTTCAATAAATTGTCTTAGTAATAAGCTCTATAAGAATAGACTTATAAATAAAAACTGTATCTTATTTATTAACTAAGAATATTAATTAAAATAGTTGCCATGATAATGTTTTGTATCTAGATTTATTAACCCTATGATATTATACTGATTTCATTGTTTATTTCAGGCAATTGCATTACTCATTTTAATGGCATTGTCTTCAGAAGGTAATACTGAATTTGAAAAGTCACATGATGTGCCCTTGAAATCTGATTCTGCGAGCTCACGAATTACAAAATATGGTGAGTTAGCTTTCATAGTATAAGGGCATTTATACAGTTTTATTAAAAAAAAAATGAGTCACAGAAAAACAGTCAAATTAAAAATTAACTGTAATAGTTTTTTTCCCATAAGTTTTTTTTAAACATGCGAGATACAGGATCATTGAGTGAAGTATAAAATATTATTTTTGTTCTTATGTATTCTGAAAGAGTGATTATTAAAGTAGAAAAGCTGACTGCTTTTGTCCAGCTTATTGCCTTTTTTTAAAACCTTTTTTTACATAACATACTTTCTCTCAAACTGAAAATACCTTTAATTATTGACTTCTTTAATTCAGAAAACCTAATTTATAGCTTTTAAATTTCTCAGTTACATAACAAAGGTGAGGGGGGGAGGCGGTCCGCCCCTAGCGGCATTATGAACATAATAAAGAGAAAAAAATTAAAATCTTAAGAAGCTAACAAAATATCTGGAATTGTATACTAAAATGTTTTTTTAAGGTCGTAATTGTTTTATGTATGTAATACTGTTTTTAAACAGATTTTCAACTGTAATATTTGCAAATTGAAAATAAATATGGGTATTTTAAATTTTTCAAACTATTTTTTTAAAGTGTTTTAAAGTTTATTATATTTGTTTGCATAGCCAGTTAGTTGAATTTAACAATTTTTTCATGGTTTGAATTATATGTTTTTTATTTGAAAAATCTTTGCATTTCTTTGATGATGACGGTGCATGTACACGAGTACTGTAATAAGATGAATGGCTGGGGGATTAATAACAGCAGTTGAAAATTAGCCACTTGATTGTAATTCCATGAACATAAATATTATCTGGACTTTCTGAAATTTTGAATGTTAAGGGATTTTCAACGGCCAGCAGGGGGGGGGGGGGGGGGGATAAAAATGGTTCCTATTACTGAAATTTCTATTACTGTTTAGTAAATTCTATTTTGTAGTGGACACATATAAACTAATTCAAACATATTCTCTCTTCTACGTGTCTCAGTCATTTATAGTCACCTCATTATCAATTAGAAATCAGATTCTGGTATTCCTCAATGAACTTCTTTTGTACAAATTACAACAAGTAGCAGTGTAGTTAGAACCGTAATAAAGAATTCGCAACGGGATATTTATTAACAAGGACGGCAAAAATATGAAAGGCATTGGAACGTAAGGCAAAACTTCACTTCCTTAAGATAAAAAATCAATCACTTTTCTTAACCGCCATTATTTTTTTAAACTATATCCCACAGTATATCAAAAAATTGATTGAAACAATTACTTAATTTAGTAGTGAAAGTATAGATTTTATTTTAATTTAAATTCAAATTATAAATAATTAAATTTCTATTATGAATGTATAAATTGATACTATTGGAATCAATGTAAATTCAATTCATAAAGATTATGAATTGTGTAAATTCATAAAATTTATACAATAGTTTTTCATAATTTACAATTGTTAAAATTTTAAAAGTATGATCAAGATCAGTTTTATTTTATTGCAATAAAAAAATATTAAATATAATTTAAAAGAAAAAGTAATAAACATTTGTCTAATTTTTTTACTCAATCTTCATGGGAATTTTTCATAGTTTTTGATGAACCTGGCCTTACCAGAATATCTGCTTTCCGCACAACACACAGGGTATAGGCTTCAATTCCAGTCTAATAAACACCTTACCTTGTTTATCATAAACCACTTTCACCCCTTGTGTCCACATAGATTTCAGTTTTAACACGTTGGCTTAAATTTTTTTTTCGATTTACTAATGAAATGTAGGATACAGAGGAATTTTTTGTGTTGTTAAATTTAATTCGAAAATATAGTTTTATTATGCCAACTGTACTTATTTGAATTTGAATCACCTGCCTATATATGCATTGACCAATAATAACTGCAATATTTAAAATTAAAGTGAAATATTTATATTTAATAGTTAGCCCTCACTTAACACTGTATTAATCCATGTAGTGAAAGAATAATCTTGTTGCATTTTAGAATAACTTTTCCTAAGAGAGGACTTAAAAAATGTAGAACTCTGAATTAAAGTGATTTCAAATGAAAACAAAATCAAATACAAAATAGGTTCTTACATAAAAAAAAATCATTTAAAAGGGATGGTGATTTATAATTTTATTTTATTATAGTAGTATTTTGAAAGAAAAACTCCTAAATTTTAAATCCGTCCTGGTTTGATGGTATCCTTCAAATACTAATATTACTATTCCTTTGCATGGTGAGATTAAAAGGGAAATGAAATTCAGTAAGAATCTTTATTTTACTTATATTCCATGGTTTTATTTTGCTTTATGACATTCTTAATTTATTTAATCAGGTTTAATTCACCTTGCCTTCTGTCAGAATCACTTAAGGAATTCTTTCAAGTATATGTCAATCTTTTTTTTTTATAAGAGATTTTGTTTCTTATTCATATAATAATATTTAAAAAAAATATGTTAAAGTTATTTACACAATAGTCCAGTCAGTTACTATTTATTTCATTAATTTGTGACATATATAAAATACCAATATGGATGGAGTAGCAGTATTTTTTTATCGTTATAAAAAGGACATCATTACTTAAAGTGGTCAAAGCACTTTTTATATTTCTTTTACTACTTTTTGTAGTTATTTCCTTGATTTTCCAAATTATATATAAGCAACAATATGTTGTAAACATCAATTAAAAAATTTTTCAAGTTATTGAAAATCTACTTTTAAGATTAAAATAATTTTAAGCTAATAAAACCTAAAAAAAAATTGTATATTTCTACATTCATTCATTGAATTGTAATCTCTCATTTGGTGTAAACATTGCAAATAATGAGAATGAGTAGAAATAGAGATCTACTTAAAAAAAGAGATATCAAGTGGAATATAGTTAAAAACTTATACAGAGGTTAAAAAGAAAATTTTATTATTTCATAAGTAGAAGATAAATACTCTAAACAAGTTATAATACAGCTACAACATCTATATCACCTTAATTGTGTGTGGTTTTGTGGATTATTATGAAACGTCTTGCTTAATGAAAGAAATAATTATATTACACCAATTCTATTAAACGAACATGATAATTATTTAATAATTTAGTTATGGTTTTATGAATAATTATTGTAACTTTTTTTTCTTTTTATACAGCGGAAGAGTTATACATGAAAAAAAAACCTTTTAGAATAACTTTTCCTAAGAGAGGACTTAGAAAATCTGTAACTCTCAATTAAAGTGATTTCAGATGAAATCAATTACAATTAAAAAATAGTTTCTTAAATAAAAAAAAAGTCATATTTAAAAGGGATCGTAATTTACAATTTTATTTTAAACATTTAGTAAAGTTACTCATTGGAATTTTATTAGTGATATGATGTTCTAGTTGGTATTAACCAAAAGTTTTCCTTCTTTTTTTGTGAAAAATCCAAATTTGATCGTGAAATTCTCGACAAAAAAGTAAAAAAAAATACTGTAAGACAATAGAACCTACCTAATTATTTAAGTTCTTGAATATCAACAGTTATTTGACTTACAATACTAATTATCAAAAAGGTATTTGAATAATGACTTCAAATGAAACAAGAAAAAAAAAGGAATTTATTTCATAAAGTCATTCAATGGATAGTCAGTACATTTTAATATCTTAAATGCAGTAAATACTTATGGAACAAAACTAAAATATATTTAAAATATGTTAATAGTAAATAGCAAAGAATCGAAGACTAGAAACACGCTTCATAAACATGTTTGTAATAATATCAATCCCATTAAAAAACAGATATAAAAGCGCATAAATTGAAATATAAAATCAACTATATTCAACTTTACTATAACAAAAATATATTGTCAAAGTTCTTTACAATCAATTTAATGTTGGAACTATTTTAATGTGATTCTGCTGTAGATATCATTTTCTTTGGTATAATTATTATCAAACTCAAAGGGAATTAATTCAGTGACTTCATTTGTTTGTACGTGGCTATATCAATTTTGCCAGATTTAACAAAAATGAAATAACTGTTATAAGAAATTCTACAATTTAGTGGAGATGGAACTTTTTAATTCCAATATTTAGTGTATTTTTCTCTTGCATTACTCTAAATTTACTAATTTTCTATTAATTTAGTTTTAAACGTATTGAGGACATGCTTAATATCACAGTTAATGACTTTAGAGTAACTGGAAGAGTGAGATTGAGTTAGTACCTGTTATGTCATAAAGAATGATAATGTACTAATCCTATGGTTCAACATTATTTAAATACAATTGAGTTCTTTCAATACCAAGAGTTATGTATATTACTGCCTAAGTATATTACAACTTCTCAAATAGTATCATTTGTGGACAGTTTGAAATAGGTGCAATGCTTGGTTGTAATGTCATACACAGACTGTATGCAGTCACATATAAAAAAAAAACCTATTCTGAGACATTTAAAACTGTGAATATTAAAAGATGATTTTTTTTAAGATCAATATATTTGATAGTAAACAAATAAATAAACACGTTTTTGTTCAGGAGAGAAAATACATCCTTTGAACGAATTAGTTCAGGAAATATAACCTGTTCGGTGATTTTGTATCATATTTTCATAGCAAACTACATATCTCCTTTGAGTACCATACATATTTATAATTATTTTATCAAATCAGGCAATAAAACCTTCAAGCAATCCAGAAAGGATTTAATATTCGTGTACAAATAACTCTCATTTGGTAGAAATGCGTCCACAAATGTATTTCCGGTTAAGAGTTTCAAATATTTTAACTTTTTTTTGTCAAATTAAAACTTCTCAAAATAATGTGAAAATTAATAAAAAAATTGTATTGGGGGGATTTCAAGAATTAGGTTTCCAGATAAAAAAAAGTTTAATATAAAAGTAACAACGCATTTGAAACACTTTATTGTTTTTCTTCAGGTTAACATGTAAAAAATATATACATCTGTGTTCGTAAGAACAGTAAGTTTTCAAAATGCGTTTTAGTTTCATATTAAACTTTTTTTGTGTGTGGAGTAATTCTTGACGTATTCTTGAAATCTCCCAATATGAGTAAATACCACATTATAACAGATTGCACAAGTAATGAAAATCTTGTAGTGTTATAAATTTTGTTGAAGATTCTGAAGAAAATTGTCCTAAGTTGATGTGAACAGATTGAAAAAAGGATCATATATGTATTATTAGGGGTTAATTTTATCGTTTTGGGGGCTATATTGACCTCTTACAATTCCTTGATATCTCTTAAGGTGAAGAACTCTGAGTCTCGACGTTAAAAAATAATTTTCCAAGCCAAGAAGCTTAATTACACTTAAGTAATGTAACCCTATCTCTTGCATTTTAATTAAATAATTTCTATTTTAATCAAATATTAGAATGTTATTTATTTTATCAGTTAATCAATTTTAAAGAGTTTTTTACAGCAAAAACCAAATTGATTTTTCAATAATTAAACCTATCATCATGAATAATCAACAAAGAATCTTTTTAGTTTATTTATTGTATTTTGGTAACCTTTTTGCTAGTTATGATAAAAATTTGATGTTTGTTTATAATAATTATGAAATGTTTGGAAGGCATGTTGATCCTTTTAAATAAATAATGAAAAGGTAGAACTAACTTTATCATAAGTTTAAATCTTATGACACAGTAATTAAAACTTCTTTGAAGATTGCAAAAAACTACTCATTCAAGTTATGACTTTAGTTATTAGACAAATTACTAAAGTAGCTAATGTTAGAAATTATTGTTGTAATTTGACAGGTTATGGAGTAAGTACCCTTGAGTTGAGGTGTTGAATCATTTTTAATTATTTGACCTGCTATAATAAACCATGATTTCAATTTAAACGTTTTCGAAATTATTATTTTAAAATGATGTTAAATGATTCTATGTAATTTTTTGAAATCATTGTCTTAAGATATGAGTTAGTACAACAAATAGTACCAGGGCCACAAGTATGCAATAACTGTTGGTATATTCTGTGATACTGTTTAAATATAGAGATACAAACTCAATTTTGATATTTTGATGGATTTACACGTTTGATATTTTAAAATTTATTTTAATAGTTCAAAGGAAAACTGCCTTATATCTGGATTACTGTAAGAGCAAATATAAATAAAAATAAAAATTAGAAAATGAAAAATGTTAAGCCAAAAAGAAAAGTTAATGGAAAAGAAAAATTAAGTTAAAAACCAGAAAAAGCAAAGTTAATGACCTGAAATTTTGAATTACCTCATGGTATAGATTACAATTATTATTTTTTTATTAATTCTATTTATATACATAAGTTTATGCACCATGTGTTTATTAAATTTTTATATTAAATGTTGGAAGATGAAAATCAGAGTGTGATTTACAAGTGTAAACTAATTATATATGGTATTCAAAACCAAAGATTTTTGTTTTAGAAAATAAGAGGTCACCTGAACCCTGCTATTACTACTGGTGTACCAAGGGATGATATGGAAAAAAAATATGTGTGCTACAAACTCACCCCTTTGGCACAAACTTCATGTTCAATAAAATTTGAAAATTGCTTTGATTTAATGAAACAAAGTTTTTAAGGTTACTTGTAATAAACAAAACATTGCAATGCTTTACATTATATTGTTTTCCTATTGTATTGATGGAAGCTCATAATTATTTAAACTTATGATTCACAGATTTGTAAAAAATCATATTTGGTTGATAAAGATATCAATTGGATAGATTCTAAATTTAAGAGGTATTTAAAAAAAATCTAATTAGGAAGTAATATAAAAAACAACATAGCTGGAATCAGAAAATTCTCTTAGAATATTTGAATTGCTCTTTTGAATGCAATCAATAAGAACATTTGCAGAGCAAACGCAAACATACTGCTGAGAGTTAATTTTAATGTTATAATATTGTGAACTCATAGCCCTGACAATGTCACAAGCTCTTACAGGTTATTTTGAGTAACTGGAGCAATGTGTGATACGTGTAAAACATATGTGATGATACACTATATAACTTCAACCTGTCTTGGTACTTCTTAGAAACTAACACTCTTATAATAAAGAATCCTTAAAAAATACCTGGAAAGATATATATAGATGCAGTCTACCTTATAATTCAATCAACTGTTCTTTGCATCTATTGCTGATATCTTCTAAAAATGGAAATAATCAATAATAATATAATAACATAATCAATTTCACATATTTCAGAAATCTTAACAAACACATAATACAACTTAAAAAAAAATACATTTTAGGTCGAGATAACATATTTATAGCTCTATTGATTCTACATAGAAGATACTCGTATACATTCTTTGAAATATCAATTAGCCATTCTATAATTTATCAGCTCTATTATTGACGATGGAGCATACATTTCAATGACGTTTTATTACTCCTAATAGAGGCCAAGAAAAACTCAAAGACCCTGTATAATCCTGTTTTTATATACTTTTTAGTCTACCATTACATGAAAGAAATATAAGTTTGTTAAATGATGTAGTTTTGTTTGAATAATATTATATTTCATTATTTAGTTTTTCTTAGGTTAATTAGAAATTGAATCACAACAGAATATAAAATATTTTATTTAAAAATTAACAATATATTACTACTCTATTAAAAAGGTAACAGAACATAAACAATTTATAAAAATATAAATTTCATATTTACAAATATATTACAACTTTCAAAAATATGAAGCAATCATCATCATAGTTTTATATCAAATAGAAAAACTCATGTTTTTGAAAAAAATCATGTTACTGATTACAACATATAAACGTTATTCACAACTAAATAAATAGGTAATATACAAATATATAAATTTGAAAAAGTTATAAATTTTAATTCATTATAAAACAAATTGACAGTTTTAACAGATATGACTGTAATATCATTATTAACAAAAAATTTTAAACCATAATTTTAACTTCAATTAATGAATTCACTATTATGGTAAATCAGATAAAAAGTTGTTAATATAATAGTATTTTCAAGGAACTTTAAGACTTTCAATTCAAAAGTAACCTGGAAATGTAAAGTTAAAACTAACAAAAACTGTTCATGTATTCATTCAGATACGAGCATCACTAAGAACTTATTTGTAAACGTTTCCAAAGTAATAAATGTATATCAAACCAAATCATAGGTAATTCAACTTTTTTTAAAAATAATTTTAAATTGATAAGAAACCATCAAATTAATATATAATTTTAAAATTAACTTATTTTTATATTATCTCGTTTTCATAAAATTATACATTATTTCTCCCTTCTACATCAATTTCTTTCTTAGTTTCAATAAAAGATGCAAGCAATTTTTATTTAAAATATCACAAAACATACTTCCTATTCCTACTCCTTTCTTGTTATGAGGAGGATATTTGTATATATAAAACTAAATCTGTTTTTAAATTAGCAGTATAGTTTCAGTTAAATTTATCATATATTTTTTTTAACAAATTGTCACAAAATATCCAGTAATTTGAACAGTTTTTAGAATAATAAAAAAAAGGCAATATCTATAAATTGACAAAATAAATTACTATAAATTGTACACAAAAATTGAAACATTGTGGTTTTATTATAGTGTAATCCCATTTTGTATACTTTGATAAAAACTAAATTGAAATATCAATTTTGATGGCCATCAGCACTTACTAAATTTCAGTGATATTTTACCTTTATTTAATTAATGGTTGAATTTTTGTTTTTTACATATTTATAAGAAGTCTTGCATAGCATTATTTTATTTATTTTTTCCGATGGCCTCAACTTGTAATTGATAGTTACTTTTCCTAGATTTGTTAATTGGCTTTTTAACATCAGGTATCTTCCTAATCGTTGAATATTTAAAATATAAGTAAACTTTTACTCCTAAGTCAACATTTAGATTGATATTCTGACTAAATGACAAAAATAACATGTACGTTACAGCATAATACTAATACCTATTGTTATGAAAAGAAACTTCTATGAAAAGTTTGATAAAAAAGAAATCATTATGTTTATCATATCTAATATTCTAAAATTATAATAACACATATATTATAACGTGATACAGAAAAATCATAAGAAGTTTTAAAAAATATTATGAAAAATAATTCATAGATTCAAACCTTCTCCAAAAGTAAATATAATTGAATATATAAATATTCTAACAGCTCATCATATTTTGATATTTATTTTGCTTGTATTATATGCAATCATCATGACAGTAAATGATCTTTGAACTTTATATTCCCTTGTTCTGAAAAGAGAGTTAAGTATAAAATGTAATGCATCCCGGAATACATAAAACAATGTTTATACAAATTTTTGAATAGTATGTTTAAAAATTTATATTTTATTTTTTTAAAAAAAAGTATTTTTTTTTAAATTAAAAGTAATTGATGTAAAATGCATATTTTTATACTTATCATAACAACAAGAATCTACAAGAAAATTTACACAGTATAATCATGCATCAATGTTATTAATTATCTCTAATATTTATTAAAATTGTTTATCCTGATAATTTGAAATTTAAATCTCAATTTAGAATTGTTCCCTCACAGTAACTGTCCTTATTCCACATTATCTCATACTAAAACAAGATGAGATCATTGTCCTCATTAAGTTGATAAGTAATTTTAGTGGGTTGTTCTCTTACTGAATATTTTATAGCAACTCAGTCATTGACGTAGAAATATTGTCTTTTACTAGGATCTCTTATCCAATGGTTTGACTGAGCAAGAAGTGCACTTTCCCTATATTTATTGTATTCCTCTTCAGTTATCTCCCTTGACCAGTTATTGATAGCTTGTTGACTAGTTTCCTTAGGATGTTCTGCTTTGGAGTAATCAGTAGAATATTGATTTTTCGAATAATAGTTTATGCCTCGGACACTTGGCACTGCTGTTGTATAGACGGCTGGAGGAGTATTATATTGATTCTCTGGTTGACCTTTTTCGGTGCTTATTTTAATATAAGCTTTTATTCTTAAAGGTGCATTGTCTTCTGTATTTGATGAACTATTTACTTCTCTATTTGAGGAATCCTGTTTACTATGATCTTCCTTCACTTCCTGCACTATCACTTCCAATGGGTTTTTCTTTTTTAATAAACGTTCTCTTAATCTTTCAGCAAGAGGGAATTTTTCCGTTACAGGTAAGTCTAATATAAATTCAATAGGTGGCTTCAGCTGAACATTTTTCCCTTTAATATGTTTTGGAGGAACACTTACATTGTAAGTTGGTCTGAACAGAGGAGTTGGTATGCTATAAATGGGAAATACTGTTGAAGGAGGTTCTATTATCTGAAAATTGCTATTTTGACTAAAGCTGCTTAATTCTTTTTCCCTCGTTACCTCTTGGATTGTAATCTTTTTCGTTTGAGGCACTGTAATCGACTGATTTTGTCTATTAACTGGTTTAAACACAACACTAGCTCTTGTAGTAACATGAATATCTTCTGAGCCACTGGGGTCTTGCTCTTTTGTCTCACTGTTCACTGTTGTTGGGATAGCCTCTGGCATTTCAGTCGTCACCAGAGTCTCACTACTAACTGGCATCACTTTGCTCAGCAAACCTATCACGTATGCCTGAAAAAATCATGTCTGGTGAAATTATTGCGTACTATCACTAACAACATGCTTATTTATCTTGAAATGAAATTAACAAACTTATTTAATGTACTATCTTTTATTCAAACTTTACTTACAATCAATATCGAAAACACCAAGTCCTCACATGTTTTATGGCGATATTAATTGAATTGTATGCACTTTTTACACCAATAAATTATAAAATGTAATAACTGTTTTTATTGTTTTTAAAGAACTTATTATATTTTAAATCAGTTCCTTGTTAACTCAAGAATGTTTTTTAAATAGTGTAGGGATATTTCAACATGAATTTGGTAATTAGTTATGAAAATGTTAACGTTGAACACTTTCAATGTTTTATGACCCAAGGCTAAAAATTAAATACCATAATGCTAAAAAGTTAATTTCGCTACACTGATTAAATGTTTATAATTAAATCGTTTAAACAAAATTTGTAAAAGGGAATAAATTCTAAGATACTGAGAACATAATCTAACACTTTGACATTTGAATTATTAAAATGCATTATTTATTATTGTATTGATAGTATGACAAAGTACTAAATTATTCATTAGATGGAAAATAGTTATATACTATGAACCTGATGTTAGCATTAATCATTAGTGTTATTAAACATTAGTAGTTTTTTTTTTAAATATAAGTCGTTGTTGAAGCAAGAACTGAAGTTTAATGTAAAATAAGAATATAACTCCTTTTGAACCAGAAAATGTATTATTTATCAACATATTAAAACTAAAGAGAATTGCCTACTGAAAAATAATTTAAGGAGAAATATATTTATTGGTTGGCTAATGTTAATTCATTTTTATCTGAATACAAAAATTGATAGTTGATATTATTCCAAAGAAATGAGAAAAGTTTCCTCCTATAATGAATATATATTTTTTCTTTGTTTTTGTATGTTGTTTTTTAATATTATAGATAATTTGTGCCTATTTTTGATCAATCAAAAGAGGCACAGTTGAACTTACTTGTCTCCTAGTCACTCCCCTTTCTGGAAAAGGTTTAACCATCTTTCGTCTTTTTCTTGTAGGAGATACTCTTTTTTGTTCTATCTTAGGAATTGTAGTTGTTTCAACACTTGCAGTATCATTACTATCTTTTAACTCTTCAATTACCTCTTTTGTTTGAGTGAAAATTTCAGAAAGATCTTTTGAAGGTGAAGATATGTCTTTAGAGGTTCGTTCAGCTAAAGATAACTGAACAGGTTTTTTACTTTTAACAAATTTATGAAAAGCAGTATCTTTCGGTTCCTTATCATCGGAACTATTTTTTTGGAGTGTGTTATTAATCCTGTCTGCGCTAACTGTTTTCTGCCTGTTGTATACTCTTGGACGAATGAAAACTTTTTTCGTCGATCGTACGAAGTTGGTGTTTCTAGCAGTAGTGCCGGAAGATGACTGACTCTCCGTACTGGAAGACACTTCCTGGTCTCTATTTGAGTAGGTCGTTCCTTCACTAGTCGGTTCATCGTTGATAACAGTTCTTTGAAAATCTCTCGGAGTCTTAGTCGTCGTTCCATCGTTGATAACAGTTCTTTGATAATCTCTCGGAGTCTTAGTGGTCCTTGATGCCACTTCTGTGGTTACATCATTTTTGGCATAATTAAAAGTTCTAGGGGGCTTTGCAGATGTTTTATCCTTCCTTAAAATAAAGAAAGCGTCAAACGTTAATTTACCTGTTTTAAGAACCTTCCTCTTAGGAGGATACATTCTTGTTGTTGTTGACTTTACTGTTTCGGTGGCAATTTCAAGACTCTTGGTAGTAGTTTTTGGTGATGATGTAGTCGTAACTTTTGTGTTTCGTACAGCCTTAGGCCTAGGGAAAACAACTTTAGGTCTTGTTTTCTTTAATGACTCCTTAAGGATGCCGGATTCTTCTGTCTCCTCTAATGCTTTGGTTGTTGTTTGATCTAATATGTTAGAGTACGATCTCTTTGAATCCTCAATCAAATGACGGCTGCTATATGGCCGGTGCCTTCTAATGTAGCTAGAACCTCTCCCCGCTCCTGGTCTTCTCGTATTCCTAATGCCTTCTTCCTGGATAGGGATTGTTTCAACTTTTTCAGGGGATAGTGAAAATAGTTCCTCAAGTTTGATTGTTTGAGGTAACACTGTGGTAATTTCTTCATTACTTGCATCTTTAAGCATTTTATCTTCTGGTTCAGAAAAGTCCGTTGGCATCCTGTCCTCTCGTGACAAAACTAGATCATATTTCTGAAAATTAATACCACGTTTGGTTCGGTTTAATTTTTCCTCATTTTTCTTCTCTTCTAACTGTTTATTATTTAAAACTTTGGCAAGTTCCTTTATCCTTTGTTGTTGTTTTTTGGTCATCGGCTTATATTTTTTATCTTGTTCTGAGGTATAATGAGATGTGGTTAAGTATTCAATGAATTTAATCTTTCCTGAATCTGGTGGTTGATTTTCACTATTTTCTGTGCTAGATGAATGTTTTACTTCTTTAATTGTTGAATAAGACCCCTGAATGTCATCCTGGATTACTTCTGAAGGATTATCCTTTGACAAGTTATTTATCGATACGAGAAAGTCAAACTTCCCTTTACTTCTAGGTGGTGAAGTTGGCTCTGTTGGAACTTCTGTAACAACACTGTACTCATTGTTAGAAGGTAAAGGTTCTTGTGAGTTAGCGACATACTGGTACTTCTCGAAAGATAGGTGGTCCTTACTAACACCAGCTGGAAGAACAACAAAATCTGTGCTCAGTGGTTTTGAAGCAAATGAAGCCACTCTTGGCGGGACATAATACAATGTTTCAGTGTTATAACTTCCTTTATAGTTTACACCACCATATTTTTCTGGAACATTAAAGACTGGGATTTTGGTTGCTAATTCTGCTGGGTGAAAAAGGTTTAGATTATTACAGTTTGATGTAACACAGTTCTTGTAAAAACCAGGATTGGGATTGACCGGGTGATATATAGGAGGGGACGAAGGTAAGTGAGTTGGACTTATGGGCCTCCAAGGAGTGTTTACGACATGTGGTCTATTCAAAGTAACTGGAATGTCAGGAACGTGAAAACCAGATCCTCCAGGATATCTTCCATAGTTACCAATATTTTCTCGAACTAACCTCAAAGGCACCATTGGTGGCCTTGGGCTTAGACCATGATACCCAGAGTATGGAGACCTGAATGGTATATACGTCTGACTATGAGATCCTATGCCCCTTTTGAAAGGGACGTTACCTTCTTTGTAGTTACTACTAGGGAATTTAAGTACTCCATCTTTAGCGCTGCCTTGTGCCAGCACTGGTACAGGAAGAGCTGAACTTGTCTTAATCTCATCCCTATTATTTCTAAAGTAGTTTCCAGAATTCAGTAAATCCAGTCTCTCATTGCCAGAGATGAGTCTCTCGTTATTTGAATGATGCTGTCTCGTCAACTTGATCGACAAGTCCTCTCTTTTATAACTTATTGGTTCTCCATTATCAACCTAAAACAAATAAAAAATAAATCACCAATAAGTTTTTAATAACCTAATAATATTACAATTTAATTTACTCAATATTATTTTATGTAAAATGCTCAATATTATTTTATGTAAACAACATATATATGATATAATATTTTTTAACTAATAATAAACTCAATATTATTTTATGTAAACAACATATATATGATATAATATTTTTTAACTAATAATAAACTCATTAATAATAAAACATGCTATTATTGGTGCAAAATTAGAAAGGTATTTCTCTCGCATCTTAAAGAGTTCAGTACGTATGTCAATCTAGATATTTACAAACGTCTGAGGTATACTGAACAACGTTTCGCTAAAATAGACATTAACATACAGATATGTGGGATAAACGAAAGAACTTTGATACAATGTTATATAATTATATATTCTATATATAATTATTGTACACTTAAATAACAAGTTTCAAAACAATTTTTGTGATTTATTTACTGTGGTTTAGTCGTTGATATACATATTAGCAATTAAATAAAACAGTTTTACGAACGGAATAAATTAAATTACAGAAAGAACATACATTGAAAATATCACAAAGAATCAGTACCATACTTCAACTGCCTTGCTATCAGGTAGAAAGATGTGAGTCACTCCGAAGACAAGCAAGGAATCACTTATTTCTACCTGATGACAAGGCAGTCGAAATATAGTAGAGTTTTTGTGATCAACTATTATGTGTGTTATTTCTGCGAAATAGTTTATATATATATATATAGATCATCTGAATCACAATAAGAAAATCAGAAACATGGTTAAGATCTTTTAAACAAATAAATGCTCTTCGCCAGAGTTTCACTGATACTGACGAAGAGGCAAATACCACTTCTTTTGGTTGAAAGATCTTAATCATTCCTCAGATGTTCTTATGTGGTTTTAGACGTAGATTTTTATTTCAGCTTGAAAATAATGAACTCTGTTATATGTAATATATATATAAGCAACACAAAGAGAAAGAGACACACAAACTCAAATTTTCTCCTGAAGATTTTCAGGATTTTCACAACCGGCTGGTTACGTTTCCGGCCTGCTTGGTCGCCCATTCTCTTTTCTCCTGAAGACAGATCATCCGAAAATTTGCGTTTGTAAGTGTGTCTCTTTCTCTGTGGGTTGCTTTTCTTTGATTTTGAGCTGATTTACGACCAGTTTGGATCGTTTTTCCGAATTTTAAGTGAAATATATATGTATATATAAATTCAATAATATATCGACTGTTTGATGGATTAGGTGTATTATATATACATAATGAATCACTCTCAATATTTCAACCTGCTAATGTCTTTCTTCAGTAGAAGAAGTAGTATCCAATATCTTACAATATCGTAGCATTTTTTTGCTTTAGACAAAAATCTTCTTACTTCTTATTTATTTGAAAAATACTGAGTCCTAAGAAGTTTAAAGTACAAAGTCAAACCTATAAGTACTCAATTAATTTATTTAAAATCAAATTAAAATTAAGACTTTTTTTAATAATTTCGTCCCCTCATATCAAGTTGGTGGGATAATAAAGGCTCTGTTTGTGTGTGTTGATGCCGGCAGTTCGGCTCCTTTCTCCGGATGTGTTCCATTACCAAAACTGATAGTTTCTGGTCTGTATGATCACAGTTCCCTACAAGTCTCAATGATAGGGTGTATGGACTGCAGTCCCTCATTAGGCAGACCTTCTAAGGCCACAGCGGAACTGCGCTCACCATTTATATGGTCCATTGAGGCACTCGGTTATTTGAAGCAGCAGCATGGTTCCTTGAGAAGAATGCGGAATATCCCTATACAGGCATCCCCTCGACTTCCTCAAACGGTATACCTGACATACTAATTTTCTCTAGATTAAGAACCTCTACAGGGCAGTTTCAAAAATTGAAGTAACTCACTTCAATACAAGAAAATTTAACTTTGATATTCTTCTGTTGAAAACATGTTCCCACATCATTTGTTTATACAAGATGATCCTTTTCCCATCCAATTGACAACATGTTTCTCATTCATTTATGTTATTAACATGGCAGAATAAATGGTTCCAGATTATATCAAAAATACTAAAATCTTTACATGATTAATAGTCGTAAATACACTGATGGAAACCTCATGATATATTTCCGTTAGGAGGATATATTCAGAACAATCTTAAATCAGTGTGTTTAATATTGTAATGAATAAAATTAAAATATGATTAGTTAATAAATCATTTTGCCACTACAGGTTTAATTGGTATGATGATGAGATAGGACTAAACTATGTATATAATTAAAAATATTATATTTATTCAGTGACACTTTAAGAATAAAGTAATTATCCTTCCAAACGTTTGAAAATAGGATATTAAACACTATTTCTTAATAAAAACAAATTGTCTGAGGCAGTTTTATGAAAACTATTTACATGACAAAAACAATATCCGTTAAAATTAAAATCAATTACATGCGATTCGAAACTAAAATATGTGTTTACTTTTGAATTGTCAGTATAATGAATATTTTATACTCTATATATTAGCTATATTAAAAAAAAATGCTTAAAACTTTAATTAGTAATACAATTACACAACAATTATATCCATTTGAATGTAAGCAATGTTACAATTATTTTTGATTTATTGAATTACAATTTGCAGGGTCAGCCAGATACGTGATTAAGTTGTTACTTTGAGTGGATAATAGAAAATTGCATTATAATGGCTGTAAAGAATAATCTTTCAGGTATAATTTTGTGTTTCCATTCTAACTTTATTGCTAATGTGTTTATTTAGATGTAAAGTCATTAATGTTTTCTCAATTGCATTATAAACAACGGAAAACTAGGAATGAATTATAAAGCAAGAATATTATTTGGATTGATATTCAATTTATTACCTATGCAGTTTTATATTTAAGGTTAGATCTGCAGCCTATGAATAAATTTAACATAGTAACAAACAAAGGAAGTGGTAAAATGTTTACCACTATTAAATATTTAATAGTTAAATATTAAATATATTTAATATTTAATATTGACAGTCCATGATGGACTGTCATGGACAAGACAGTCCATCATAATTTTTTTTGTTAAATTCTTTGCTGTAATTAGCCCTCCGGGATCATTCATCAATTATATGTATATTTGGTTGAAGTATACAGCAGCTGCTCGTAACTGTTTTGTTCGAGTCTCCTGACTATCTTATGTTGGTCTGGGGGTAAATCCTAAATTAGCTGTCCATGGGACATGTAATAAAACAGAACACAGATCTTTGATAACAACGGAATATTGTGACGGTTAAACAACTAAATCTAAAATTGCACTTAAAAACGAGCTTTCGGGACATGTAATAAAACAGAACACAGATCTTTGATAACAACGGAATATTGTGACGGTTAAACAACTAAATCTAAAATTGCACTTAAAAACGAGCTTTCGGGACATGTAATACAACAGAACACAGATCTTTGACAACAACGGAATATTGTGACGGTTAAACAACTAAATCTAAAATTGCACTTAAAAACGAGCTTTCGGGACATGTAATAAAACAGAACACAGATCTTTGACAACAACGGAATATTGTGACGGTTAAACAACTAAATCTAAAATTGCACTTAAAAACGAGCTTTCGGGACATGTAATAAAACAGAACACAGATCTTTGATAACAACGGAATATTGTGACGGTTAAACAACTAAATCTAAAATTGCACTTAAAAACGTGCTTTCGGGACATGTAATAAAACAGAACACAGATCTTTGATAACAACGGAATATTGTGACGGTTAAACAACTAAATCTAAAATTGCACTTAAAAACGAGCTTTCGGCCCATAGACCATCTTCAGATTACAATAAAAAGAATATAGACTAATGAAACAATTTACAAAGAATTATTAAATTGTTTCATTAGTATATTCTATTTATGGTTCACCAGAAGATGATCTATGAGGTCGAAAGTTTTTTTATTAAGTGTAACTTCAGATGTCGTTATTTAACCTTACCAATATAGTGCTGTGTCAAAGATCTGTGTTCTCTATTATTGAATGTCTCTTCGGTAACTGATTTGGGATTTACCCCCTGAGCACCGTAAGGTAGTCTGGAGAAGGGAACAAAACAGCTATAAGGTCGTTGTATATTTCAATAAAATATGCATGCATGCAAGAAGATTTGCTGCTTATCAATACACACATATATAATTATATACAGGGTGTTCCAAAAGAAACAGTGCACTGAACACAAGAAAGGATATTTATACATTGAAAATGTTTAAATGTATATCTTTTTTGAAAACACCATCACATATGAGTGTTACATTCATAACATCCTGGAGCCATTTTTTGATCAACTGACGGAGCAAGAAAAGCGACAAGGCTGGTTCCAGCAAGATGGTGCAACTGCACATACGGCTCGTGTCAGTATGTCTGCAGTTGGTGATGTCTTTGGGGATCGTGTGATCTCTCGTGGTTTGTGGCCACCTCGATCACCTGATTTAACACCTCCTGACTTTTATTTGTGGGGCAAATTGAAAGGCTCAGTGTATGCAGACAATCCTCGAACTACGGATGAACTGAAGCAGAAAATAACAAGTGTTATTCAAAACATCAAACCTGATGAACTTGAGTGTGTTTTTCAAAACACGCAGCGACGCGCTCGTTTATGTCTGCAGGTGAATGGCGCACACTTTAAACAGTTATTGTAGATCATATCTTACTGCACGGGTCAACCCTCAATCGTACTTTAGTTGATAAGGTATTGGATTTGTGAATATTTGCAATAAATAGTATGTTTCTGTGAGTTTTGTTTCTTTGGGTTATTAGCATATTCCTACTGCACTGTTTCTTTTGGAACACGCCCTGTATATATATATATATATTGTGTTGAACTGAATTGCCTTAATTAAACATACCTCTTTTTTGAGCAGTTTTATACACAATATGTATAAAAGAAGGTCTGTTCCCTATTTATACTAATATATATAAGATAAAACGATTTCACGAACTAAATAAACTAGATTCACAAAAAGAACGCACATAAAGCACAGATGACAGAAAACATTCTGTGTGATCTGAGTAGTCATCAGGTAGAGAGAGATAAAGAAGTGAGTTTCTCCGAAAACAGGCGGCGACTAAAGTAATTTCATTCAATAGACACTCAATCAGTTAGTACCTCTTGAATGATATGACCTCAGTCGTCGTCTGTCTTCAGAGCTACTCACTTCTTTAACTATTTACCTGAAGACGAAGATGTTTATATAGGATTAAATTCTTTTTGAATTCTTGTAATCACTCTTCTAGATAAATTTTCTTTCTTATCTGGTGTTTCTATTGATAAGTATACTAAATAACAATACTCCAAAAGTTTTATTTCTAATGTTTGTCATTATTCTAAAATAATTACTAATTCAAGTATTTCAAAACTTACCAATGTTTCCTTCTGCATTTGATATCCTCAGGTTACATCACACAATAACTTAAACTAAAATATATATAACTTAACAGTAGTATTAAATAGTTTTAAGAAAAACAAGGGTAATGCATATTTCACAGTTAAAATGAGAAGTTTGCAGCTGGTCTTTGGTAGTTTAAAGGTAATATAGGCTTACATTTGTCATAAAATCTTTGACCCTAAGGGCTGTAGATTATTTGCAGTTGTTCTTCCTGGTTCTGTTTGACAATCCACTTAAATATCGTTTCAATATTCTGGTGAATCCTAATCTTTGACCATTTAAACAAATACAATGTTTGGTCATATATATAACATATATTTAACTTGAAGCGAATTGACTGAAATCTAAGAACTCTGCTTTGGTAAATAATAAATTTGCAAAGTTCATAGCCTGTCTATTTGGTTTGGTATTGTTATCAATACCTGATTATTTAAGTCCTACTGAAAAAGCGTATATTTATAATAAGGTAAATATAAGTTTTATAGCATTTCACAACAGGTTTGTTTCAATAAATTTTCAATTGTTTGTCGACGTTTGGGCTTAATTTAACAGAGATACTTGGTTGTTGTTTGTTAAAATTTGTGTTTAATTTGATAAAACTTTCATGGATTGGCTGCAAAGGATCTCAACTGTTAAAGAAACTTATAGAAGTAAGTTGATATGTGGATCTACTCGTAAATATGACTTGACCTCAATCGTCATGTGTCAGTCCCGCAGTGTAAAGAGAAACGTGATAAAACACGATGGTTTACTTTGAATTGACTTGAGCCAGTGGTCACGCTGTGGACGACTTTGTTAATATTCATTAGGAATGTAGCCGGCTAGGAAGAGACCCATTTCCTTCAAGGAATGAGGAATGTTTCTACCATACGAAGGCTTCTACATAAATCTACCTTCCCACAACAACTTTCACATTACATCCTTCGCTCTTCTTGCGACTTTCCCGTTATTCTCTCTACCTCGACGTACCTTTTATGACAATGTCTACATCAGAGGTGCTTACACATTTCCTGCATGCGAGCTACTTACGAAATGAACAAGTCACAGTGATCTACCCACTGTATTTTGAAATATATTGAAGATTCTTACAATTAGTGACATATGCAATATTAATTCGTGAAAAAACCTTCTCTTTTCATTTCATATAAAAGGGAAGTTTTTTTCTTCTTACCCGATCTAGTCTTCTCGCTCATTTTTAAACCCTTTCTTAATTTAAAAAAAAAGTAAAGAACAAGGGGCAACTTAATGACTAGTTTATTAGCTTTACTGCACTGAGAGTCACTTTTGCCGTTGCACAGTGACCGAAGTATCAAAATAATCAGAATTCATTCGACTGGCCATCCTGTATGTCAGTCAGTGACGGCATGAATTATAAACTGGTGTTAATTTATTTAATACGATGCGTTCCAACAATAATACCTTCGCAATCAACTGGTAGATCACGTTTGATGTATTGAGCACCATAGGACTATATCTAATAAAAGTAAACTGAAGAAATTGTTTAAAATATTGAAATATTGAATTAAACTTCGTATGACATAAAAATACTTCATATATATATATATATTAATATATTATATAATAAAAAAAATATATTTATAAATAAATATACACTAGACACACAGAAGAAACACATATAAAAGGAATCACAGAAAATAACAACCATATTTCGTTGCTTCATCATTCACCGTCGATACTTTTATCAATATATATATATATATATATTGAAATTCGAATATTTAGAAACAGTCCTTCCTTAATACATGTCAGATTGAATTTAAAAGTATTGAAGTACCTAGCTCCTCGTGAATTTAAAAGACTATTAAGGGCTTTGGAAAAGTTATCCAAAAAATTAATTAAAAAAACAATAACCCGTAAATTCAATGTGACATATATATATATATATATATATATATATATATATATATATCAACACCTAAACGATAGCAAAAAATCAGAACGATCCTAGTCATTTTTTTGATATCTTGCTACCGTTAGACGTTGATTTTGACTTCACGTACTTCCCATTGTTGTAACTTCATTACATTTAACATCGGATTTTAAGTTCCTTAATGAACTTCATAAACATACATAGAGTAATATATGTACTTCATCATTTTTGAAAAAAACTTCAAGAAAGGGTTTTGGTGACCTAAAAAATGTCGAGATCGAATTTTTTCTCGATCACTATACTTTACTTAAAGAAATGTAAAAATACTGGTTTTTGACTCATAGAGCAGTGTGCTGTCATATGGTACAATCTTACTTTAGGAACATATTATTTTTCATTACCTTTGCTCTGTGAACGTTTCAAGTCATTGGTACTGTCACGATATACTTTTTAATTAATATATTAGAGATTTAAAATTATATCTATTTTAATTTTTTTTTACCAGTAATAAAAAATATTTTCCTAGAATTGAATAATACTATCCCTTTAGAGAATAATGAAAGTTCATAATCTGTAAGGAATATTTTTAAGGTATTATTTTTTTTTATACATTCCAGAACCATAATTAGAATTTAAAGATGATAGAATTTTTTTTAAAAAAAAAAGAGGATGTGCTATTCATAAATTTATGAATGATAGAAATTCTTTGATCCAATATTATGAAAGCTAAAGTAAATAAGAATCATAAGTCAGCTGTACTGCCCTGTTGAGTCCTTTTAATCCTCATTTTAATTATATTATAGTTCAATAATTTTGAATTACAAGAAATTATAATTTGGAAATATTTGTGAAGAAAGGTTCATTCCTACTATAAGAGGATATTTAATTCAACGAAATAAACGGATGTGAAACAAGTGAAAAATGAAATGATCATGAATGCTAGAAAATGAGGCGATGTTAAAAGCTTAATTTACTGAGAATGGGGTGGTTGTCTTCAGGTGCGCACTAATGTACTTTCTTTTTCCTCTGATCATGCTATCAGAGGTAACATGTGGGAATTCCTACTCATTGCGCCTTTAGACTAGCTCAACAATGAACGACTGTTTATTTGCGGTCCCATCAGATTTCTTTACTACAAGCATTATTAACTTCTGAAACATTTACATAAATTAGATAAATCAGATAATATTTCTATTAATACCATTCAACATTTCACTTATTATTCTGAAATTGATAAAGAATCCTATGTAAGAACTTTTTCATGTCCCAAAGAGATTTCTTCTTTTTGTTTTCAAATGTAGTAACTAAAATTAAATAATAATGGTAACGTAATATATTTTTAATTTGTTTCATCAGGTGAAAAATGATGATGCTAGAAATAGAATAAACCGTCTTATCTCGTATTCTGTTACTGGATTTGTCCGACCCGTTTCGGGAGTTACCTATCAGGTTCTTTTCGAAGAAGGGTAACGCACAAAACCGGTCGGAAAATTCGAGCAGCAGTATATGAGGTATGATGGATTTCTAATATTAATTATACTAACCTCAGTGGAATTAAGCCCATTTAATTAAATCCCCTCTGGACTTCGATTTGCTCACGCGGGGGTATGTTGTACTTTGGAGAGAATGTTAAACCGTCGGCCCTGAGCCTGTACGATGACAGGTACAAATCTCTACTCTAAATACTGAGGTAGGATAATACTAAATACTTGAGTTAGGGATTCCAATGTTCGAGGAACCAACATCAGAGGATTGAATTTCTCAGTCCCTCAGCAGACCTCAAAAAAAAAAAAAACAAAAACAAAACGCCTCGTTTGGAAGCAGTTAAGGCTCCCACTAGTAAAAACATAGGAAAATAGGAAATAATCTCGTAAATGGCAACAAAATTATATGGTAATGTAGAACCTTCCATTTTGAATGTTTTTTTACATATATACCTTTCAGAAATCAGTTCAAATTGTTATGCTTAGTTGCACAGTATGTTATAAAGCTATTTATTTATTAGGCATATGTGGACCATCATCAAGGAAATTATGAAAATGGGCCTCAGTTGAACAGGCGCTGGTATGTACTTGGATGATACATATTGTACGGCATCGGTTACAGTTAATAAGTAGTGAACAAGGTATAAATAAACAAAATATTTTAAATACATTTATACACTATCATAGAGACATTACCTTGAAAGATATTGTAAATTACCTATTAAATATATTTTTTTTTCAAAGAACACAGAAAAAAACAGAAAACTGACGAAACACATTTATATATTATAATTGCATTCTTCATCAGGAGTAACTCCATGAGTCATTATCTAATATCTAAGCATGTGAATTCTACTCCTCCTGTTGACTAGAGTTACAATAGATATTTGAGTATTATCAGTTCCTTTTTTATGTTCCATTTGTATAATTTGACGTCTTTTATTCGTGGTCTTATTTGTAATGTTTATGTGTATAACAAAGAACATATTTCAACAGGAAACTTACCACAATCAAAATTTCGAAACACAGTTCATCAGTGCAAACATAGGAGTGGAGTCAGACTCTACACTATACACTGATCGAGTAACCTGAAAAGTGTACTTTTTTGTCATATTGTCTCTAATTTCCTTCATATGATAAACTGTAGCTCAAAATTATTGATTATTATATTATTTGCTTTCTATATTTTGAATAATGTTTACACCTATTTGAACTGGTAATTTCAATGTTTGATTACAACACGCACAACAATTATTTCAACACGCACGCACCTGATCACGCAGTCTTTAACAGAGGAGATGAAGAAACACAAGTGAGGAGACGTGAAAGAGTTCGTCGAGATAAATCATCGTGAAATATTTTGAAACAGTTAAAGCCATGAACAAATAAATCAATGAAAGTAGTAAATAAAAAAAAGGAGAGAGAAAGTAAAAGAGGAAAATCATAACTTAAAAATTAAATTCAAGGTAAAGTAAAAAATAATAGAACTATAACTGAAAAAATTAGACCATAAGTAAGTCTTAGAGCAGTGACCTGTAAAGCATAAAAACTTGTTTTAGAAAGCTCAGAAGAGAATCTATACTAGAAGTAGCCATATTATTAATTGGCTACTTTAATATTAATATTAAATCCATGAATAATCAATTTATATATATATATATATATATATATATATATATAACAATATTTTACAATAAAAATGTGAAATAAAAATCGACCTCTAAACCACAATAAGATCAGAGAAAATCTAAGATCTTTCAAACAAAACAAGTGGTCTTCGTCAGTTGAATATATATATATATATATATACATATATATTTATATATTAAAGTTTTCTAATGGTGACCACTTATGTTTTACTCTTTTTTTTTTATTGAGTTTAAGCCCATAGTCAAACAATTCTCAAGAAACACTATTTTCGTCTATATTTCCAGAAATCTTCAGGATAGATCAATATAAATTAATTTCAATAACATAGAAAAATAAGTTACATTTGGTTATTAATAAGTTATTTAATATGATTGTAATTGATTCAGTATATATGTAGTAGATATGTATTCAGTATTAATAATAATAATAATATTAATATTAATAATAATATGAATAATATCATCGTGAATATTAATAATTATTATTAATGTTATAATAATATATTAATTATTATAATATTAATATTAATTATTATTAATTAATATTAATAATAGTAATACTAATAATAATATATCCACATACAAGATATATGTGGTTGAGATAAGAAAACTGTGATTCATCTGGGTGTGTGTTTTCTTTGATTGAGGGCCAGTGTGTACTGATTGTCTTGTAATTCTTTCTCTTTCCTCACTCCTTATGACGATGAGAGCAAAATATAGAGTTGACTTCCATTTATTTGAGAAAGAATTATTAGCCCGACTAACTTTTTCGGTTTTTACATATAGATTACTGTATGCTGACTGTCTAAAATATGTTAAAACCAATGGAATTTACCCAATTATAAAAGTGTGGACATTACATTTAGTATGAACATCTCGAATTATATGTTAGACATCCAGTCATGCTAAAAATGAGTTTAGTCTCTTGAAGAACATAGGGTCTTTCTTATACATATATCGTGACATATGCCTATTAATTAGTGTAATAATAGTAAGAATAAAATTCTGAAAATATAAATATGTCAATAATATGGTGTTTTACAAATACTCATTAATAAAATACACCACTATACAAATAATTATTAGTTTAGAAAATCATATTATCTCTTTGATCTGTTAAACGATTCTTTCAATAAAAATAATTCTTCATCAATTAGTAAATTTATCTGAAAATTCAATTTAATGTAGTAGTTAACCATTTCTAAGGTTACCAGAGCACAAAATGTAATTAGTTTTATTGGGGTACTGTTTAAATGTACCAAACAACTTTCTTTTAAAACTAATAGGCGTGAAGTTCAGACGGTCTAATGAAGACAAGGAACAGTTGATCTAGGCTTGAGGGGGAAATCCAGATGGTATCTGGGAGCTCTCCGATCTGATTAAGAATGTTGTATTTACTGAGAGGGTCAGGTTATCTCAGTGGCAACGTGCTCGCCTCTGGACTGCTAGATCATAAGTTCATACCCACTCTGGCCTTTGATTTATTCATGAAGTGAATCTCCTCTCAGAGAGGACGTTAAGCCATAGGTCCCTAGCCTGTTCGATGTCACGTACCCGTTACTACTCTAAATACACTTGAGTTAGGCGAAATTCAGGATTCCGAATGTAGTGGAAATGTTCATTGTGTGATCCTTGTGGGATTGCCATTGCAACCTACCCTAACCTTGAGTTTACTGATAATTCTAACCTATTTGACACTCATTTCTAGAGTCATAAAAAGTCAGGTGTAATATTATAACATACTAGCTTTAATGAAAAAATATATATTCATTTTTGTTAAATACTATATGAGTTAACATTTAAAAAAAAACTATTTACTCTTTGATTTGATATACGGTATAAAGTTAATTTAAATATCAGTGCAAACTATATATGATGAATATCCATTTTTTAAAAATTAGAATATGCTAATAGAAAATTGCGTTTTTTCTTTGCTTTTTCAAACTCTGTTAATTTTGATAATGTAGTTTCATTAAACTATTACCCATTCAGCCAATAAATTTTAGATATAATTAAAAAATTGCTCATATATCATCTGTTTTTCTAGATGTATAAAAAACAATATATTATTTTAGTTTTTTTTGATGAAATATATAAAAAAACAAAAGAAGTTGTTTTCATGCGAGAACAAATTTTGTTTTTTTTTTTAAATCCATTGCAATAAAACATAATAAATTACAAAACTTGACATTAATTTGAACATTACAAAAATACGAAACCAGTAACTCAAGATGATTATTGAAAATATCTAATTAAAAAAATATGTTTTCCGATGACAGTTTCCTTCTTTTATATTCGTAAATTTTTGGCTTTTGTCTTTAATAATATTTGAAGTAAACAATAACTCATTATGTTTGTCACTCTACGGTAGCGTTGACTAAGAATTCATACATTTACCAGTTATACAATGATGGGCCAATATATTATTATGAAATATAATTAATCAGTTTTATATACTATAATAGATATATATACTCGTAATTAATCCAAACCTCCAATATTAGGTATAGTCTTTTATAATATAATGCACTCTAAGGGATTCATTTTTTTTTTCAAAATCTGAAGCAGTTATCAACCGGTTTCCCAGGACTTTACTAAATTAAACGGACTTATCCATAATAGCATGTGTCCAAAAATAGCTTGTATCCATTATAACAGTCCAAAATGATCCCCATCATTCTATCAATCTGATTTCAAACAGATAACAATCTGTTTTCCTCTTTTATTAAGACCATATTCTGACACAGTTCTTTTTGAGTAGATTTATTCCTGATATCACAAAAATGTAGTTTATTTTTTTAGATATTTGGAAATTTTTACTTCAAACAAGTTTTTTAGAAGTTTAGGAATGGTTTAATTTTTTGTTAAAGTAAGGTAAACTGTGATGATAATAATTAGATGAACTTACATAGTACGTGCAATCTAGTCGAATTGCTAAATAGAATTATCACTGTAATTGTGCGTCTAGTAATGAATGAGTAATTATGTTGCATCTAGACTTCTTTTGAAGTTTTTTTTCTGTGTTGGGGGGGGGGGGGGATTTTCTCGGCAGTCGTAGTTACACGTGTGGACGGGAAGTAAGTTCTCTCAGGACATGTCAGTTTTGTGTTACGTCAATTGAAAGACCCATTGTAACTTGTCGCTCACTGGTGCATATCAGTTGCGCCCATCTAGAGCTTATGTCATTTCTTCACGCCACTGCTACTCTGTATGACTCTTATAATTTCCCTCTTTAGGACACATAACGCCTACTGCAATCAAAATCCTCTGGAATCACTTCTCTAGCCATGACAGTCTTGTGCCTGCCTAACTAGCAGTGCAAGAGAAAACCTATTGTTACAAGGAGGCAATTGACCTTTAGTGAAATGATCACATCTCAAAATGAAAAAATATACGTTCAATTTACTATTATTAATTTAAAAGTTACTGGAGATGTCCTGAATCAGGCTTGACTCTTTCCTTCGATCTTAGTAGTTGTTCATAAAATTTGCAGAAATATACTTTTGTACGGCAACTAATTAATTTTAGGGATTAGTTTCAAATATTAATTCACAAAAATATTTTAATTTTGAGAAATAAATAAAATTCTCTACAGATTAGTTAATTGATTAATCTTTTAAGAGCAATATTTTATTTTCTAAGAAATAAAGATATTGTCATTTTTAATGTGTGTTTCTAGTGTGTTACTATGTGTGTTTCCAGTTGTGAATACTGGAACCACTGCAACCTAAATTATAATAAACGATTCTGGAAAGTTATCTGCTGGTATGACTTGATATAATAAATTGTTTTGTAGGTTTATAGGGTTGACTAGGGATCTTCAACCTTCCAACTGTATTTTATTCTTTTTATTGTTTAAACCGATCCCATAGCGGATTAAAATTGTCAGCCCTTTACGATCTTTTTGTTTGATAGTGATTCTACATTGGGAGTCTTAAATTTTGCCTAACTCAAGTGTATTTAGAGTAGGGTTCTTTAACGAGTCCCTGACATCGCAGAGGTTCTGGACCGACAGCTTAACGTTCTCTCCGAGGGACGACGTACTCATTTCCCGCGTGAATAAATCGAGGGCTGGGTCGGTATCGAACCCTGGACCTACCAGTTCAGAGGCGATTACATTAACCACTGAGCTAACCTGGCTCCCATCTGTACTTTTTAACGCGACCTTCTAATTTTTTCTTTACGAAATTAAGGCTTTTGTAGTTAACGACTTTTAAAATAATAAAACTTAATATTAATGGTATAATATGCACTCATAAACAAATATGAACTCTTCTGAACCGCTTTTTACCTTGTTTACATTGTATACCAGACATAACTCACTAATTCAGACTATTGACATCATTTTTACTCATAAAGCTACTACATCCAGTAAACAAAACTATACTCATTAAAGGAATTAATATTGCTGTATTGTGAATTAGAACAATTCCTTTGTTAGAATTTTCTATTCTACTTCAATCGATAACTTTTGTAATATCATTGTTAGTATCTAGTTTAAGTGAAACACTTCAAAGTGTTATATGTGGACGACGTGGTAAGATTTATTCACCTCTCGCGTGAATAAATCAAGGTCCAGAGTGGGTATCGAACCCCGGACCTGCCAGTCCAGAGACGAGCACGTTGCCACTGATCTGACCTGCTCCTTCTTATTGTTTGCAATTCTTCTTGCAGTACTATTCCGCCATTTGTTTGTCACTAGTATTTTAAATTATTTCAATTTCTGCAATAATGATTTGTAAAAGTGTTTATAAAGCAATAAACCTGGAGCTATATACCATAGATTACGTTGGTTAAAAATTTTAAAAAAAATGTTAACTAAATTTCTCAACGAAATAGCACTGGTTGATTATGAAACATAGATTAAAAAGAAATTACACAATAAATAAAAGCAGTTACTTTTTGATAGTTCAGAAGGTCATTTAGTTTTAAATAAAATAGATTTTCTTTTTTTAAAATTTCGTAGTTATTTTTTTAAAAATAAAATAAGTACTAGTTCTCAGACGATCTTTCCATTTCACCAGAGTTAGCTTAAATATTTTAGACTATTTTATGCAAAAAAAAAAAAGGAATGGTTTCTTCAACTGCAATTAACATGGATCAGCAAGTATTGCTACATCTTTGGACAAGTGAACCATTTACCTGGTAATAGAAACCAGGTAGAAGGACGCCTTGTTCGCACGAGTAGGCCAGTGAATACTTTCACTAGGGTGACGCCCGATCTAATGGTCATGCGAACACGTAGACACTCCGCCTGCCATCGCTCTTAATTACTTTATCATTCAACACCCAAAATATCATTTCACTTCATAATCTAATTCATTCAACAATAATACAAAACAGCTTCATGAAATGCCATATTTATGACGGTTAAATGATCTTAGTCTTGTTTTTCCCATTTCTTATTGTGGTTGGATCATTGATTGTTATTTCACGTGTTTATGAGAAATCTTTATATATATAAGATAAAAAAAATTATATTTCAAACTACGATAAGAAATGAGAAAAAAATACTAAGATTTTACTCTGACAATGACCGTTTCTAACGGTTGAAATATCTTAGCCTTTTTTTCTCTTTAGTTATTGTGGTTTGAACATTGATTGTTATTTCACGTGTTTATTGGTAAATCTTGTTATGTATATAATTGACTATTTGATGACCAAATGAATTCATTTGATCATCAAATCCAATTAGATATCAGATCCAGACAGATTATGTAGATTCAATATATACCAAAATATGCAATTGGCAATATATATACCAAAAGATGCACTAATTATTGAACTTGTTTGCATGAACCCAGAAAAATTTATACGACAATCAAACAAACCAGATTTATTAGAATTGATATATTTTTAAAAAAAATTCTTAATCTCTGACAAAAACCATTTGATAAGTGAAAGTGGAAAATGTTTGAATCTGTATATGATGGCGTGTATAACTTATTTAAAAATTCTTTGGACAGGTACATTATATCCTTAATATAATTACCGTTATTGTGCAAATTCTATTAAATAGTTTTAGAATAATTATAAATATGTATAATTATGTAATTGTATAATTATATAGTTATAATTTTGTAATTAACTATGGAATGATATATATGTGAGATGTCAATGGTTGTGTGATCTCATGAATTTAATCTGTATTTTAGTTATGGCATGAAAAACTATTTGTGACCTATTTTACAACACAAATTACTAATCGCAGATACTTGATCCGTGTTTCTGCCGGTCAGTATGCACTGAATATTATATGACAAACCCACAAAGAAAAAAAATTAACTTTAATGTCTCATAAAGGGTTCATTTGAAATTTACTCATCAGTAAAATGAGAAACTGTGTTTTCAGAGCTAATAGAACAAGAAGTTTGGTATTTTCCATGGAGTGCTATTGTGAATTCGAGTTTTCTATTTATTCTTGAGATATCTTTCATTTTTTTCCCCACAACGATGACAAAGAAGTCTTCTTGGTCCAATAGACTATTTTTCTTAAGAACAGAACTGCTCTCATTCCACAGCACTTTCTGATAAAACTGCGGGTTTACAACTGTTATAAATAGATTTACACGTCTTGAAGTTTCCTCGAACGTTATTTTCTTCATAAGCCTTGACAAATGTCTATCAAAAATATTTCATGTCAAAGGGGTTATTGGAACCACCATTTCGCAAGTGTATAACATTTAAATTTGTATTACATGTTGCCTCAATTTGAATATAGTAAGATGAAAATGTTATGAACTTTGAATATTGTACTTAGAAACAATACACTAAAAATTACAACCATTAAATGCCATCTATATTACCATGTCAGGTTTTTTTAGAACAATTAATTCAGTTTTTGGTATAACAAACCAAAATATTGGTATAACATTCTTATCAAAATGCAGTCCATGATTTTGGTAAGAATGTTTCACAAAACTTTGTACTGTTGCTATACAACAGCAACATTAAAAGAAATTCTAAATTAAATCAACTAGTTTGATAATATGTTTCTTTACAAATAATAAAGTTGAGTGTAGGTTACTCCAGATTTTTTCCCAGGTGCTCATATACTAGGTACTCTAATTGAGACGTTTCCACTACATCCTCTTCTTTCTTTTCTTCTTATATCTTCAAAAAATAAACTATAACTCTATGCTTTTCATTTTGAGAGGCTCATCTCACCCTCCTGATGACGATAGATGTCGAAATATTGTAGTCAGTTTTTGTGTTTTCTTCTGTTTCTCTCCATTGTTATATTTAATTTATTTAGTTGAATCAGTTTCTATAACATCTTCAGAATTTAGAATAAACATGAGAAATAAAAATCAATTTCTAAATCACAGTATGAAATTAAGAAACCGGACTAAGATGTTTCGTCCAAAACGAGTGCAAGTGTGACTGTGCTGAGGATCAGTTATTTTGGTTAAAACATTTTAGTCTCATTTCTGAATTTCTTACTTTGGTTTAGATATTAATGGATAATGTTATAGAAAAAATAATCCATAACAGGCCAAAGCAGTTAAGAATTATACTGGAGATTAACATGTAATATATATACACAGTTAAAATTTCTGTTTTCAGATGTTAATTAAATGAAATATTTGTGATATAAGAGAAATTGCCAAAGATACAGGTAGCCCAGTGGCAATGCGCTCACCTCTGGACTGTGAGATGTTCATAACCACTCTAGCCCTCGATTTATTTACGCGGCAGATGAATAAATCTAAGTAGATTGTCCCTCGGGGGGGACTTTAAGTTTTCAGTCTCGAGCCAGTACGATGTCAAGCACTTGTTCAATATCTAATTTATCACTACTCTGTTTACTAATTTATCAAGTGTAGAACAGCCAATGTCAGTCTTCATTGTGTTGTATCACAAAGGCCAATTCGACCTACATGTGTTCTCTTGCAGGACTCCCACTGCAAAGTTAACCTAAACTAACCTAACTATAGAGAAAAGAGAAAGGTCTACACATAAATTGTATAGTCTTCAGTGTACTTACGGTTCCATCACCTGTATAATTACTGCCTAATATTTCAAGAAAAAAACAAGTATGCAAAAAAATAGATGTGATCAATCATGTAAAAATATAATTTAATAATAATTTATTAGTAACAGAAGTTGTTAATGTTAATTCGTGGGAACGAGTATTTAAAAGATAAATACATCCAACAAAGATTTTTTAAAGTCACACGGTTTTCATTGAAGAATATATTTTAAAGATTGAGCCTTGAAAGAGTAGTTGAAGATTAGACCATGGGAATCACTGTTAGATATCTCACTAACCATTTGGATAGGTCTTCTGAAGCCGAACCAAGCAAACTAACAAGTAACCTTCTAGGGAAGTTATTTTGTGAGTATTGAACAACCCGCACATACATACAGTGATCTACAACATATAACTGTTGTAGTTCCGATTAATATACATTTTGGTTCACTAAGCTTATGAACCAATATTAACAATGATCACTGTATCATACATGTAATTGGCAATATAAAGACACATTTCGATGTCAGTATACATATTCTGAAATTAATTAATTGTTTGTCAGCGCATGTTTTAGTGTATAAATTAAACGTTACACGTGTTTCAAATAGAACTTAAGTAATATATTATATGCATATGTAGTAAAGTATTTTTTGGAGGTTTACTCATTATATGAAACATATTAAATAAATTTTATATGAATACTCAATCCAGAAAGAACATATATTTATTATATTCAATTGTGTTGGATCCACCAGACATGTAATTTGATCTAACGGGCAGTTAAAATCTTACACAATGATATCCATAAGATAAAGTATCTAAATTTGTTTGTAGAAAAAATACTGGGAACCAAAGAGTTTTCTCCAGCAATCAGTCAGACTCTTCTATCTACATTCTTACGTCACAACAGACTGTCTATTAAAATCAGGAAAATCGGTTCCTCGCTAATGACTAATCACGGCAAATGAGAGACTTTCATTCGGCCTGAAGCATTATTGTTTGCAAATTACCCAAGATGTGCATCTCGTGGAGAATCTGCGTCTTACGCAGAATTGCGCAAACTTCATAAATCATCACAATATCAAACACGTAGTGTTCTTCCTCAGGTATTAACTAAAAAATACAATGACACCAGAGACATTTTTTTTTTATTTTGTACTATATTTACTGTATACTATAGATAACTTTCTGGTATCATTGTATTTTTTAGTTAATGCCTGAGGAAGAACACTACGTCCTCGAAACGCGTTGTTTATACCATTAAAATTTTTATATGTGGAGACCATTTCATTAACTTTTTACCCTACAATGAGTAAATACTACATAATAAGTGTATAGTATTTCATTAACCATTTATTAACTACTATTAAAGAGACCATTTCATTAACTTTGTACCCTACAATTCATTATATATTTAATCAGTTTTTTTTTGTCTGAGATGTATTCAAATTATCTTTTTTTTTCTTATAATACAGATCTATATTATCAGTTAAACTTCCTTTAAGTATCAAATTTTCATTTCAAAGATAAAATTTTTTTACCGTAACCATTTATTTTTATTTCACACTAACTAAAGTGTGTGCACATAATGACACATACTCTCACTCTCTCGTTCATTTTAGTATTTCAGTTTTATAAGTTGTTATTGATATATCCCTTCAGCATCATCTGACATTAAATACGTCTACAGTCAATGAAATTAAAGTGAAATGAATAAATATTATCTTATATCACCAGACGTTATGAATTTAACTTAAGAAATAGCGTTCCAATTGAATCTAATTTCAATGGATTGAGTAAAATAGTAAGCTAACGTTTATGTAACTACGCACTTTCTCTACAAATTATTTCATAGATTACTTAGTTATTGGATGACTAAGTAGAACAAGTGTTTGAGTTTTCTGAGGATATATTAAACAAGAATTATGCTTTCTCCTTCCTGGAATCAGATGTTATAAGTTCTAATACCTCTTTATAAAAGGCAATAAAATATTCTTGTATACATTTCTTCTCTTAGTTTATATACGTTGTAGAGAAATTGTAGGGAAGTTTAAATTTAAGTTAATTATGCTTTTTATAATTTGTTTGAAAGGAATAAATAAATGACTGAAGTTGTTTGAAGTGGCGTCACAGCTTTCTGAACAGGGCTAATGGATCAACCAAGCGTTGTCGAAAGTACCTGTAATATGCTTCACGCTCATTTACTATTCCTAGAACAGGAAGCGTAAATATTTGTACTCTCTTGTAATCGTGTTCTCTTAAGAATACTTGTAGCGTCTACACTTCTTCCCTAATGCCTCCTGCTTAGAAAACGCAATGAATTAACATTTATTAGCTGACTTTACATCAAAGTAATGTCAAACAATACTATTATCATTCAACTAAAAATATTTAATACTTTAATCTGGTGGAACTAATATTATTAAATATACTTAAAGATAACATTTGCAAATGTAAACAACGGTAATTATTTATATATTCGGTATTAGTTAAAATATCTACAAACTCTAAATATTGGTATAAATAGGCAGAAGATCTGCTTTCAAACCTGTATCATTAAAGTGAACCATAGTCTCGGCATTCACTATTTTCAGACTGAGAGATTTGATTCTACAAACTAACTTCCTGCTAACAGGATTTAACTGGAAAAGGAGCTGGCCAATTGACATGTTATACAAAATGAATGAGATAGTCAAAACAGATTTTTTATATATAGATATATAAATAACAAGATTTTACATAAACACGTGAAATAACAATCAATGATCAAATCACAATATGAAGACCTAATATTGTTAAAAGTGAAAACTCAACTCAGTTGGGTTTTTGACTCTAACGAAGACCGCTTGTTACAGTTGAAAGAACTTAGTCTTTTTTTCCCATTTCGTATTGTGGTTTATCATATAAATATATATAATATAATATATATAATATAATAATAATAATAATATAATATATATAATAATAATATATAATAATATAACAATATAATATATATATATATATTATATATATATATATAATTAAAAGAAACGGTCCAGCGGACTTTTTTAAAATAAAATAAATTCAAAACGAAGGAAACATACAGAAAGACACAGACATAACTCACATCGATATTTCGACATCGTCGTCATCAGGAGGTGTGAAGAGCGAAGAGCGAAGAGTCCCGCAGGAAGACAGGGACTCAGTACTGAGTACCGCCCTGTCTTCCTGCGGGACTCTTCGCTCTTCGCTCTTCACACCTCCTGATGACGACGATGGTCGAAATATCGATGTGAGTTACTCGTATGTCTGTGTCTTTCTGTATGTTTCCTTCTTTTTGAATTTATTTTATTTTAAAAATGTCTGCTGGACCGTTTCTTTTAATTATATATATATATATATATATATATATATATATATATATACTATAAATAGTTTCATAAAGTTTAAAGTAAATAAATGATAAAGATTAATAAAGGAAAGGTAAATTAATTTGGACAGAAAATAAAAATATTCAAAGCAGTTAAAATAAAAGAGTTGAAAGAAAGTAAGAATTAATAGAGATGGGATAGTTAGAAATAAAGAAGTTAAGTATTTAAGATAAGAAAGGAATACATATTGGTTGTACAAACTATAAAACAGTTAACGTATACAATAATTGTACAATTTGTTTTCATTCTAGTAGCAAATTTTGAAATTTGATTTCCTCAGATAATTATTAGATTTACTAGGAAGTCGTTCAGGTCGGAATGTTACGTAGGATGAATCACTTTAACTGTGGGAGCATGAAGACTTCCCTCACTGGAGTTAGTGAATATCTAGACGGCTCAGTATGTACCTTTAATAAAGGCGCTCATCAAACTTCCTGTCAGTTTACATTCAGTTTTCAATTGACAAACTTTCTTCGAAAAGATTTCATTATTCAATTTCCTTATTTTTGTTAACCGCACATTAAAAGTATCATCACTTCCTAAAGGAAATGCTTAGATGTTCAATTAGTTTTTACGCTATGTTTCAAGGAATACTAGTAAAACCTTAATACACTTTAAAATATACAATTTATTACAGGTATTTTTACTAATACCTTAATTTATAAAAGTAATAAAATAAATAAACTTTCAGAAATAAAAATAAAATAATGATGTTTTGAAACTAATATTATATTAGTATATAAATAATATAATATAAAAATCAATATACCAAATCAAAAGTGCAAGAAAGTTTTGAAAGTGCAATTGTTTTCTATAAATAAACAAAGCACATCGAGGGATACTAAATCATCGATAGAACAAAATACACGTTTTTTACGTAAATGTGGCCTACACTTTTTCTGATAATACTGTCCTGACAAAAAACACGTTAAATGAAAATAAAGTGTTTGTTGTGTGTTAATATGTTATACTAAATATGTCTATATCCATAGTCATTACCCAACAGTTTAGGTTGTCTTTATGACAGTTAAAACCCCTAGGAAACCTACAGACGTTATCAAAACTAGCTCATTTTCATATACAACATTTTGCACTAAATTATATTTCAGATCATGAAATTGGCTTTTCAGAAATCATTTACCTGCATTGCATCTTTAATCTCGAATGAACAACAGTTAAGCAATATTAGTAGTAAGCATTATTTTATTAAATAATTATCTAAATTTTATTTAGTATTCATATATAGTATACTCATATCTGTATGATTTCTTAAATGAATCTATAAAGGTTTTAGTGGAATTAATAAATTATAAGCTATATTGTTCTTTTATGTTTCATATAGAAACATGTAGAAGGATTCACAAGTATAAGCTTCACACTATAATGATTATACTGAAATATTATGGAGGTCATACAATATTAATTAAAGCAGATATTTTCCAAGGTAATAAGTTAATTTTATCTAACTGTACAAGTATTTTTCTAATGTATGTCCACTTTTTTCTCATGTCATAGTTGAATATGACATTTGCTGTCCGTTTCGGGTTGTTTTCACAAATTTCAAAAGTCTATGTATAAGCAATTAAAATAAAACAAGTCCACAAACTAAAAAAACTAAATTTAATGACAGAGCATGTATAAAATAGATAAAAAAAAATCAGTATTATATTTCGACTTCCTTGTCATCAAGTTGAAAGATGTGAATCGCTCCAAAGACAAGTGACGACTTACTGAACCATTGTCTTCGGAGAGACTCGCATCTTTCTACATGAGAGTCGAAATACAATAGTGAGTTTTTGTGATCTCTTTTATGTGTGCTGTTTAATATATGTATATATATATTTATTTAATAACACCCCATATTTGGCTTATATCTGTTTCCTACCTAATTTCTCTAGTTTCCAGAATTCCTTCCTCGTCTCTTCATTAAAACTTTTTTCTCACTATTGTTCTGATGATGAATGTGGTACATTCGAAACATGTCCACTAGTAATATTGGTGATAGACTTTATAGTTTTAATCAAGAGACGAAAAAGGAATTCTGGAAACTGGAGAAATTATGTAGGGAACAGATACAACCAAAATATGGGGTGTGATTGAACAATATATGTTTAAATGAAGGATTGCTTCCAACTTTTACATATATATATATATATATATATATATATATATATATATATATATATATATATATATATAATTAAAGTTACAGCTAGAGAACACAAGAAAAAGGACGAACACTCACGAATCTCGATTATTTCGGCGTCTTGCCGTCTTCAGGAGAGTAGAAAGAAAGAAAATAAAATAAAAGGAGAAAGAATGAAGGAACGGAGACGTAAATGCGTCCACTGGCCGATGTAAACTGGCGCGATACAATGACACGCAGTGCAGCCACCTTACCAACGTAAACCAGTGTAGGCTGTGAGTTAAAAAAATTATAAAAGTGATATTTAAGTAAAAGGGAGGAGAAAAGTAAAAAAGAGAAAGGAAAGGAAAAAAACATAAAACTAACTATAATTAAACGAAAAAAAAAAATAAATAAATAAATGAATGAATAAATAAATAAAAATAAAATAAAAAAATCATCTGATTAAATTTAGACCAGGGGAATTTCTTGCACCCAATAACCAAATGAAGGCTTCCTCAGAAGCCCTTAGAGTGGTCTGGGGCTGGGGCTATATATATAATATATATATATATATATATATATATATTATACATAAAGAAATAGTCCAACTTTTTAAATTACAGAGTGAAACACATCGAGAAAGAATTGGTATAACTCACTTCCCTATTTCGACAACTAACACCATTAGAAAAGAAGTTATCAGCTAGGTACCAAGTCACACTCAGCCAACATCTTCTCTCCTGATGGTTATATATTGAAATGCGTTGTGTCATAGCATTCTTCATATCTTTCTTAATACTTTTTTTATGGGTTAAATAATATATATAAACATGTATGTATATGCTATTTTTCTTTTATATCCAGGTTTTGTCAAGAATAATAAACAATACTACTCCTTTAAGCTGACGTTTCATATATATTTGTAGACATCTTCAGGACTACATCAATACAGAATTTAATTACTGAAGATGCTACAAATATAGACGAAGGGGTAGTAATGGAGTGATTAAGCGCCTCTAATAGCCTCTAACACTCAACTCCGACTTTCGGCCTTCACGAGGCTACCCTGTTAACCTGCTGTATGCAGGGACAAACGAAAGAGGAGGAGAAGATGATGCCTTCGTTTCACATCCTTCCTAATCCCCAAATCCCCTCCTTTTATCTCAGCTCCAATCTAAGGTGTTATTCGATCCGTGCCGAAGGATGGATGATACAGGAATTACTGTATTATGAACGGAGCCTCAAGAGTACCAGCTGACCCCCTTGAGTAAATAGCTTTCCTTCAGTATGCGGTGCTCTGCCGGAGTGGATAAAATACCACCGATAGAGATACAGGGATTTTCCACTGTATGATACCATAGAGCAGGAGTCCGGAGACCATCCTCCAGAAGCGCAGAGGGTCCAAAAGCCCTTACGAGTGGGACTCAACCTACCACAAATGCACCTAAGGACCCGAAGAAGACTCTCCCGATGAAGGAGACAGGAAGGTACTTTCTCTTGAAACGTAGGGAGCCTGAATGGACGTTATCAATGATGGATTATGCAGATTCTGCAAAGATGATGAAGAAACACCGTTGCACCTGCTGACTGACTATAAGGCAACTTTGCTGCACAGAGGTTAACAAAACCATAGAAAAACTTTTACAGCTGGACCCAGCAAAAGTGCTGAACTTCTTAGAGGCGTTGAAGCTAACTGCTAGAGTACTTTAGTACAGAAGAGGGACTAATAATAAAATTAAATCCTTTAATTATTATTAAAGGATTTAATAATAATTAAAAAAATATTGACGAAACGTCGGCTGAAAAGTGTTGTATTGTTTGAAGCTAGGCCAAACCTCGAAAGAAAAGGAAAAATAGTGTTCAATATATGTGGTTGTAATAAGAAAACATTGGATATATATATATATATATATATATATATATATATATATATATATATATATGATCAAACCACAATAAGAAATGGGAAAACAAGACTAAGATCTTTCAACCGTAACAAGCGGTCTTCGTCAGAGTCAAAAACCCAACTGAAAAACCCAACCCAGTTGGGTTTTTGACTCTGAGGAAGACCGCTTGTTACGGTTGAAAGATCTTAGTCTTGTTTTCCCATTTCTTATTGTGGTTTGATCATTGATTGTTGTTTCACGTGTTTATGTGAAATCTTTTATATATATATATATATATATATATATATATATACCATATAACATATATAGTAGCCATCAAAATATAGTAGTGAGTTTCTGTTTCATTTCTCTGTGAAAGAGTATTTTAGTATTAATAGCATTTTGAGTATTTAGTACTTTAGTAATTTGAGTATTTAGTTATTTAGTTAACTATTTCCAACATTTTTAATTTAATTTTTTTTAGCCAGTTAGATTTTCTTGAGAAGCTCACATCTTAAATAAACTATATACTAAATATAATTTTTGGAAAAGTTCAAGATTTTTTCTGTTATTCTTAATTGAACTAACGCTCAACTGAACGCCCAATATTTATTACTGAAAAAAAATTAATTATCGAAATTTGGCTGAAATAATCATATAAATTATACAAAAAGGGTTCGATCCCTTCTGTTCATGAGGATTTAAAATTATAGTAAATGGTTGGAATATAGGGAAACTTGTTTTAGTACTGTTAAATCGCTATGGTTGCATTTTTTGATCAACATGAAAATTTCATTTACTTCTTTAGAGGCTCACGTTCTTAGGTCTCGTTAGAGAGGGATGCATCCGATGAGTCTCATCAGATTCCTTCACAGTGTAATGGACTAAGATTCTAATTCATTAGACGCAGCAATATCCAAGTTCAAAATTAAATTGAGTAAAATAAAAGTAGAAATTGAAAAGTTTCAAAACGTATGGAGTGCAGAAAGTGGAAGGAAATACAACCTATGTCCCCTACAACCTCATCTGACACTAGGAGACCATTAATGCTTTTCTTCTTTGAATTTGAGCTTAAATGAATATGTTCACTGAAAAAGTTAAAACAGTTAAAAGTTAAAAGAATTTGTACCTGAATATGTTACTACTTAAGCAAATTAGCCTTAATACATACTCGCATATATATACGTTTCACGATGAATCACAAACACAGAACTAAGGAACAAACACACTTACTGCCTCTAATTTTCGGTTGAACCTTCATCAGGAGAGTTGAGATAGGGACACCAAGCGCACTTATGAAGCGACGGTTGGAGACCGTCTCCATCCGTTGCTTCACAAGTGCGCTTGGTGTCCCTATCTCAACTCTACTGATGAAGGTTCAACCGAAAATTAGAGGCAGTAAGTGTGTTTGTTCCTTAGTTCTGTGTTTGTGATTCATCGTGAAACGTCTGTTGTCCTTTTGGATCGTTTTCCTTTTTTACAATATATATATATATATATATATATATATATAATATATATATATAATATAAATATGTATGTTTATGAATTAAACAGCACAATAAACAAATATATATTAATTACAATGCTCTTATTTATTGTGGTGTTTAATTCATATATTATATCGAGCTATTGTTGATTATTAATTTATATATAAATATATGATTCGCGCTCCGTCCTTCGACGTGGGGAGATCTCTCTCACTTCGTCCTCTCTTCTAGTCTACTCCTGATGACGAACAGTTCGGAATATTGAGAATTCTGTAAGTGTGCTTTTTATTCTTTTTTTCTGTGTTGTGCTTTGTGTAATTTAAAGTTATATATATATATATATTCAGTTATAGCGTATAGTGTTTTGGTTCCCTATTTTTGACTCTATATGCGGCAACAAAGAGTTCGGTTGTTTTTCTGACCTTTATTTTGTATATATCCAAATTGGAGTAGATAAGATGTGTGGTGAGATACTGTAGAGGATTTCTTCAAAAATGTTTAACTGCTCGTGCTAATATAGATTGTACTTCTCTGGGAGTGAAAAACATGACAGTCTGTCTTCTTAAAAAAAAAAAAGTTTTGTTTTTATATTTAAGAGTAACCATATATTGGGAATTTTAAAGAGCATAACTAAAAACAAATCGTGGCATAATCTCATAGGGACTGGACCACCTTGCTTGCTTTCCTGCTCTCCTCTGGACTGTATGACCTGGGGTTCTTAAACCACGCTGGCCCTCAATTTATTAACGGGAGAGTTAAAACAACTGCAAGCACGATGTTTCTTGTATGATTTCAGGTACTCATCGAAGATCCTTGTTGTAAATACACTTAAGGTAGGCAAAATTTAGAACCCCCAATTTAGAGTGTTCATTGTGTGGTGTCACAGAGGACCAATCTTTGGTGTATGTATGTTCTCTCGTGGGAATGCAATGGCAATCTAAGCTAACCTATCACAGTACCATTCCATGCAGAATGACTAATACCTATCTTACCTAAGCTTATGCTTTGGTTTTTCTTTCGTCCAAGATATGTATATTGTCTTGCTGTGAAAATTTAATTAGAACCATTTGAGATGATTTCAGTTGAAACGTGTAATTTATAACTTTGTAGTTAGCAATAGATACTTGCAAAAAAGTGAATTCTTAGAATAGATTATGTTGAACCAGTATATTCGAAAAACCGCTTGAATGGATAATCTATACTGCAATGTAAGTTTGGAGTAGGGGCCCTTTGATTGTTTAAATAAATATGAGGTTAGCAGAGTCTGAGTTGACTTAAGGGTCGGGTATCTGTTTTAGCACGGTGAATACGAGTAGATTGATCGGCACACATAGCACTGCAAGGCTATTGATACTGAGTAGTGACAAGTACCTGCGAAGGGAGCTGTGCCAGACGAGAGCCATGAGCGCGAGCCAGCTGGGCCACGGCCCACACCACCCACCACAACCGCATGACGACTGACTCTCTCCGCGCCCCTTCCGAGGGCAGCTACCCCTCCCGCGCAAACCTGTCCCAATGCGGCCCGAATACCGGCATCTTCACCTAACACCAGTACTGGCTTTTTATCCATTATCCGGTCTATTAATCATGTCATGCAGCCTGTCCTCCGACCTATCACGGCGACTCTCACGTCGACATTCAACCATTTTCAGGCGGCCAACATATGACTTCAGAGAAATCATTTAGCAAACCCAGCCCCAGAATAAACCAAATCCACCATAGATGTACATCTTAGGAAATTATGAATGAATAATTGGAAACAATGATTATATTACCGTTAATTAAAAATACCTAAATAATTTGAATATCCATAACTGCATGTCATAACTTATTGAATGTTTAAAAAATAAATGAATTGTTATTCTTGTGACCATAAGGGCTAGAATGCTCGTTTGTTATTGCAGCAATTGGCATATTAAATAAAAATGGGACTTACAAATGAATTATTAGTATTGATATTCTGATAACTTGTCAATCAATAGGGTACTTATTAGACCTAATTTACAAAGCCAGTTTGCTTTGTATCATGAGAAAGCTTATACTCGTATGCCTTCAAAACAGTAATGTGTCACTTTAGGTCTGATCTCCATAGAAGATATGGTATTTTCACTGCTCTGTTTCACTTTAATATATCCTGACTAATGAGGAAATTTACAATCAAATGCCTATTCAAGTTAATACCTGCAACCTGTAGAGATTAATAAATTGTTATTCTAAATTTGAATATTAATATTACATTAACAAATTAGTAGTATTATATTAGTTTAACTGGATTTCAAACACAATAAAACATTTACTTAAAGATAGCAAAATAAATTTAGATAATAAACCTAAATGTTATTAATTTCTGTTTATTAACTACTTATGAATTAATTTATTAATTATAATCAATAATTTAATTAAATACTAAATAATTTTATATTTTTTAATATAATAAATTTATTTATAATTTACAATATTATATTATAATTTGTATAATAAGTTAGAATATTATATATATTATTTATTAATTAAGAAATTAATTATAAGAATATATTAATCATTTTAATAATAAACCTAATAAAGTTAAAATGTTGTTAATTAACCTACTAGAATTAACGTTGAAGTCTAAAGGACTTCAAAAGAATGTTAATATTTTTTAGGAGCAATATCAATAGAGAGTGATATTTAATTTACATATATAATATTTAGGGTTCATGGTTTACTACGGGAACGAATAAAAAAGGAAGTATTAAACTCAAGAGCTACATTTTGAAGTATGTAGGCGAATTCTCAACACAAATATTTACCACTTGACAGCTTAGGATGGGTGGGTAGTGATGGAAGGAAATCCTTTGAATTACAAATAAAGCTTTTGTGCAAATGTTATAGCTTTAAAAGTAAACAAATAAATTATTTTGTATTTCAACATACTCATTAAATAACTTTATAGCTTGAATGTCAAAACGGAATGTGCCAAACCATATGGCAAGACTAATTAACTCTGTGTAAAGTCTGTTAATCAGTTTTGAGGGTTAATGAATGTAGAGTTTTGGTACAAGAGAGAATTAATTTTGCCATCAGTCATGTGAAAAAACAGCTTTCCATTTTCAGTGAATCTAACTGCTGAAAGTTCTTGTGTTATGCGTCTCTCAGATACTGACAACAAGACATTACCAAGCCATCCAAGCAAGACATTATATAGGCTATCTTAACAGGGTTCATGAGATACATATGCAAAACAAAATCCTTATTTTCACTCGCAGCCTCCATGTCGGGCACGTTAGCAACTATTATAAACTTTTACAAATTCCACTCACTAGCTTAGATACTCACATCATTGAATGATTCTATTAATCCTAGTATATTTTTGTTACACCATTATTGTTATACGTCAGAGTCTAAAACCCAACTGAGTTAACTCTGACTCTGACGAAGACCGCTTGTTACGGTTGAAAGATCTTAGTCTTTTTTCCCCTTTTCATATTGTGGTTTCATCATATATTATATAGTATATATATACAATTAAAAGAAACGGTCCGGCGGACTTTTTTGAATAAAATAAATTCAAAACGAAGGAAACACACAGAAAGACACAGACATAACTCACATCGATATTTCGACCATCGTCGTCATCAGGAGGTGTGAAGAGCGAAGAGTCCCGCAGGAAGGCAGGGCGGTGACTGAACTCGACTCGAGTGAGTTATGTCTGTGTCTTTCTGTGTGTTTCCTTCGTTTTGAATTAATTATATATATATATATATATATATATATATATATATATATATATATATAAACATTAATCAGTTTGTAAGAACAATATAATAAAATAATTAATAACCCTAACATTAGAAAATACCAAAATAAAAAATCCCAACATATTTATACATCCATCCTTATCAAAATACATTATATAAATTAGCGTCTATTGTTGTTTAAATTTTTTTATATATATATATATATATATATATATATATATATATATATAGTGTCAAAGTATGTATGGATACGCAGTAAATAGGATTCTCTAATTTTTGGTTTCACCGTCATCAATAGAGTAGAGATAGGGAGACCAAACGGACTTGCGAAGTGACGGTTGGAGACCAAACGTGTTGTCACAGATATGCTGTCATCACGAGTTTATTTGTTGTGATTTTTCTGCATATATATATATATATATATGTTAATATTTCTAAACATATGTGTATACATATACATATAAGTTATACATATGTTATATATATATATATATATATATATATATATATATATATATATACAAAACAGTAAACACGTGAAATAAAATTCAAGTTCCAAATTACAGTTAGAAATCAGAAAATAGACTAAGATTTTATTGTGGTTTGCCTTATTACTACTAATTTCTTTCATTAAATTTGATGATTTCTTTAATAATACCTTTCAATGTGCGAAACCACTCCTATGGTTTCATGCCCAATAAATGATAGTTATTAAATTTTATCGATCGTACGATTAAACATAATGGTAATGTTACCTGTTTCGTCTTACTATTTAATAATACTTATCTAATAAACATATCTCCAAGCGTTCATCAGTTGTTCTAAGAAAATATGTCAACTACTTTTTCATTACAATAGGCTAATATAGCATTGAGATTAAAGAATCAGTTAATTAAACTGATTATTAATTAATTCTTATAATGCGTGCATACAGTGCATTCTTACAGTGAAGTTGAGTGTAGACAACTTCGGTTCTTTTCGTTGCATTTTCTTGTTTTATAAGAGTTAAAAGCCTACATGCATGAAGTTCTGTGTCGTGGGACTGCCATTATTGACTTGATGGTCAGCATGGAAAAGCTATTGGTGTTTTAAGTTGTGGCGATGTGGACGGAAGCCGCGTGTAATCCTGTTTGATTACTTTCTCCTAACCACTGCAGTATTTCCAAAACTAACTCTTTACTTCGCAATCTGTCAACTTTCCCAATACTCTTATCAGCCCCATCTACTTTCCTAATGTCTTGCTTATCTCAAACAGTCTTTATTCGTGATGCTAATTCAAGATTAATTGGTGATTTTAGAATTAAGTGATTGAAACGAATTGTGTTTTAACTACAACAATCAACCACCATGTATCAACTCCTAAAATTTAAAAAAAAAAATGAATAAATCATCCTTGAAAAGCTGCGACTAATGCTACTTGGGACCGTTCAAAGCTGCTATATTTTGAATATAGTCGTCGTTCTGGAAAGTCAATCACCCACATTCCTGAGTAAAGTAATTCAAACCTGCAGCCATTTCACCCATACTTGCTACTCGAATTAACAATTTCTTGGATCACCGATTCAATTTAATCATTAATTTCTATACTTAATAATTCATATTAAACAGATCACATGAAAAGAAAGTATTGTTGATTAAAAAAATGACCTTTATTTGAATGACATTTATCAGTATATTTAAATTTAATAAAAGAAAACTGAAATAATAAGAGCAGCTCTATATTTATTCAACATTACGTACACATATTGAAGTATTACATCGCCAGAAGAAGGCCTTAATCACATACGATAATATGAGGAAATCCTCACAACAAGATGATTATTCATTCTATTGGATGTTTATATTACGATAGCCTTTTTTATTGAAGTTTTCATTATATTATTGCTTTTATTTATATATATATTATAATAATAACTTATTTCATTGATTTCCTCAAAGAAACTTTTAAAAATTAAACATCACTGAAAATCAAAAGAACTATTTGGAAATGATTGCAGGAGTTATTACGTGTTGCACTTATTACGACGGATTTAGGTGAATGATCTTACTTGAGCAAGCGGCTACGACATGGATGAAGGACCCTGGATCAGTTGAACCGCCCAGAATATCCGGGCTCATCCCGCAGCGTCCGGCTACAAGTCTTACAAATTACCTTTCCCTTTCCTTTAGCTTGCATCCTACTCTTCATTTTTACAAGTAAACAATAATATGCTCATAAACAATCTAAATAGGGTTTTTTTGCAGTTACTTCATATCATGAAAACAGCTTTGTAATTCATTTACATCTTTAGTGATGAAATGCAAGTTCTTATGCAACGATCACATCAAAATCTTATTCTCAACAGATATTAAAATATAACCAATAATACAACTCCTAATTTGTAAACTATATTCTTGAGCATTAATTTCTACTTTCCATGTATCCTCTACATGAAGTATAGAGTTTTGAAAGTACTAAATTTGGGTCAAAATTAGGATATCGAATTATTAGCAGCTACACATTTCAAAGTCATCTGGGTACAAGCAAACTAACTTTTCTAATTGGTTTGTGTGTGTGTGTGTGTGTGTGTGTATGAGTTTCTTTTTTGTTTTGAGCGATTGCTACTCTAGTATCTAGTTATCAAATACTACATGCATTTCTACAATTTCTTTTCTGTATTTACTTCTATACTATGCAATATCATACAAAATAATATTCAACACTACTTAATTATTATTACCTATAATCTACTACTTAATTATTAATTATATTATTATTAATATATAATTATTATATATTATTATTAATTATAAACTGCTTAATTAATTATAAAAAGGATATTAAGTTAATATATTATATTAATTATTATACTATTTTTGATACAAAATTGCGTTTTTTAAACTTGGTTTAGTTGTAATGTTAACTACATTACATGGTAAAATATAGTATTAGGTTAGTTTCGGTTCCAGTGGCAGTCCCACAAGAGGACACACGTAAGCCGAACGAACATTGGCGCTTTGTGATTCTGTAAAATGAAAACTCTATGTGCTCAGATTTATTTACCTCCCGCGTGAATAAATTGAGGTTCCGAGTGGGTATTGAACTTTGCTTTGGGAATTTTAAATAAAAAACAACGTAGATACGAGAGTAAGAAATGATATGAATGACTAAGATCTTTCAACCAAAACAAGTGGTTTCCTCAGAGTCCAGTTAATATAGTATTAGTTTGTTTATACAGTATTTATAGCTCTAATGATTATACAAACAAAAATGAACACTGGAAACATATTTTTTTCGTTAAATTCTCTTGTAAACGACTTAAGAACACCGATCATTAAAACCCAAACTTTCTCTTTAAAATTTCTTGTTTACTTTGTAAGTTTATATTTACATTCATATTTATTCAATAAAATATAATATATTAAATTTCTAATTTTTACTTTTTATTATTTAATATAAAATACAAATTGAAATTCTCTGGTGCCTGACACATTAAATTTGCAAATGGAAACCTTATTGGAGTTGCTAAATAATTTATTAGAAATCGTTAAACCACAATCTGTTCAACTAACAAGAATGAAGACAGAACAGAACTTTTATGAATTGTATAATCTAGATATAATGGGGCCATATAATTACGAAGATCTTGTAGTATTTCATTAAAGTGTACTCGCATGGATATTATATATAAAATAATAGGTTATTCACATAACCAATTTCTTTGAATAATTGTTTTATAAAAAGGTAATAAAAGATTGAATTATCATTTAATTTTGCAAAATGAACTAAATTATCTAACTACATGCATGTTATTAGCACCACAGAGGTTAAACATAATATTATTATAAAATTTTTTCATGCCTTGGATCTTCTACGTAGAGTCACTCGACATACGTTTTGCATAGATTGCGTCGGCCAATGGGACTAAACCTACTTAAACATATAAATACAGACTATCTAAAATCGAACCCAATAACCAAATTGATACGATATTCAAACCAATAATAAACATGAAAATATTGCAGGACGTAAATGACAACGACAACTTAAATCATAAAAGAATAAAGTAGAATAAAAATAAATTATACTAAAGGAATATTAGAGATAGTAATTTAGACATAAATGGGCACTACTGGTTTTTGTAAATATTTATGTCATAAGTATGTTTAATCCCTTTCAAAACTGGTCATATGACTCTGCGAAGATACGAGGTATGACAGAATTTTATAATAATGTTATGAATTATTTGAAGTTGAATTTCTGATAACATTTTAGATGATCTTAAAGATTTTATTAAGGGTTGTTTATGCTTGAAGAATGCAAAACTTTACGGTTTGAAAAATCGAAGTATCAACGCATATAATCCTCCATCATTAGATAACCGTTATGGGAAGAAACATCCTATGTTTCTTAAACATCCTGGAAACTGGAGAGATTATGATGTCAATCAATTACAGTAGCAAAAAGTCCTTTACTCCTGTTAGTTTTATATATCAAAAAACAAGTTTCAAAGTCACAAGGTGAAAGCTGTTGTGGTTTTGCATTTTTCTCAAGCATACCAAATCTTCAATCCCCGAAAAATCATTCTATCAGAAGGCAGGTTTTTTTTTTGCGTTATGCTGTGCCTCCAACCCAAACACATGCTTCTGGTATTATATAGTATTATTATAATGTATTTAAACATTTTTAACCTGTAATGTATAATTGTAATAAAACATTAATTATGTATGAAATAATAGAATAGGTTGCAGTGGCCGTTCCAAACGAGGACACACATGGTTCCATTGAGAACCAATAAAAAATTCCTTTTTGATGTTCACATTTCTTATCATATTTTAGGTAATATATTATTTTTGAAAACTTTTCTGAAAGATACAGTATTATAACACTTATAAAAATCGATTGTGTTATGTGTTGGCAAAATATTTCGAAAAGGAAGGATTTTCAGATCGTTTGGCAAGAAGTGAACAAAGAGAGGAAGTGTTGATGACAGAGAATTCAGTGTTGCCAGTGAATTCCTGAACTGGCATAATTATTGAAAACTTTCTCAAGATCAAACAAGCTGAACATTAGCATCAAACCTCTGATTTAGTTTAATAATACTACTTATCTAAACTCTTTCGACAATGATACTACATTACTGTCCGTCAAAAACAGCAAGTTAACGAAATAAGAAACAGAAACATAATTCACTGTAAATCAAAGAAATAACTTGTGGATTATAACGCATAAGGCTTACTACATCACTTTACTTTACAGCAATAAAATGTTTAAATACTTCATTAGTTTACGATATTTATCAATTGCATAGGATTTATACGATTTATGCAATCATTTATTGTGAGATATTTACTCATGATTAGAATAAGGAAAAAAAGTCTCCAGACAAAAGATTTTATCAAACGTCGAGACGTTCCGAACTCTTAATGTTTATCAGGTTAATCAACAATACAAAATATTATTAGGAAAAAAAACGAAATCTCAACTAACATAAACTAAAAAGTGTTCTAGAGATAAAGCCTGGAACTCCTTACTGAGGCAAGTATGTAACTCCTTTTGGGTAATATATTAGGTTATTTTTGATTCAGTTTTCTGCATTCTGTTTCACACGTTTTATTCATATTTCATATATGAATAAGTAGATGTAACGTGGGGGTGACCACTAAGTGTTTGAAACGCGTTGACGTATAAAATCTTTTGTGTGGACTTATTGTTCCTTGCCCTTGTTCTAATCAACAAGTTGATTACCATCCATAATGACTTGATTAAACATGGTTTATCAATGAAGAAATAGTTAGTGGTCTAATTCTACTATATATTGAATGCAGTTAATGAATTTAAATAAATAAATAGCAGCAAATATTCGAATAGAAATACAGTTGCAAAATTCACACCATGAGGTTAAACCTATTTCTTTTAAATATACTATAATAGCTATATTTACTATAAAATTTTAAAAATATAAAAATTGCAATGTAGTTATTAATGATAGTGAATCAATACTCAATAAGTAATAACAAACTCAAAACTAATCATGTATGACTCCTTATAGTTAACATTAAACAAGCTAGATAAATATATTTAGACACATTTTCATAGATAAAAAGCTGTTAACTATGCCGCGGGTTTATTCGTTGAAATTGTACTTCAAGATATTTGGTCAAGTTTCAATAAAGTTCTTTATCCCAAAGTTTCGACGAATATTTTCGTCTTCTTCAAGGCTAGAATATATTTAGACAATATGAACTACTATTTTAGAATTCAAATTTCAATGAAATATGCATTCATATTTCATTACAATTTAAATTGTGAAATAGTGGTGTGGATTGTATAAATATGTTTTAGCCCTGAAGAGGACTTAAATATATGTGGAAAAATTTCCAACATAAACTAATAAAGGAGTTTATTGAAACCTGACCAAAACCCTCAAAAACAAATTCAGTGAATATATTAACAGTGTGGTCAAAAAAGAATAGCAGCATATGCTGTGTACATGTGCACAATATTTTTATATCTGATTTTCAATTACAGTAATGTTTACTTTTAAAAATATGGAGTGCTTTTTTTTTGTAAAAAAAAAAGAGTGCTTATTGACACTACAATTTGAGCAAACAGAAATGAGTAGAAGTGTCTTGCAGTGTAGCAGGACGGTGAGAACCCTGGTGTCTATCTTAGTGTCAAAGAGCTAAGTAGTGCTTTGACAAAAAGTTTGGTTCACCATATGCACAACATGCAGGGCCCATGTCCTGAAAGTGTTTTGTATTTTTTTTAACGTTATCTCAATCAACTGACTTTGAATTACTCATATTTTAGTAATATGTTAGTTAATCACATGTTTTATTGCCCCTTGAAATAAGACATTAATTAAGTTTTTTAAAGCAATGCTTACATAAGTATATACTATAAAGAAAATTTGAAGTTTCTAAAATGGCCAAACGAGTAAGAAAAAACTATTATCTTGATAGATATTAATTATGACCAGAATATTAACCAGAAAATTTATCATAAAATGGTTAAACCTATTTAATGTCATACCACAAGTGTAAAGCAAGTCAGTGAGAGCTGTATTATTATAACTGACTATAATGTCATTGAATGCCATTTTGAAATGTAGTTCTAAAACTAGTTTGTCTATCAGTAATTTAAGAGTCTGTTATATTCTTGGTTAACATTTATTTCCGCCTTTTCTCAACTTTATAATAAACCCAAATGCCAAGGGGGGGGGGGGGGTTCATTCAGTATAATCATTCTCCTTCTTTCCTTTTTTCTTATGTCTGATAGATTTATAGTTCCATAGAAATTCGAGTGCTTACCATTGAGTTATGACATTTCATTTTCAAAAGTAAAGATTTATTAATGTAAATTGAGCACTCAACATTAATTTTTTTTAATAGGTATTATGTATTTTGACTTAAAGGCATTGTGATGTTGAGGTAAATAGTCTTGTTACACATTTCATAACAGTGGTGACTAGTTTGACAGGAAAATGATAAGAAACTTTAATTAAGGGTTATTGTCTGGTGCGTCCAGCGAGACTGGTGTATGTGTCCTGGGATACATCACCAGAGCAATTACGCCCAGATCTGATAGGACTGACGAAGGCATCCAAAGGTAGTTAGTTGAGCAATTTGGTTCCAAACCAAGAAATAGTACTCCTTTTAACCTTAATTTCCTGGATTGTATGATTTTATAACATATATGGTCCTCATAACTCTTGATTAAAGTTTTTATCAGTAAAACCTGAGAATGTATGTTATGCGTTACTTATTATGTGTCTTCTGTGAATAAACTAGGTAACAGATAATGAAAAATTAACTCAAGGGAGGCAGGTAATCAGATATACCTAACTCTCTGTGAATTATGAGATAGGAATATCCATGTAATTAAACTAAACTTTAGATTCAATCAAATTTAATATTTGTTCAGTTAATATTAATTGCACAGTATCCTTTATACTATATATGAGCACAAATACTTATTCAAATATAAACAAATAATAATTATATATAACTAACTTTAATATGACTCACATTGGAAGTAACCTAATTCGAAGTAATTTGTCGCTATTTTGCACATAACATAAATTGCTTTAAAAAAAACATGTATAGAATAATTTCTTAAGCTATACAGCCCATCTCCACCCTTTTTCTCGGGTGAATAATATTAATAATAATGCAAAAAAAATAGTAATAATTATATTTAATTGGGGTAAATAGGACAAACCACCAGAGTGTCATCAGATTCTACGAGTATGCTAGTCACATGGGTATCAATGACAGGTGAATGTCAAATCTAAAGAAATATGAAATACTGATTTTACAATTTTAACATGACATATATACAAAAACATATAAAATGATAATATAACATATATAGTATCTCATGAGCTATGCAAGCAATTATGAAAGTCACCACAAGGATGTAATCATAAAACGTGTTTCGAACCATAATGTTTATCATCAGGCACTTAGTGTACTTAGTTTATCTGATGATGAACTCTAAATGTTTGAAACGCGTTGTATAATTAAATCCTTTTTTAACAAATAAAACTCACAAAAATCATTATTATTATTGCTATTATCATTATTATTAATCTGTGAGTCCAGCATTAGGTGCGTAAATGTATTTCACCTTCTTACAAAAAAAAAACTATTATAAGTTATAATTACTTAATTCTACCTAAAGAGGTTCACAAGAATTTGGTTTTGTTAACAGTTTCAATTGGAAATAATTTGTCTCTGAAGGTCGTTTTACAAGAAGTCAAAAGGAAAGGCCATGTTCTTACATATTTGATATGGGAGCTGGAAAATCTTGAGAATGCCGTCCACAGAAGAGGGCTAAAGCTACATTATTCCCAATCCTTTACGATATGAAGTACTCATAAAAAATCTCTACTTTAATAAACTTTAGTGAAACAGAATTTAGGACTTCTAATGTGGAATCTATCTGGTGATGTAGCGTCAAATAATTATGGGCACAGGAAACTACAGATTATTCTGTTTATCTTTAACAGAATTCTGTATATTTGAGTTTAATTTTCAGTAAATATTATGATATGTATAATATAGAGTGGTCCATCACTGATTTTTTTGCGTTTTATGATTTAAACTTAATAATACCTCAAACGTTATCAAATCAAAAAATTATTTCCAAACAAATTACTCATAACATTATAAGTCACTTCTTATATTCATAACATATAATATAAAGTGATTTGTAAAATACACTTGTAAAACTTGAACTAATTTAATTAAGTGAAAATAAATAAATGAACTTGAATAACAAGATTAGAAAATTGTAAAAAAAAAATTGTTTAGTAAAACTCATGCACTTTAGACTTTGATTTCTTTGGTTAAAACCTGATCTAGGAAGTAGACTGTCTAAAACCTGTCCTAGTCAGAAATAAGATGCTATTGATTTTTCTATGTCTTGATCATGTTGAGGTGGTTTGTGGTAAAGGTTCTTGCAAAATAATCGCCGATCACATATTATATTGAAACAATTTTTCACTGTGATGTCACCTAAGGTCTCAGAATCTAAAGAAAAGCTGTAAAAGTTTATATCTGTTGGTAATTTCTTATCAGTTTTACAATCACCCCCAATGATTCAAGCATGTTTACCGAAAAAGTTGTATACTATTTTTCTTCTTAGTTTAAAATTTGATAATGTACCATTCGTTTGCAGTTATAAATCAAATTAGAGCAGTAAGAATGTTATTCTAAAATGTTATTATTCAAACTCCAATATTCCACGCTTTCTACTTTAGTGCTGTTTTACGGGTGCATGATTTGTTATATACAACCCATTTGATTTATAGGTAAGCTACTTTATCAGATACATAGCAACATTTAACAATTATTCTTTTGTATTTTTGTAAGTTTAAAAGTAAATTTATAGATAATCGTATATCTATTAGTAGGATTTATATTTGTTTCATTTTATTCTTTTAATTTTAATAAATTCTGATTGACGTAAAATATAGCTCAGATTCTGTATAATACAGAAATGACAAGATAACACATCAGTATTTTAAACAAATAAAATTGTCAATAAATTATTATTATTATTGCTATTATCATTTTTGTTTATTATCATTAATCTGTGAGTCCAGCATTAAGTGCGTAAATGTATTTCACCTTCTTACAAAAAAAAATTATTACTAATTATTATTTACCAAAGTAAAGACAATCAGGCTCAAGCTACAGATAATTTTCATTGAAATGTGCACTGGCATACGTGTTTGAGGATTTGAGAAACATGCCGTTATTATGCAGTTAAATGTCTTGTGGTGATATAGATCTCAAGGTTTAAGCGTCGACATCTAAAAGTGTTGTGAAAAGTGGCGTGAATGAGAAATCAGATAACAGGGATATCTGATACTCGTGCCGAGTGTCTTTCATTAATGGATACTTGTCCTAGCAAACAAGTGGTGAAATGTCTCCCACGGAATGGCCCAGCGTGTCATGACGTGTATGTGAGACGAGTACCTTCTCAAAATGCTGACTAGGATATTGAATGCCTACCTAGAGCTGTATACACACCGAATGCATGCAGGGTGTTTGGTGTAGGCATGTTTGTCAGCAGGCCTGTTTGTCCGTCTCCCAAGGCAGCCCATCCGAGAAGACTCGTGCATTTACTCGCGTGTCTCCGATCCACCCAATTAATTGTTACGAAATCTAGGAACTGTGATACACTCTTTGTCCAAGTGAAAGCGTATACGCATTTTTAAATATTATTAGTGTGTCATTCTTATAGTAGATTTTAATTAACTCAGTGAAATATTGTTATATTGATATTAATTCTTCTGCGTAAAGTATTCATTAGTTTAGTAATGAGTAAGGGATTCTTCCTGAAGCAGATTAATGTTTCACACAATAAGCACCTTCTGAAACTATAGCATTAAAATACTTAAACACAACATTTTAAATAATGTTAACGATAACTGCATTGCATTTTATTCACAAGTAATGATTCTTTACTTGAGTTGTAATTTAAAAAGAAGATTCTCTTACAATAAGTAAAAATAACGTTGTCTTTAAAATGTATAAACATAGTTGTACTTGTTATATTTTGTAATAGTCGAGAGTAGAATTTATTTCCAATAATCTAATTCAGATATAAAATTTGTATATATTATTTGGTTTTCACAACCAGTAACAGGAGATAATGTTATCATTTGAGATAAAGCCTATAGTAAATGAAGTTTTAAGATAATCTGTACGTCAGGGGTGGCATTAAGGGAAAATGAAATAAAAAATAATATAAATAATAAGAAGAGATTACAAAAAGATAAACGCAGGAGGTATTAATAATAGGAAAATTTTGAGAAATGAATAGAAAGAGGGCTGAAGTTAATGATAGGACAAGTTTGACAGCTGTATTGTCCACATTGTTCCATTCATACAACAGTATTTGGTAGGTTTCTCAGGGATATAGGAATTCATCAGATTAGGGGATTTTTGGATACAATAGGAGGAGGTGTCAAAGGTTGGTTAAATTCTTCCACAATTTTGTAATGAGACCATTCTTCACGTCCACTTAAGAGTATCAACCAATTTATTTCTTCATTAAATTCATATATTTTAAATGAAGAGAAGGCTATTTCTTTTCTGTTTAAAATTACATAAATTATCAACAAGCAACATCTTAAGTTAGAGAGTGGAAAGAATTGTTGTGCCTATCCTGTTTTCCACATATTTAAACTACTTTAGAGTTAAGTAAAGCTTGCTGAGATTAAAAATTAAAGTAAAATTGTTTGTTGGAAAAAATTGTCGTGATTTTTGACATCGAGCAAAATCCATGGAGACCTGGGGAAAATTTACAATACTTGAGAATTAAGTGAATGAATTGTTTTGGATTATTGAATTTTTGATAGGTGTTTATTGAAACAAAATGTTTTTATTTAGTTTTTACACTAAAACAAATCCATATTTTCTTTATGGAAAAAGTCGATGACAGTGTAGAATTTGATATTAATTCAGAGTTACGTGAAATTGTTTGAAGAAAGAGAAACTGGTAATGGACATAAAAAGAGATGATTGGTAATCTATGAATCCAGTCACCGATGAAAACTGACAAGGTGTTAATGAGTTGGATCAAGGAGATAAAAACATCACTCTTCTTATGCCTTACAGGTAATTCAGACTTGGAGTATCATAAACTCTTCTTAATTATAACAACTAGCTATTGTTGATTAAAAGAGACAGGTGATTGTGTGAAAAGAGCTTCCATTAAACCTGTATAACTAAATGTTCCAGGTTTATAAGGTAGTAATTCACAACTTTCAACATTTTTTTAGATCTTTCAGATTAGTAGTAAAAATGCACTGCTGCAATACTTGACGAATGTTATTTCAGAGAAACCAGTGTCACTAAAATTAAATATATTATGAGATAATGAGTAAATTTACACCATAACTTTTATTGGTACTTCGTGGAGGGTCACACACTTCGTGTTCCTCAACCAGTGAAATACAGTCTCATTCAGCTACACCCATGATTGGTTTCCTTCATACCTCTAACTGTTAGGATACAGAAACAAGTCATGAGTTCAGAAGGAAAATGCTCTTCCCATATTTATAAGAAATAGTTCGGTTGCACAAATATGCTGTAAGTGATAGTGATGTTTTTGACATTTTCCAGTTAAAAAAAACTGAAAACCTTTTGGTCTGCTGTATCTACTAAGAATGTTACGCCAGGCATACATGCTGAAAAGTAAGCCATCAAGATTAGTTAACTCACATAGGTAAATGAGTCATTCTGAAAAAGAACTCGGTCATTCCACACACATCTGGTTGTCCTTAATAGTTTTCCAGTTACTCATATACCCTCACAGTTCTGTAATGCTTATAGTATACTTTTACTCAATTATATTTTCTACAACATGGGGATAACCAGGGGTTCTGATTCCCTGACACTTCCTCAACTGGTGCAATGGTTTTGTAGTATTTTGCTCGTGATCACTAAAGATGGGAGTTTTCTACATTTCATGTGTAGTTCGGTACAGTTTACCATCATTCCTCCTAAATCTGATTAAGATAAGTTCTCATCTAATCAGATATCTAAATCATATCTACTAATAGCTGAAGAAGCAGTAGTAATAGGAAAATTATTGTTTGTGCAAGGATTTAAAAAAAATGTGAAAGGTTTTTAAATTTAATCCGCTCTTCTGGAGATTCTAGAGAACTTAAATTTCTTCATATTACATTAAAATAAAAAGATTTCATATAAACACGTGAAATAACAATCAATGATCAAACCAGTTGGGTTTTTAACTCTGACGAAGACCGCTTGTTACGATTGAAAGATCTTAGTCTTCTTTTCCCATTTCTTATTGTGGTTTGATCATTGATTACATTAAAAATGGAAATTATTACGTTCAACCCCTAGACGTTTTTTTCAATAGTAGCTAATTCCAACAGTGAAGGTTTTTGAATATATTTTTACTCCACTATAAGAAATTTAAAGTATTAAAAAAAATATTTCGAGATTTTGTTTATTTTGAGATGATTTGAGGGTCTATTTTTGAAGTTTTTATTCTGTGTGTGCCTGGTGTGTGTGCATATGTGTGTTTATGAAGTACACAGAATTCACACCAAAAGTTTGTTTTCATTGAGGGTGATTATAGCACCGCGTTCTTAGAACTATTGTACTTCTAAATGTTTGTATACACGCTACAAGTTCGATTGATGATGTTGACATTGTATCCCAAAAGAATCTTTGTAGTGTTAATAAGCTGTATATTTATAGGCCAATATTTTCTCGTGGAACCATAATTTATTACCGTTCTTTCTTTTCTTGAACCATAATTCTAAATTGTTGATTTTTTTTTTAGTTATATGGAACTGATATTAGCATTACCTATTAAATCATTGAGAATTTTTTGATTAAAGAAAGGATAAGTTTTGGGTAAAAATTTAAACTTATGACTGAATATAAAATCGTAAATCGTGACTTATCGTAAACACGATAACCCTTAATTAGCCTGATTAACCATAAAAGAATTAAACACAAACACAGCTTTTTCCAGATGGATGACCAGATGGAAGGATTGATTTGTAGGAAAAAAGCATTAAAGTAAATTTTGAAAAATCATTTTTTTTAATTTAGTTTAACTACTAAACCTAAAACACTTACACATATTATATAGTGTTAGATACATTAATACACACATAATTTTTTTCTTGGTTATTATATAATAAAAAGTTCATGAAAAACGAATACTTCTTTTTTACGGGTTGGAAAATATGTTTACTTGTAGTTAAGATTTATATGAAATTTTTTAATATAAATGAGCCCATGAATCAGTTTTGCATTAGTTAAATAGGTATTACTACTTGGATTTTTATATTACTTTTTGGTATCTTGAAAATTTATAAGAAATAATTAAAAGAAAATTAAAAGTAAAAGAAAGTTGAAAAGGACCTTTTTTTTCAACTGCATATTTAGAATGTCATTCCTTGTTAGTTAGAAGAAGACTGTAAGTATTTAGGCCTCCTTTGATCTTCTACAACCTCTTATGGTCCTTTTGACGCTTGTCACTTGACAGATCTGACACTTGTTCGATTCATGTATTCTGTTTACTGGAATATTTAAAAAATATCCCATAAAACTTGTAGCCGACGTTTATAATTTCATAAAAAGAGTGACTTCTCATTCGATTCATACTTTCCTAAAAAAATAAACTTGACAATTATAATATTTGATATTTTTATTCAAATATTCAACACTGCACCACAAACTAACTTATCTTCAACTACAACTACTACTTTTTCTTCTCCTTGAACACTTCAGTTCAAAGGAGAAGGAACCGTTAATCATTTTGATGAATATATTTGTATTTCAACTGGCATTTTCTTTGATAATAAAAATATATAGATTCAGAAAGAAATAACAATGAAAGGAAAGTTTACTTATTATTATTAATATTATTAGTGCACACAATTTTAAAGAAAAAAAAAGTAGGATATAGTACAGTTTCTAATAAATATTTCTCAGTATTTTTTGACTAATGAAGAATTCAATTCATAACGGTATTAAAGAGAGATCATTTCAGCTTTCTCATTGACTAATCTAGAAATCATGATTTTTGCATCTGGTAATACAAGTTTAGAGCAGTTACTGAAGTTGTGTGAGCAGTTTTTATACTTGCTGAGAAACATCAAACAGCACACACATATACACACTCATGCATGCATACAGATACACAAACAGTTTCTCGTTGTGCATTCACTAGAGCAATTTCTCAATAGTTCTGTTCTTCACAAAGCCTGTGTTCCCCATGTGTAAAACAACTAATGATATTTGTTCTTTATTTCTTTACTTTTATAATAAAAAAACTTATATAGTTTCCAGTTGTTATCATGGTTTCATGTTTTCAAAGTTTCGTTGGACGAAACGTCACAACATAACACATCCAGGGAAAATTCTTGTTTTCGGAAATTAACACATGAAACTGATGGACAGAAAGTCTTTGACATAAAAGTCAGCCTTTTTATCTCAGTACATATTCATAATATGTTGTTTTAACTGTAATCTTTCCTAATCCATTAATGGAATTAACAATGAAATTCAGTTGTTTTAGTATTTTTCAAACCATTTTAGAACGCTAAAAGTGTCTCGTAGGCCTCCTGATACGAACTGAGTGGTTCACTTAGTGAAGAGTTGATTTTATTGGACAGTGCTATTTATTCTAGAGAATTCAACTTGTCGAAGAAATGAAGTGAGTTGTCAGCAGTAAGTGTTCTCTCTAAGAGAACTGCTGAATGGACGAGACCCTCACCCGCTCGTATCTACATCATATACAATAAATTTTCTCTCTCTCTCTCTCTCTCTCTCTCCTTTATTTCTTAAAATACATACTACAAACATATATATTTCCTTCTCCCAACTCGGTATTACCAATTTCCGAGTCCCCGATAGTACAACTATCCAATGAACTATCTTCATTGGTTGTTACAAATCATGCTGCTGATTTTCCTTTCCCATTTGGTTGAATCAAATGTATCATTGCAAGTCATTATTTCTGTATTAGTGGTAAGTCTTATAATGAAGTCATTTTGTGTCTGGTCACCATGTAGTATACCAGCAATTATGTTATATTGATACATCCGGTTCCTGTTCATTTCACTAGCAGCACAGGCTAACATATGTTAATCCTTCCTTATCATTTTGTTAGTAACAGTGATCACCGTGGACTCAGGGTTTGCTGTATATTGAATCCGTTTCCAGATGTTCTCTTGTGACTCCTGTGCCTTATCATTATTACTGCTACTACTACTGTGTTACAGTCTTAAAGAGCTATTGTGTATCTTTTCAAATATTGTTTATATTTCAAACTTATAATATAATACAGTTTATTTCCATAGAATTCTGATTATTTATTTTGTTTTATTATTATGTAATTCATATTTTGATTAGTTTTGTGTCAAATTTTATATTTGAATTAATATGAGATAGTGGGAATTTTTTTTTCAAGTGGGTTGGAGAGGGACAGATTCTTAATCACCACTAGGGGTGGATGGCATTCAAAAGTTTGAAGGCCAATATTCTAAGAGATAAAACCATATCAAGAACAAGTAGTGACGTAAACTGTTTTTGCACCTCCCCCCCTCTCCGTCCCACTGGCGTTAACTATCAAAATTCCAGAAAGTCCTCAAAATATTTATTTTCATGAAATTACAATCAAGGATCTAATTTTAGACTGCTCTTATTAGTCTGAAACTTTCATCTTATTACAGTACTCGTTATCATATACAGTCATCATGAAATAAAAGCAAAGATTTTTCAAAACAAATATGTTTAGTTCAAATCATAAAAAAATTGTTAAGTAAATTAAGTGGCTACGTAAATATAATAAACTTTCAATCACTTCATATAAATAGTCTTGAAAAATTTAAAATTTATTTTAATTTGCAAATATTATAGTAGAAAAATCCTTTTAAAAACAGTATTACACACATAAAACATCAAAACAATTATGACCTTAAAAACTCATTTTGTTATAAAATTTTAGATTTTTTTTTGTTTTCTTTTTAAGACTAATTTTTTCTGTTTTCTATTTTTACACCCTCAAATACCACCCCGAGCGGACCGCCCCCCCCCCCGCCCTTCCTGCTATGCCACTGAGAAGAAGCATTTTCTGTTTAATAGATGAATATTTGTGTTTTAAATGGTGCTTAGGATTTGTTAAGGCTAGTTAATAAAGACACAGTAGGCCGAGTAGTCTTGCTACTGTGAATAAGAGAAGGAAATGTTAATCACTATTACCATAGCTTCTAATGTCACTTACGATTCAAAATTATAAACAAAAAAACTTTACCATTATACATCTTGAGGTATATAAAAGTAATTGAATAACTTTTTCCAATTATCTATGATTTACTAAATCATAGGCCTGAATTTTGCCAAGCGGAAAACCCAATGTATGTATTTGTCAACTGTATTTCAAGAACAACGTGTATTCAATACTTCTTGTATTCTAAAATCCCGTGAGTAATATATGAAAAAAATGAAGTGATTAACTCAACTATACTGTAAGTAAATGTGTTATTCACTTTTTGATTCTCAATGTTTCAATAATTTAAACATTGATTTGTCAAACAATTTATTTTCATATCATTACCTCGTTATATTTAATTAACATTATATGAATCTCTTGATTTTAAAAAATATGGTCGATTTTATTATTAATATTTTAATTATTCATGATAATATTTAAATTAACATATGATACAATTATCATATTAACTTTACTCTTTTAAATGTATAGATGTGTATTTCATAAACAAATTCTATGTTTAAGGCTACTTTTCTTTATAGATAGTAATTTGTTTTTGTTCTGATTAATTCAATATTTAACTTTAAGAAACTAAAAATGAGGATAAAAAAATAGTTGTCATATTGCTCATAATGAACATGACAAGGAATTGCACGTTTATAATATTATTCAGAAAACAGTTTTTGTCCAGAAAGTACCCTTTCTGAATATGAATTATACAAACTTTTATGAATATACAAACTTCTTGGAACTTTTTAAAATTATATTAAATTTATTTTTAGTAAACGTCTCAGTTGTGGTTACATTTTACATTGTTTCTACTCTTGCAGAAAAAATTTATTGGAAAATATTTCAATAAAAGCAAATAAAAGGTGAAAAATATTATTATCCCCATTCACATCCAAAATTTGCTATTTTTTTTTAAACAAAAATGGTAATATTATTACATGCAAAATTTCAAGTTTTTACGGGCGAAATAATCCTATTATTATTAGAAACCATATAACAGTCAGTACATTTCCTGTCGTTTGATATTAAAAAAAAAATAAATGCCTTCAGATATATTCAATTTCAATCAAAATGACATAATCGTGTTAGCTATCAAGATTTCATTATTTCAATCGTAATTAATCAATTGCTTTTAATTTAGATTTAGAGTAAATTAAAGATTGGATCGTATCTAATCCAAATTAATTACCTAAGTATGCCAAAATGATAACAAAAAAGAAAAAGGTTCACTTTAGACTATTTAGACAGTAACAATAACGTGAAGAGGTTTCAGTGGAAAACAATCAACTGTAAAAAAAATTAAAAAATTTATTAAATTAAAATAAATATTCTATTTACAATTGTTAATATTATAACAATTTTATTGTACAAAACTTATACTACTTTTTACATAAGGAATTTAACATATTAATGTCTTTTTTTAAACATAAGATTAATAAAATGATGATGAATGATAGGATATATTGAAACAGCATCATTTTAATTATAACATTTTTAAAACAAAGATTGGGTTAGAAGTATTTAGCCTCACCATTGCTTTTACAAGTATTTATGAATAAATAAAAATTAAATGCATGTATAATCAGTTTAATTAAATTATTTTCTTATTAATGTTTGTAAGTGTATTAAAATTAAAAATTTTGAAATCCATTTCGGAAACAGTCTTGGGTTTTGAATGAAATCACGAATCATTCAAATTTTCAACACTTTTAAGGCACTTCATTCAAAATATTTTACAATGGAATAAATATTTACTATATTTGTAGCCATTTTATGGCTTATGTAAACAATCACAACAAACATCATCACAAACAAACAGTTAACAATGACAACAAATTATATTTATTCAAAATACCAAGAAAATTCCACAAACTCATGAAAAATGGATTACATTTATATTGATCAATTATTTTATTTCAAGTTATTACGTTTATTTAATTTAAAATATCAAAATAGACACATTGTCTTACTGTGTAAACAAACTGTTTTCTTGCATGGATATGATTTTTTATTGCAGTAGGTGTTTTATTGCACATGGTTCAATACTTATGGTTTTCAGATTAAACTAAGTTCATGATCAAAGAAAAAGTTATTGAAATAATTAAAGTGAAATAAGGTATTGTGTGGAACTTTTAGAAAAAACAACTATTTTACACATTTTTCTGACTTCAGTCATTTGAGAAAGAACAACAAACTTAGAAATAATTCTAAACAATATTTCTCTCAAATAAATAGCTAAAAAAAAAATAACATGCTTATAAAATAATTATAAAAGAATTATCTTTTATTACTTTGGTTTTAAAAGCATCTTATGATCAATAATAAATATCAATCACCAATACATATATCAACAAACAATAATAACTCTCATATAAGAATAGTTTATTTAAATTGTTAAATCTTTCATCGAAGTTACTGATTTGTTTTATAAAACTCAGTATTAGGTATCTATCTAAAAAATAACTGGAATTATTCAATAATGAGTCTAGAGCGATATCTCGAATTAAATATCCACCTAGTTTTACAAAATGAAATTTCACTAAATATTCAGTTTATACCACTAAGTTCATATGATCAATAATGCAACTAAATGTTCTAGAAATTCTAATTAAACCTGAAACTTTGTTTTCATTATAAGCACAATATGATTTACAGAATTGAATTATAACTTTGTACTCAGCAGTATATTACTGGTAATCTAATAAGTTGTGCGTATGAAACCATGTATAGTAAAATATTGTATTTGCTTTTTAAAGATAGTGCTGTGAAGAACAGGAAATGTCAGATAAAGAAAGCACACAATTTTAATAACCCTACCTGAAACAAAGTAACCTGAAATGTGTACTACATTAGAAATAATTCAGTGACCATTAATAAGCAAACCCTATAAGTTTTAAATATGTATGGTAGACGCTTCATGGTTTATGGTAGAGGACTTATATTTTAAATATATTTTGTTTAAAATGTTAAGTTTTCTTTAATGATATCATTGTTATATGAAATGTGGAATTTTTGAAATTCACATTCTGTAGTTTTGAACTTAACGCGAGTTAAGTTTGAATCAAGATATGAAGAATATTTCAAGGCACTAGTTGAGAGGAAATAAAGAGATAGCCTTACATCTCAGGCTCTGACCAAGTGAAGTATATTCCTGAGAGAGTTCTAAACGCTGTAATAAACTTATGGTGGGGTTTAAAAAAATCATAGAGTGGCTGCTGCTCGAAGCAGAGCTTGTCTGTAGAAAGAAGGAGAAGCGAGAAGAGCAGAAGAAGGCTGAGTCATCGGTGTCCAGTCGAGACCCTGTCTGTTCTCAGCCTGAGGTGTGTTTTGGGTTGGACGAAAAAATTCCAGAATGGGATGATAGCTATAGTTGACTCTCTTTGGACGTGAAGGCTTCTTTGTCGTGCTCGGATGAGAGCGGTACTTTAAGTTGGGTCGACTTCGAGGACTAGTGAAGATGGGTGTTGAAGAAGTAATGGGGATAACTGGAGGGCCGGGAGTGACTGGGGGCGGCCGAGGCACTATAGGGAGTGAGGCCACCTCCACACTCTCTGCAGGCAGACTGGGGTGGCGCTGGTTCAGTCCACCCCTAAACATCAACCACAACTTTGAAATACAGCACAATTCACAATTTCGTTCATAGTCTTAATTAAAAAAAAACAACAACAATAAAATACCAACTAAACAATTTACAAATGCTGTATTATTGTCATAAAAAAAATTGCATTAAAATTTCTCCTTGGACACTCCATGACAATATTTTTTCTTAAAACTTTGAAAAGATACAGAACATTTTTATACATTTATAAAAGTTTTTCATTCAAAAAGCTAAAAAAATTTATAAGGTGAATATTTGTTATTAAAGTGTACGATTAAATGTCATTACACTTATTCAGAAAATTGCATCAATTAAAAAACTGGTAATTATATTAAAGAGATGAATTTTAACTAATTATTTAATAAAACAAATACCTTGAATGACATGCCATGGAGAAACATTAAACACGGTCATGCAGCTATATATAGCTTTCATTTGTATTGCTCAATATCTTTTAATTCCAAGAATATCAACTTACAATAACATACATTATAAATAATGAAGTGGCATTATTAGCTTCTCTTTAACTTCTGCAATTAGTATATTTTAGTTTGCCAATTTAAAGTGTTTAAGTTAATTGACACTTAATATTCCATATAAATTGAATAGTACAAAATGTAAAATTAAATTATGAATTGATTTTATTTCATATGAGAATAAAGTTTTATTCATTTATTTTTAAGTAAATAGTTAATGGCAGGTATAAAAATTGGAGACATAATAAACACATTCAAAGATTTCACTAAAATAACTAAACAAAAATAATTGTTATCGATCAAAAATAGTGCCAAATATATAAATAAATAAATCACAACGGCATATATATATGCAGACACACATTATGTATCTGAATATACACATCTGATACACACAATTTGATATAACATAAAAGTGTAAACCATTACAAGAAATTCAGAAATAAGATCAGTGGCCTAAGGCCGGTCCTGACTAAACCTGGGGCATAAATCATGGAGTTCCATGACTAACCAATGAGACGGTGTGATAAGAGGTTACAAACGCTACCATTTAAGGGGAAAATAAAATTATTTTACTTAACGAGCTGTTCAGAAATAAATGATTTCCAGTTATATACTAAAAAGTGCTTTGATTTTTTTTTCAAAATCAGGTTTACTTAAAAAAAATTCCACATTTATTTACTTAAACCTATGGAAGTAAAATTTGCTCAATATACAATTAATATTCTGAAACAAAAATTAAGATATTTGGTGTTCCATTATTATTTACTAACATATATTTATTGCAATATCTCACATTATTATTACATGCATATTAAAATTGCAGTACAACATATTACACTAGTACTTATGAACATTATTATTAATATTTTAAGAACCATTATATTATGATGTTATAAAACCTGATGGAATGTAATACAATCCATATACTAATATGTTTTAAAACCGAATTATACATAATAATAATAATATAAATTATAAGAACACTAATAATATCAGAAATATCCCTTCAGATCCTTAAAAATTAACAGAATCACTAGAATTCTAGATGAGTTCCGTTGTTTAAATATGAGAACAACAAAAAATAATAATATTAACTTATCATTTATAGATAATTGTTTGTTGAATATTTTTCACCCATACCTCCTTTCGCTTTTATTTACATGTCTTACATGTTATTTACTCGTATATTTCATAAAGGTATTCGTATTCGTTTAATATTAATAGCAATTAGAGATTAGTTAAATAGATCAATGACTTTATGTAAATCAATAATGAATTATGCGAGTGCAAGTTTGCCATCTTGAAATACAAGAATTATTGAAGGGCAGGCCATTGAAGTTTGCACTAAGGCCCTGGTCCCAACCTTTTTTTACTCCTGCATCCCTGAAAAAATTTTGCTCTGACCTCGCACCCCTACATTTTATTTTTTGTTCAAGATAAAAGAATGAAATTAGACAAAATTTTATCAAAATAGTATATTTATTTTACTGAAATTATATGTAAAAAAATAACTTTTAGACAAGAAACATCACAGATTGATATTTGAACAAACTTTACGAAAATAATAACATATGTTTGAAGTGTAAAACAGTAAAATCTGGAACTAGCTTCGAAATACTTAGAATATAATTTATTTTTTAATACCTATGTAAAAAAATCAAACATATGGACTAGAAAGGATATCCCATATCTACATTTGAATATAACTGACAAAAAATAATTGCTTACTTAAAATATGTAAAAGAATCAATAATTTTGATAATAGAATCAAAAGGCTGACATCCAAAACGTTTGCTAATGTATTTCAACTCAATGACTCTTTTGTTCCTGTTTCATGCTTATTAGTCTTTCAAATCGTGGAACTATCTTGCTGATAGCAACATGTCTGCCTGTGCATTGAAACGATTTCTGGATTTTGTCTTATTGACAAAAGGTGCTAAATCCTGACTCGCATACCATGTTGTCGCAAATGGAATGAACACCGCAAGTGCAGCTCCACAACGCCCTGGAAATGAAACTATAGCCGAGCACCAATACTCTTCCAAAGTTTCCAAATTTCTTAGAAGTTGCAGCCCTGCTTCTCGCACCCCCTGGGGGTGCAAGCACCCCTGGTTGGGAACCACTGCACTAAGGCATATGAATGTTCTGTTAGGTGACCGAAGTGTGACAAGGAGGACTAGCTTTTATTTAAAATAAGACAAATTTTATATAAAATAATTTATTATTATACTTTTGATCTGTATATTCCAAAAGAAGAAAATCAGCCCTTTTTTGACCATTCTAATTTCCAATCGTCTTTTATAAATAGAATGGATATATAAATTTAACCAAAATTTATACGACGAAAGTTGTCTTGTCTTAAGTGTTGGGATTATGTTTCTACGAATAATGAAAACTGCAGTAAAAAAGCAGCATGCCAACAATACAATTTCAAGAGAATACTATACTGAACCAAGGGTTGAGGGCATTATACCTAAGGCAATGTCATTGAACTCAGTGACCTACCCTTTGGACGACTAAGGATTGGCTGAACTATAGACACTTTTAAAAAAAAATTGTAAATATTTTTTTATTATTCAATTTTGTTAATTAAGATATTAATATAATGCTTTTAAAAATCATAGTAATTTTGATTTTTATTTATTATTTTTTTTATAACTTCATATATTTTATTGAACTTAGATGACTCAAACAGACTTAAATTAATCGTTTATAAAGTCTATAAATAATAACTATAATAACAGAAATATAAATAGTTTGAAACCAAAAGGATGTCAGTAAACTATATCTATAATGAAATAATAGCATTATTGTTTATTGGAACGGAAAGAAGAATTTTCAAAAGTTTGGAATTACCTTTCTAAATATGAATTGTTCCTTGTAAACCTTCGGAGTGGATTTTCAAATGGCGGATAATTCCCTGTTGGTCTCGTTCCCTCTGGTTCAAGAGGAAGCGGAGGTCCTCTATGTTTCACTGTTGGCCGCCTAATCCCATTGCCTCGAATACCCTGTAAAAAAACAACATTCGAATATTTACAAAAAAAATGTATTCTTACGATGAAAGCCAAAATTATGAGACAGTGAAGGATAAGTTGCTCAAAATACATATTCCAAGTTATCGAATTCAATACTAAAGTTATCTAGTATTAAAATAAAGAAGAGAAATATAAGTAATCTATGTATAAAGAAAAATTAAAAATATAAATAATTTTCTAGTTGAATATGAGAATATATAAGCAATTTCAGTACAACTAAAAGATATCCGGTGTCTCTTTGCTATGAACGTTGTAGCAGAGTTCGAAAGAGATTTATCATAGCTCATTTTTTAAACTCTGTAATTGATATAATGTTTGAATGATACCACTGTCACTATCGTTTCACTGTTGCATTTGAAATTTGAAAGAGACTTTCTGTATAGAAATCTGTATGATACCTTCACTGGAGGTCTGCTTTCTTCACTGGCAATAGAATTGGTGTAATCAGGTCTGGAGTTAAAATTGCTTTTTACTCCAAATCCATGCACTTTGCACGAACAGCATGTTGGCACCTGCATCATTTCAGTTCATTAATACAAGAAAGTGTATGTTTATTTTAAAAGAAATGTGAAAAATAGTAAGTAACAAGAAAAAACAGTTTTTTTTATACTCGAAGTAAACATTTTACTCCTTAAGCTCAATTCCCTAATTTCTGTGTTATTATTTTTGCTTTTTGTTATTGTTAATTTTTTTGTTTCCTGATCGGTATTTAAAAGTTTGTCTAACTAGTTTATTTTTATAAAAAAAACAAGGCAAACACTTAATATTTACTTCAACGATGATAAAACGTACTCAAACTGATAATAAACGTTTAATATCAACCGAAACAAATTAATAAAGAAAACACTTGTTGGATTATTAATTTTTGCATTGACCCACCATCAGGCTTAAGATAAAGGGAGACCAAGCACACCTGTTCAGCAACTGTCCAGACCTCGTGGAACAAGTGCGCTTGGTTTTCCTCTCTCTTCTCTCTTGATGATGGTTCTAACATAACCCCCCCCCCCCCCCCCGACATGCCTTCACCTTGTCGTGGTGGGGGGGCTTAACATGCCTGGGTGGTTATTCCCTTATGGCGTGAACTAAGAAAGGCACAACATGGCGGATGTTTAGCCTGGGTCGGCGTGCGGAGGTGGAAAGGCCGCTCGTCCGCGCGCTGGCTTGGCAGTCCGCCCTTATTATTCAGATGTCGCTGACGCTTGTCTTTTTCAAGACTTCTCTTGCGAGGTTTGGTGGGGTGGTTGTGTACTTGGGCCGGGGTCTGCAGGTGGTATGTTTGTTCGACGCGCTGTGGTCTGTGGATTGCCCATCCTTCCGGACTCGTGTGACTAACTCATGTCTTTTTAATACTTCTTTCTTGCTGTGGAGGCAAACAACAGCTTTAGCTGCTCCGTTGGGTTCTCGATCTAGGGCTGGTGTCCACGGGTGAAAGTCCGCTCAGTTAGGTACTCTACCGGCTTCCGCCTACCTTTTTTAAGACTTTTTCTCGCCCCTCAGCTCCGGCAACTTCGACTGCTTATGAGACCCAAGGTTTATTCAGACGATGCTGGTTATAGTTAGTTGTGACGGAATTATGATGGGATGGTTGATCGCAATGTGGTTATCGTCTGGATGCTTCTTCTTCCTTCCTCCTACACCTTTTCTTGTAATCTGTAACCCCTTCCCTTACTTATTCATTCCTATATCTCAACTCCATATTAACTATTACTCTTGTTCTTCTCCTCTTCATTTTAATCTGTAATTCTCGATGACTTCTTTCTTCAAGTAACCATCCGTCTTACAGGGACTATAAGGCTTATGTTAATAGCTTTTGTTGATGTAGGCCATAGGAGCCTACCTCCGTGAGGTCGACCTTGGGCACTTCACGAGGACTGCCTTGTTTTTCTAATATATAAGGAAGCAATTGGTTTCTCGTGACGTGGTAAAAGGTCTCCACTTTAAAAAAATCAGATGCTTCATCATGGTATGGAGGAAAGGCTAAGTACATGAATTAATCAAAAACAGGTTCTAACTTCTAACAGATACGTCAGAAATATAATAATTTCAACAATAGGTTGTTCAATTAGACTTTAAACACTTTGAACATAGAGAAAGGACACAGAAAGTTACAGACAAGACTCACTACGATATTTCAACATCAGTCTTTTTCAAGTAGATGAAGAGCTCAGTTTCAGTCAAACTGGCCGACTAAAGACAACCTGAGAACGACGGATGTCGGCATGTCGTAGACAGTCTTGTCTCCAACTTTCTCTGTTCTTTTCTTTACAATGGGTTGATAATGTTGATAGTGTATTAAATTTCTTATTAGGTGAGCATTGTTAGGATATTGTTATTTCATCTACGTTATTATTATTACAGTTTTATTCCGGACTAAGTGATGGACAGGTGTAAATGAGGTTGTAAAAGTAAAATACAGGCTTGGTGTTAAATCATTGGACGGGTTGATCCAGATACCAGTACACTTGATAAGACGGTAATCAATTTCTTAAAGTAACAAACATAATACACGAACTTATGATTAACATCATATGAGTATAATAAAAAAACTATTATTAAACACTTTCAATGAAACTCATGTTCTATTTTAATGTATTACAGGTACTATGTATTATAAGTAAGCAATACAAAATTGTGTGCAGTCCATTTTGACTACGATCAAAATACCTTGAAGATGTCCATGGTGAGGCCAGTAGAGTCATCCCAAGTGAGCAGACGGTGGTAGTTATAGACCTGCATGCACTCGGACTCCATGTCCTCTGTGATGTAGCTGCAAGGACTGCCTGCTTTGCTGCAACACAATGACCCGTAAGAAGACATAAATGACCTCACAGCCTGCAACTCAGGCACTTCCTTACTTATAAACAACTGATTTGTCATGACTATTACTATACCTAATCAATGATCAAACCACAATATAAAATGGGAAAACAGGACCAAGATCTTTCAACCATAACAAGCGGTTGTCTAAAACTCGTCAGTGTCAAAAACCCAACTGAAAGTTGGGAGTCAAAAACCCTTTATTATTACTATGCCTGTAGATATTATTAATGATATCAATTTTGCTTAAAATAATAAATCGACTTCAAATAAAAATTGGATGTCTGCATGTTCATTTCCATTATAAAAATCCCGCAAGTGACATGCAATTCAAATGAGAATATCATTCTTTTGTAAATTTAACTGATCAAGTTTACATATAAAAAAAATTTTAAAAATTGTTTATATACAATTTCAAAAAAGTGTCAATGCATAAAAAGTCGCATTTTTGTCACTTTTTTTGATTACATTAACGTAAATTGTGCCACACTCTTTATATATATGCAGTACTAATAAACTGATACAAATTAAGACTTAAGAAGTCATTACATCATTTATTTCGATATAGCATAAATCTGTAATAGTTATAAATAATTGATAAACAACATTGGGATTGAAATATTTTAAATATAATGACTTCAAAAAAAAAAAATTAAAAACACATGCTCTATTAGAAATTCTTTTTTATAGAACCTTTATTTGAAAAATATTTTTCTTTGACATTTTTTAAGGTCTCAAAATAATAAATAGTTTTTTAAAAACTAAAATTAGCGTTTGCCATAAGTTTACGTTTTAACGTTTGCTTAATATGTTATTTAAAGTATTTTTACCAAAGTTTTTAATAAAACTTTGTTCATTTCATTTCTTTGGTGAAAATAAAACTTATAAATTATGAATAGTCATTATTGAAACTTATTTATTCGGAGCAACTGTTATAACTTATTCATTCTGAATTCATTCATACAGTTATAATGAATTATAACTTATGGCTAAGTTATAACAAATTCCTATTCAATTTAGCTTAGATACTTATAGCATATTAATTACAAAACATGTATGTCATGCCAGTTATAAACTTGCCAAATTAATTATATTATAATTATATTATATTATAATCAAATTTATTGATTCCAGTTTTTATGTACAAATCAACATTAAAATATCCGGTAATCATACGAGTATATCTCGGAACCTTCAGAAATCCGGGACAGATTTTGGGAACATTTTATATTTCCCGCGTTGGTACACCTCTTTTTAGCTTCTTTCCTATGAAGTAAATACGGAGTATTTTATGTAGTTAAAATAAAATTCTTCGAAGGATCAGTTTCACTTAGTAGAATTAAAATTGAATTAGAATTCTATATAGCCTACCTTTATTGAATTTTATTTATTTTGTGACTTATAAAATTTTACTGGCTTTTCATTTAGTGTTTATTTTTTCCATTAAAGGGTTGTAGAGGTAGTATTTTTGTTAAATATAAGAGGAACACCATATAAAATTATAAATTTCAAAAATTTGGCGGTCCTCAGGTTCCGAGTTAGCTGGGTTTTTAAATGCCAACATGAAGTTAGTTTAAAACTTAATTCACTCTTTAAATCTTGGGAATCTTTTTTATTTTAATCTAGATCAAATAGCAACATCTCCAATTAAAATTTTTATAAATTATATATGGTGAATTTTTTAAATATCCAATATAATCAAATACGATAATTTAACTAGTTACAAAAATAATGATTGATAATTTAGTTTTATTTATTTTAAACAAGAAGAACCCTCTAAATAAATAAACTGGAAAATCTGCATGAAAAATAGAATGGAATGAAATGGTTTAGCGATTAAGATAATGAGAGTCTTTCTATTACTATGCCAACTGTAGAGTCCTTACCACAACGACAGGAATGTGTCACTTTACGTAGAATAAATAATATAAGTAAGGGACCAGGGAAACCCAGTGCTAGGAAGCCTAGCAGCTGACATACACGGGAAGCATTGAGCCATCAGCGAGTCCTCTGGGAGCTCGCGATAAGGCGTCAAAGTAGTTTATTCCCTATGATATACTTAAAAACGAATTAATAAGTGCAATTTCATTGGACTTTCCATTATAATGATATTTAACGCTAAGAGGGAGATAGGACTTTAAACTAGTCAACAGCTACCTGCATATCTCCATTCGAAGAGTCTGCGTGTATTCCCCCGTGTTGACAATGAACTTCCAAAGGCCACTGGTCGCTCGAGCTCTCTTTGGACGTGCCAACTCCACCCTCGATTGACACACTGTTGTCTTCACTGGTTCCCTGCCGTCATCGCTAAACCTCCTACAAACAAATCAATCGATGTATTCCTTGTTTAAAAAAAATAATCAATTGAATATAAACTTCAATTATTTCCAAATACAAAGAATTCGCATTGGAACGGTGAAACAAACAATTTTCTTTTATAAAATAACTTACTAATATGATTAGTGTTAACTAAACAAAAATTTTCTTTTAAAATTCCTTAGTAATTCATATTTTATTTATTTTTAAAACTCTATCCCTACAACTATTCTTTAAACAAATTTTTATGAGATTCAATACATGCAAATATTTGAAAGAAAAATTACAGTGAAATATGAAATAGATGTCTTGAGAATGATATGGATGAAGGGTCGTGAATCTACAACCAGTAAATCGAATTTTCTGAGATACCAGACTATCAAAAACTATATATTCTAAATTACAAATTATTTTAATTTATATTTTTCAAGATTTTTCATTTGTAAGTATGGGAGATAAATTATATAGTATTTGGGATAAAAATTTATTTTGGACGGACAAAGCTTAAGATTGATTGTATTCTGGGTATTTTTTACTTAAGGACCATTTAATGTTTCACGGAATGTTTTCCTTTAAGAGGAAATATAATATTGTTGGAAAATAAAAATTATTTCATCTAGAAATAGGAAATTATTGCAATTAACTGGATACTTGTGATTTTTAATGCTTCTGTTTATATTGTAAATTTTATTTATAAAGAATCTTAAACAGACGAGTGTTGATGCTATAAATGTTGAGTTGAAATTATTTCCTGAATTGAAAAATTGATGGATTCTGTTTCCATGAAAATGGATTCCTCTACTTCACACTATTACTTCAGAACAAATCTAACTCATGATTACAAAACAACGATTTCTTGATATCATCTGAACAACTGTGATAAATGTCTTGCGTGCTCTGGTTGTTAAAGGAACTCAATAGTACACCATACTAATTAACTTCATTAATCGCTGCCTGGTTCGAGCTAACGACGATAGGAAATACAACGGCCGGCAGAGCCATTAAAATCATGATATTACCGTATACGCGTCTCAAAGAACCGAACAGGAAGCAATTATAGTTCTTCTTTTATTGAGCATTTGATCACTCTAGAATGATTGGACTGACCACAACAACACAAAGCAAGAAACAGAAAAGAGGGGAAAATAATTTGAATGACTCTCCCTCATTTTATCTCTTGCCTCCTCTCTCTCTCTCTCTCTCCTCTCTCTCTCTCTCTCTCTCTCTCTCCCTCTCACACACACGCACACTCTCTTTTTCTTTCTTTCTCGTTCACTATAATATATATTATTGAAATAAAATCGGGACTGAATCACTTTTTCAGATTTAATCTGAAGCGAGTTTTTATCAAAACTCAAACATTGACTTTCAGTTTTAATTTATTACTTTAATCAAAGGCCTGTAAAAAAACAAACGAAAACAAAAATTACTTACATATCACAAATATACACAAAAACCAAAATGTATTATGACAGTGTGCGGCGTAATAGAAGTAAAAAATAATTTAGTAACATAAGGACTTATGCAGTAAGAATTTATTGACTAAGTTAAACCATGAACGTTTTGTTGCTAGAGGACAAGCAATGTTAACCTTACAAAACCTTCCAGTATACTGAAGTAAATACAACCACAATTGAAATGAGTAGCATTCATAAACGAGATTAACAAACGAATATAAAGCAAATTTCTCAGGTTTTAACAATGATTTAAGGATGACGTAAAATCCAAGGACTGATAGATATATTATTTTTTAATTATTGACTGGGAATGTTCATAAAATCTTTCCTATAAAAGTGTATAATTGTTAAAATTTGATAATTTTTTTTGTGCTATGATTCCATTAGGTACTCTTAATGATTATGGTTACAATATCACAGTTTCCTATGGTTAGCATTGTTAGTTCTCCAGTAATGTAAAAGTTAATTGTTCTCCATATTCAATAAATTGTTACTTATTTTAGTTTGTGGATTGTGCTATATTATTATTATTTGGATCACTTCATTCTTCAAACAAAGTAAAATCCATTTTTATTTAAATGTATGTTTGTTTACTTTACTTAGTGTTGTAGGCCTTTGAAAAAAAATTTAAATAAAAAACCCCAAGACAACATAGAATTTATTTGCAGTGATCTCTAATTCAATAAATTTCATTGTTAATTTGATGTTTGAACAACTGTACTAATAGATGTTTCTTTAGAGCTTGAATTTTAATGTTTTTTTTTTCATTTAGTCTTTGTAGCCGGAATTAAGCACAGAATTGAGTAAAATCGGTCATTGGAACATAGAAATGGCTCATGGTGTTATAGTAGTAGATATGCTTACCTCTCCATGACATTGAGCTTGTCAGCACTGGCGGTCTCGAAGGCGGGAGGTAACTGCTTCGAGTCCTCTATCAGAGCAGCGAACTCTGTCTGGTTGTTCCTCTCCAAACTCGCTAATATCTGTTCCCTATACAAGCAGTACATCAAATTACATTTATTTCACAAACTATTAAGTAAGACTGGCTTAAATACATTTTTACAATGCAAGGGCTGAAGATATTGAATTAACGATCTGTCACAATCTTACTTCTTCAACCTAGTCCCTCCAATAGAAATATGCACGATTTCATAAATCGTATAAACTTTTAAAACATAATAAATAAGTCTACATTTAATATAATAAGGTGATAATAAAATAGATCAAGTATAAATGTCTACCATCCCAAAGTAATATATAATGACCCAAAAATAGCAGGTTCTATTCCTTGATAGATCTGCACCTTAATTTCTTAGGGATTATATAAATAGTTGGTGATAATTATTAATATAGTTGGTTAAAAAACATCATGTCAAACCGCAATAACGTTTGCTGTTTTCTGCTTTGTTCTATATCATGTGATCTTGATGGCATGAAAATAGCTCTGTCTTTTCTTGACTTTAGCATATAGTTATCCATGACGCCTTTAGCCAAACGATAACTCTTATCCTCTCCCTGATGTCCTCCTGGAGTTGTGGTATTTTTTGGGTCTGGTGTTTACACTCTATCTCTAAAATCAGTTGGAAAAAGTGATAGCTACAGATAAGGTCTTTGTAGTGATATGATTGCTTAAAGTTTGTTTCCCATTTAACCAGTCTTGGGACTTGTTTGAAAAAATGATGTTTGTTCCATTTTGCTGGCACCATTACCTTCGAATAACAGACGACAATTGGGTATTTAGCTCACTCTTGAAAGCGTTGAGGACCTCAACGTAGCTATCGAATGTTTTTTACTGGGAGTAATGTAAACAAAGGTTTAATATTGGAAAATTGTATATCAATGTTATTTAAGATTGCAAATTTCTTCAAAGCAAATACTTTTCTACATTAACATATGAAATTTGACCATAAATGTTTAAAGTTTGGAGAAGAATGTTTACATTCTGCTCTTACTTCCCAACAAGTTATCACAGCCAGTTTTTCCGGGCTTCCGTACTAATTACCCAGCACGAATTTTCATTATCTCTTTTGTAGTAAAGATTTCAACGGTCAGATCAAGGTGGGCGGAAGTTCATCTATGTCTTAGGCACTGAGACATACCAACCTAAGAGATGAAAACCCATTTTATTTCTAAAACTTCATCAAACTTTGGTGAGCTATTTTCTCTATAAAAGTTCTTTGAACTTTGGTTCAAAGAAGCACATGACATCGGCTGTAAAGATAAGCTCTCTTGTCACCCTCTATATAAAATAATTTACCACCATCTATTTATTTTATAATAATAAATAATGAATGCAGGTTGCAAAGCCTTACTTAGTTTAGGCACCTCAGTTCAACCTTTAATAAGCACTCATTTGACACTTTTGCATACCAATGAACTAGTGATTACTAATTTATTTTGCATTGTATAAACAATTTTGCATTTCTAATCAGAATGTACTTAACAAGTTCATCAAAGCCATAAATACCTTAAATAACCTTCATACCAAAATTATCTTAAATAGTATTTTAAACTTGTAGAAATATTGATTCAGTTTAAGTGAATTGGTAGTTTTAGATAAAAACATTTTTTTTTTCAATTAAGAGCACGTAAATGTGTTTAATATTTGTCATAACTTTATTTTCCAATTATTTATTATTCTTTTTTTCCTTTTGTTTACATATGTCGTAGTTTAAGCAGTGATGCTCTGTCTCTCAACCTAAGACATAATAAGTAATCTTGAACTCCTTTATAATTAACGTTTTATACATATAAGGAAAATATATATATATTTTCCACTATTTTTCTTTTTTATCGAGGTTTGGTCTAGCTTCCTCGATAAAAAAGAAGTCTTCCTCGATCAATAACGTCAATAGACGAAATATAGACGAAACGTCGGCTTAAAGGTGTTGAATTATTGAAGCTAGACCAAACCTCGATAAAAAAGAAAAATAGTGTTAAATATGTGTGGTCGAGATAAGGAAAACATTCCATTATATATTTTCCTTAAGTTTAGCATATCAAAAAAATAATAATCGAACAGCATGCAATCTAATTACCCCAAGCTTTTTTGTAAAGGACAACTACAGTAATTATAGTTCTCAATAAAATATAAATACAGTAGCAAGTTATGTTAGATCTAGGATAATGTACAATGAAGAAGAAAAACTTTTATAATTTACTGTTTATTAATTAAAAATTAATTACAACATTTTAGACAGGTCATTTTAGTCACAGATATCGCTTTGCACAGTTCTGCTTTGCTTAAAAAGATAAATAAAGATAATTATTTCCACAGCTATGGAAGTTGTTTTTTAATCATATTTAATGTTGATAAATAGTGAAGTTAGTAGCCTTGCTTAGGATAAGTAAAGGGTGCAGTTTGAACAAGCGGGACTTAGATTGAATTAGAGTCGTTAACTGGAGAATGTGACTTCACTCAAGGTCGAGTGAAAGAAAGACGAGGCAAAGCGAAGAAAGTGTCTCATCAGCCGCCTACTTGCCTGCAGAGTCTAATTGAATGAGCTTCGTCATTGTTGGGTTTCTCCGCTCTCCCCAGTCTATAAGACTCCTTCATCATTCCAATATAATTGCCTCTTCCATCAAACCTAACTTCTTTATATTCTATACAGTTTCCAAGTAATCGCATGTAATTTTTTTTTTTCAAAAATTCAAGGAATAAACTATCCTTAGCAAGAGCTGAACATGGAGGAACATACTTTCTAGAGTTTAGTGATGAATCCATTAGAGATCAGGAAAGGAAGAAACCAAAAACTCTCAAATTGTCTAACTAAGCATAAATCGTGGGATTGCCAGAACAGGCTCTAGGACACGTTCGACTTTACCTTCATAAAAGTGAAAGTAAGTCACGTTAGTAAAAGCATGAGTTAGCTCGCATTACCTGCTCTAAGCAAGAAAAATTCTAATGTTTTGTGCAAATTATTAGACAAGTGAATATAAAAAACGAGATGGTTCTGGAATCATGGAAAGTTAAAAATTGATTTACGACAGGCCGATTCGATACAACAAAACCAAATCCTGTACGACCATTAAATCATTTTTCGAATTATTTTAAATAATTAACTCATAATGATATATAAATTCAGTAATTAGCAATTTTTAAGGATTACTGGAATTACTATCAGTTACTGCTGCCAAAATTACAAGTAGGGTAGAGTTGGTAGATATTCCCAAATTTGAACGCTTCAACATTTCTATACACATTTTTCTAAGGTGATAAAGATTCAATTTACCTTTTGAAAATAATTGATAAATAGAAAGATGACCAGCGTAATTTAATATTGATTCACAAGGATACAAAGTTGCATTTTTGCAAAAAAAAAGTTGGCAGAATGATTCGTCATCAAATTAAAACTAAGACAAAATCAAAGTATACGATTCTCTGTATGATTTGTTTTACACAGGTATAAAATAAAAAGCAAAAAAAAACGCTTATTGATTCATAAACATCGTATTTCTTATAGTTAAAAAGGATGTACAGGATGTATAATATACAGATGAAAGACATCCCTCTGTCAGTAGGTACATTGTCTCTAAAAAAAAATGAAAGGAGTGAATCCGGATTACAAAACTTCAGTAGAAGTTTTAGCGGTAGATAATTATAGAATGGACAAAAAAAATTACATAAAAACAAAATAGTAGAAAAGGAAAAAAGGTAGGGTTGAATTGCAGCCTGTGCACAGTGTACTACTGATGCGTGTGTTTCCAGGAAATGTGTTGTAACGGTGTAATTGGTTACGTCTGATGGTCTTTCTCTTTCTTTCTTTACAAAGCAGCCAATAGATGATTCCTCCACAACAAATCTTTATCCAACAATCACTTTTCGAATTATGCAGCTAATAGAAGAATCGAGATGTTATCCAGGATTTTATAACCAGTGTCTTAGTTTCCGCACAATTATTACTGATGCTTTTTCTACTCAATAATGAGGAAGTTTCTAACCAAATCATCAATTTAGACGATTCTGAACCATATAGATGCAATAAGTACTTAATACAATTTTAAGTTTATTCTTTGGTCTTATAACAACTGTAAAATGAATACCATGAACCCTTCGACAATAATCAGAAAAATCATTCTCTTTATGTCTAAACTTACATTTTGGAATTCGTATTTACATCATTACGTGTCAAGTTGTAAAGGTTAATCTTGTATTAACAAGAATTGTTCAATTGTTAAAATTCTTTTCTTTTCTATAATAATACTTGAAAATTAAAAACATGTTATACCCAGATTGTCCATCCAATGAGTGATTTCAATACAATTTGTATTTATAATAACAATTGAATTATATTGTTAAATGTTATTATGTTTGAAATTACCTGAAAGTTACCTTCAACAATTTTGAAAGTAATTTGAGTTAATAAAATTTTGCATCAACCAAAACAGTATAATTAATTCGAAAGTATAGACTAATATCGAAGAAAATTTTCTGTTAAGAGAAGAATATCTGATATTTTGTTTGGCTTAGAATTAATGAAGAATTCTCAAAATTGGCATATTATGGCTACAGCAGAATCATACAAGTTTGTTGTTGTTTTTATGTTTAATTAAACGGTACTTATTGTTTACTCTGTTAACAATTTTTAACAGTAACTATAGGTTATTGTTAACTACTGTTATTATTATAAAAGTATACCACATTACTCCGTACTTCATATAAATCAAAGTTTTTCATCTTATGGCTCACTTTAACACAAGGTTTGCTGTAGCCCATAAAATTATTATAGTTGAATAAATTACTCGCATCTTTATTATTACATGCATTACATTATAAAGATAAATAAAACTGTAATGTATTGAAAGTTCCCATTGGAAAGCATTTTTCGTTGTCAAACTTGAAATCACTATAAATAAGCGTAATATGTTAAGTTTTTGTTTCATATAAGTACAAAAAATCAACAACAACTTTTATAAAAATAAAACTTTTGGTTATAAGGAATTTTTACTTATTAAGAATAAAAATCATGATTTTGATTGACTTTTAAGCAATGTAGAAACTGTATTTGTTTTGGGTAAGGTTAAATAATTTAGTTTCGACTGACTCAGGGTAGTCCTCTGTAGAGTTGCAGATAGAGCTGAAGATTGGCTGGCAAGAGGGGTCATCAGGGTCGTCTTGTTTGGTAGGCTCTCTCCGGGTGTCTTCAGCGGATCTTACTGGCTTACTAGCCACACCTGAAATCAAATAAATCCCGTCAAATATGAACATTGGGGCAAAGTACGCAAAACTCAGCTGATGTCTAACAATTTAATCAATGGATTGTTTACTAAGTACATTTTTGTAAGTTGGTAAAATAGGATGATCTTGATAAATAGTTGTGAAAATTCCATATACTTAGAAAAGAAGTTATCAAACACTATAACAAAAACTGTTTTGTGTCATTCATTCTTGGGATTAGGGCCTTGGGAAAGAAAGAGTCAAAGACAAAAATAGTTGCAGAAAAAACTTATAGAACTGACTTAAAATAATTATAATTTTTAAAGCATGAATATGTACATCCTCAACAAGGGGTGGTCATTTAAATATTAACGTTGTCTGTGAGCATGCTTCTTTTCAAATCGACCTAGCGTTTTAGAGATGGACTCGCTTAATATATATGAACACATTAAAAACGTTTCGACGAACTAATTAAGAAAATTTACAAAAAGAAACCATATGAAGAGACGAAAAAAACTCACTATATTTCACCTGCGATGTAATCAGGTAGTAAAATGTGAGACACTTCGTAGATAATGAAGACCCGTATGTATTTTATATATAAAGTTATCTTTAGATCGAATGGTAGGCTGTTTTAACATTTATTTAAACTTATAACAAAAATATAATATATTAAAATATATTAAGACAGAAAGTCTGAGAGATTTATACGCAATGGACCAAGTTCATCATTATTTATTAAATTTTCCCACCAGACGGAAGATCTGACGAAATCGGTTCTACGATGCGCCATTATTTTAGGTCGAGTGTCTTTAAAAAGTTACCATCAATTAAAGATACTTATATATACAATGAGTCAAACCACAATCAGAATGGAAAACAAGACTAAATCTTTCAACCGTAACAAGCGGTCTTCGTCAGAGTCAAAACCCAACTGTTTCATTAGTGTCGAGTGTTTTTGACTCTGACGAGACCGCTTGTTACGGTTGAAAGATCTTAGTCTTGTTTTCCATTTCTTATTGTGGTTTGATCATATTATATACTTTTATTATAATTTTATATATATATATATATATATATATATATATATATATATATATATATATATAAACATAGGTTATACCTGTTTTTAACCTAGTAAAGCTTAACGCAGTAAAGCATATAGTCGACATATTTCAAATGTTCGCCATTCATCGTCAGAACATTAATAACTTCTTGAGTGAATTTTCTAGCTTGTATAAGCATAGTGAAGATACTGGGGGTAGTTTGTATTAAGTTCATGATAAGCTGTCCGTTAATCCTGAGGGGTGATTGGCCTCGCAGTTTTGGTAACCGACTACCTGCGTGAGTCCTCCTCGTCCTTAATATGATTGAAACAGCTTCAAATATTGTTAATATTTTCAATCTGAATATTTAAATATAGTATTTATATTTAACAAATATATATTATAGGTATACATAATGTTTCATATTAGGTCAGCTATCAATTAGGAGCCAGACTATATAATAATAATAATAAAAACATAGATAATATAAATGTGAATTCAATGAATGGTTATGAATTAGTCATTACCATTTTTAAATGATTACATATTCATTAGCATTCATTAAATACATTTACTATATTACAATGCATTGTTCATCAATACCACCTATATAGATATACTAACTCAACAAGCGAAAATCTTTGTCACAAACAGGCATGATAAAATATCTGAGCCTGTTTGTCGAATGTGTTGTTTATCAAAATTATAATTAAGCTGCTCTTAATTATAATAAATGTTTTCCATTATAATAGCAAATGTTTTATTAAATCAAAAACAACAGAAATGACTGCCTTTCCACCTTCATTTAGGAATTACCTAACTTTTTTTCTATTTTGACTTTTAAATTAAATTTCTTATATTACAAAGGGACATGTGGGACATTTTGACTTTTAAATTAAATTTCTTATATTGCAAAGGGATATGTGGGACATTTTGACTTTAAATTAAATTTATTTCAAAGAGATATGTGGGACATTTGACTTTTAAATTAAATTTCTTATATTGCAAAGGGACATGTGGGAATCCAATATATCTACATTGGTATATATCAATATACATGCCTAAGAATGGCGTTAAGGACATTATTATTCTCAGTTTTAAATTTTATAAATTCTAAATAGAAAAAAAAATAATTGAAAAATCTAAGAAATGATTGATTTTAGATGAAAAGTAAAAATCTTGACTGGTGTAAAACAGTGATTTGTGCTAAAGATAATATCGTTAAACCAAGTCTGAATTCTCTTTTTTTTTGTGAATCAATTAATCAGTGGTACTTTTTTTAAGAGGCCAAGAATTTCATTAAGACGGCATTCCACGCGATAAGAATGTGGTCGCCCTCAATTGTACAGTCTCCCGTCGTGCCCACTCGACATATTCTCATGCAACCTGTCCCTAAACTATCATTTAGAGCTTATGGTTTCAGTATAAGTTAGCACCTTTATATACAAAGTCTTCCAGCGTAATTTTAGTATAATTCTAATAAATATTAAAGTATACTAAATAGTGTATTTTATTGCTGAAATTATACCTTAAATAACCGTGATCATCACATTGACCAGTATGTCGATGGAATATACATGAATGAATGAAAATTTCTTTATTGAGAGATTACTCTTATGGTACATAATTCAGGGGTAGCCGTACGGAGGACACTAAGTGTCCTCCACCGAGCTTTTCCCCCTATAGAGCAATGTGTTTTATATTCTAATAACTTAATCCTAAGTCTTAATGCTAACAAAATTATAATATAATAAATAGTATAATAATAATAACAACAATAATAATAATAATAATTAATAATATAATAGTATGCTAAATATTATAGTATACTTATCTCTAATAATTACATTTATCATAATAGTAATAATGTTAATAATTATAAAATAATAATAATAATAATAATAGTTATAATAGTAATAATAATGATAATATTAATAATACTACAAATAATAGTTATAATCACAGCAATAATGATATTAATAATACTACCACTAATTAATATCTTTCACGTAATGTAGTCCGATACAGAAGTTCTTTTTGTGATTTCTTTTAAATTAAATTCTTATTTACAAAGGGACATTGGGACATTTGACTTTAATTAAATTCTGTATGACTCTCTGCAAAGGGATATGTGGGACATTTTGACTTTAAATTAAATTCCTTATATTCAAAGGATATGTGGACATTTGACTTTTAATTAAATTTCTTATATTGCAAAGGGACATTGGGAATCCAATATATCTACATTGGTATATATCAACATACATGCCTAAGAATGGCGTTAAGGACATTATTATTCTCAGTTTAAATTTTATAAATTCTAATAGAAAAAAAAATAATTGAAAAATCTAAGAAATGATTGATTTTAGATGAAAAGTAAAAATCTTGACTGGTGTAAAACAGTGATTTGTGCTAAAGATAATATCGTTACAACCAAGTCTGAATTCTCTTTTTTTTTGTGAATCAATAATCAGTGGTACTTTTTTTAAGAGGCCAAGAATTTCATTAAGACGGCATTCCACGCGATAAGAATGTGGTCGCCCTCAATTGTACAGTCTCCCGTCGTGCCCACTCGACATATTCTCATGCAACCTGTCCCTAAACTATCATTTAGAGCTTATGGTTTCAGTATAAGTTAGCACCTTTATATACTAAGTCTTCCAGCGTAATTTTAGTATAATTCTAATAAATAGTAAAGTATACTAAATAGTATATTTTATTGCTGAAATTATAGCTTAAATAACCGTGATCATCACATTGACCAGCATGTCGATGGAATATACAATTATAAGACAAATATATATACTCTGCACTCATTACGAAATGAGAGATTTGTTTATTTCAAAATTGTATAATTTAAAATTATACATGTATAAGTTTGATCAATTTTATTTTGAACCCCAAAACAGGTGGAAAAGAGTAATTTCATGTGAAGTGCAAAAAGTGTTTCATAATATTTAGGAATAAATCAAATCTGGTAAAATAAAAAGTAGAAAATAACAGAAATATAATTTTTTCTGTACTTAGGATATTTTCGGTTGCAGAGGAAATCTTATGAGGGAACACACAGATGGGGTGCACATTAGCCCTTTGTAACACTATCGTATGCAATGAACATTTTACTTTGGGGTCCTAAATTTTGCCTAACTCAAGGGTATTTAGATTACGTTTCTTTAACGAGTACCTGAAATCGTACAGGCTCGGACCGACAGCTGATCCACGACTCATGTATATATTTCATAAGGATCCTTTCTTTTGAAAGAATGACTAATCAGTTTGTTGGACGCACATATCGATAGGTGAGATAATAATAGATGTATAATATCTGTTTTTCAGAAAAAAGTTGGAAGAAGTGGATTCTCGGCACAAAACTGTTACTATTCATGCACTTATTCATAAAACATTCGAAGCCTCCTCAATGTGGAAGTTGATTCGAATTCTTAAAACAAACATTCGTTAATAATAGATATAGAAATTAATATTCATCCAGAGCCTACATGAATCAAGTACTGGAAAATCTTACAAAAACACGCAACTTAAGATCCACCATTTGCAAGGTGTTCTACAGTTTGCTGAAGCATGAAATGTTCTACTGATACAATGAAATAATATATCAACTCTTTGATAGGATAGCTGTATTATTCAATCAAAACTCGGTCAATTTTCTAGTTTAAAAATCACATTCTTAATGTCGACGTTTTGGATTTATTTTATTACCTTTTACATAAGCATCTTCTCCATACACTCTTCTTATATCCTCATATAAATTGTTATAAACACATACAACAATTCAATATATTATTGCATTGATATATATATTTGGGTTTATATTGGAAGACCATGGGTTTTAATGAGGATATAAGAAGAGTTTATGAAGAAGATGCCTATGAAAAATATTTTAAAATAAAACCACCAACGTCGGCAACGAGAGTGCCGTGCTACTGACCTTGTATCATCGAGTTTATTTAAAACAGACTCCCATTTCCAAATAAAATAATTTTTCAATGTCTCAATATTTAAAAAAAACATATAGTTTATTTTTTTGATTCGTGAAATAGCATATCATGTAATATCTTTACATGTTTAGAGCAACAGCTAAACACGCAAATACAGTAACTTTTGTATAAACAGACACACACAAACACACTCAACATACACAATAAAAATACAAGCACACATAAACATACAGACAAACATGTGTGTTCTCTTGTAAGACTGCCACTGCAACCTAAAATTAATTAACATACAAACGCACACACACACACACATACATTATCATAAAAATATCAAAGATACACATACATCTCATACAGATTCTTCAGACCTTCAAACAAGAAAGTCATAATTGAAATGATTCTCTTACCATTACCATACTTTACTTTTTGCGCAGAAATACGTCAAAATATTACTGTATTTACATGTTATATGCCAAGCAGAATCTAAAATAAAAGGTGATGATGTCATTTCATAAAACATCAGAAGATAGTAGTAATATAATCCCCTGTTCATTTTTCTTGTTGTATTTTATCGGAAGTAATATAGAAGCACTGAGTGTAAAGTTGCATAATTTACAAAAATTACCCTTACAAATTAATTTGATATTTTTCGGTTAAAATTAAAATAGGGATAAATAAGATAATTGTGGATAATTACATTGTCATGGTGAATTGAAAGTGGTTCGAAGAGCGTAATCAAGGCCTTCGTCTATAGAAAGCGCTCAGCTTTGTGGCAAAGACAAGTTTTTTCCTGTGGAAAGTTATTCCGGGATGTTTCAAGTGGTAAAAGTTAAGTGGAATATATTGTAAATTTGAATTGCTTACATTCTTTTGTCAGTAAGGAATTGAAACGCTTTCTCCAAGGTGGTCATTTGCACATGAATGGAAAGAGTAACGCGAAAAGTGATAATGTTGCAAAATAGATGAATCGAGGAGGCAATGATGTGAGGGAGGCATGGCAGATCGTGAATAGCGGCGTAGACTTTCTCTGACAGGAAGGACCTTCAGCCGGCCCTGACCGTGACATTGCCTCCGCTCAACCCCACGCTCTTGTGCAACTTAGATATTGCTCTGACAACGTTTCAACATTTCACTAACTGCTTCAAGGACTTGATTCTCACACATGATAACCCCTTGCACAGTCAGTTATTAGTGAATCTCACAACCCCTTTACCAATACCAGATCCTCAAACAAAATAATAAGAATCACAGCTATTACTTTCTTTATAAAACCTGCCTTGAATTGCAACATGATTGCAGAGAAATTAATTGCTTTCATACTCTGAAGAAACCTTTTTCAACATGCCCCATTCACTACTGGTACTTTGTTACCTATATTTGCATATCTCATACTTGTAATCTTATCTGCTTAAAATAGTCACAATATACGATTCATTCACTAATAATTAATTTATTTTGAATAAAAATCTGCTTCATTAAGTTTTGGTTTACAGCCAATAAAAAATTGATGAAACACATTTTCCTTGAATGGCCCAATATTCCACGGTCACGTATATTCTCAACTAAGTAGTTTACATTTTCTTTTATTTCATATACACTCCACATACCACCACAGAAACATTTTTCTATTAGCTAGGGCTGTTGTTAGCTACGATGGTTAACTTGATCACAGGTTATGTAAGGTTGCAGTGCCGGACCCATGAGAGATCACACACAAGCCAAAGATTAACCATTGTAATACCATTCTACCATACTTTGGAAGAACTATATTTTACCTAATTAAAAGGCATTTAGAATAGGAATCTTTAAGAAGTACCTGACATCATATAGGCTCCGGACAGAGGTTTAACGTCCTCTCAGAGGGACAATTTAGAAAACAAAAAATAATGTATCAGCATATAATATATAAATATATACTACATGTGTAATGTGTAATTCTAATTCAGTTAATTTAATGAAAAAAAAAAAATTTAAAAGATTTACGAACTGCAGTTTATAGTCATGTAACACTCAGACTGACAAGTGTTAGTTTGCAGACGATGAACAGTGATATAATCAGTGTTTAATGCATTCTTTAGTTCCCGAAATCATGCTTCCTCGAAAAACCATACACCTCAGAGAATCCGGTTACATAAAAATGACTATACAACGACAAGACTACACTTCATGCTTCCTCATGCCCCACGGTGGTATGAATCTCATTATAAAACAATTTATTTTCTGCCAACACATGTTTTTGTAAACTTAGCAAGTATATGTTACATAATATTTTAACCAACATATATCAAAAATATTTCATAATTATTTATCATTAAAATAATTTTTTGGAATAAACAATCCATTTGTACATTTTTAAAATTGTATTTCCGGGGTAATATAACTGAAAATTAAAAAAAATATGGTCAATTAATAAATGTTACCCACTTTACAAGCCTACAAGTGTAGGTGTTGCGAATAATGAAACAAGAGGTTTATGTTAACATCTGTTTCATCTATAGTTGTTATAGGAGACTGTCCGAGTGGTTACTCACTTAGCAAGTAGGTAAGCCGTAAATAAGTTAAGAAAGCTTTGTTTTCAGGGTGTCAATGAGCTTGGGTATACCTGAGAGCAATAAAAACCATACACCAGTTTTTTATATATTAGGATAGATTAGGTTATAGTGGCAGTCTCACAAGAACACACCATAGACCGAACATTGACCATTTGTGATGCCACAAATGAAGATAACACACATTTAGAAGTCCTAAATTTTACCTAACTCGAGCGTATTTAAAGTAGATGTCTTTTACAAGGACGACATGCTCCTATATATTCACCACCCCCGGGAATAAAATGAGGGCCTGAGTGGGAATCGAACCCCGAACCTATCGGTCCAGAGGCGATCACGTTACCACAGGGCTAACCTGACCCTCTTTTTCATATATTACAAACATTTAATTTATATGATACAACTTTTTACAATTACACTAGTTCCTTTGTAAAATATTGCATGCAAAAATATAATTCAGTAAAAGAAATCGCAAGACAATTGTTTTAAATTTCAATGATTTAAGTAAAATGTATTATTAGGAAGTTTCATATTTAATTTTATTATTTAATTTCTAATATTTAATTTAACTGTAATCACATTTTTCAAAATTCATATTGATTAAATAATACAGATGCAGAAATAATGTGAAATAGTTATTGATTAACTGTGGTGATAATTTTGACTTCACGGATTTCATAGAAGAAAAGGATTCATGAAGTCAAAAAATAGACAGTCCGAAAGTCAAAATAAGGCAACAATCAGCTTCCTTTAGTTGTCGGTATTTTGATCCTGATAGGAGTTCCCCCTACCAGTACTAGAAATAAATATGTTTCGTTTTATTTTTGTGCAGCGACGTGGACTCTCGCTTTTTTGTGTTATTCAAGGGGTGAATGAATGTCTAGGTCTCCATTTTTCTTTATTATCTACGAATTAACCATGTACTCATAGTATGAGTACATTACCAATCCAAGTAGTAATGGCGCCAAATTTTTTTTAAACAAAATATATGTAAATATTGCCGGTAATTTTATACGGCTATGGCCATTAGAAAGAAATACATCTTTTATCTTGTGCAATAAGTTATTCAGTATGTACTATTTCTAGATTTGAAAAAAGTCTTTAAGTTTTAAGGCAGAAATGATTGAAATTGTCTGTTGGCATGGACTGTAGTGGGGGGATTACGTGGCAGTTTGTCACCTTGCATTCGCTGAAGAGGTTGCTTTGTCACGGTCAAGCCTTCTGTTATGAGATGCAGGAGGCCGTTATGCCTACAGTACTCCGTGCGGTAACTTACATTAATATGCCCATTACGTCATCGAGCCGGCAATACAAAAGCAGCCAGTCATATGTAAAACAGCTCTAACAACAGGTTGATACGTCTTTTCACAGATCACTATCGGGCATGTTTACCCAGAAAATAGGCCAGTTAGAGCTTTCTAAGCGAGGTCAAGTCCGGGATGCGCTCTCACTTCAGCTCCCTTCATCCCAACCTCATCTTTCTTTCAGGTGTAACCTGTTCCGTTAACGCGATCCAAGTAGGGCGTTACACCTTCTCAACTCTCCTCCTTCAGAACCCAGCCTTCATGCCACCGCTCAACAACTTCTAAAGCAATCCAAATGCCTTATTAAAGTAGCTTCCTACTTCAGCTTTATAAAATATATAATTAAAATGATATATACATGCTAAAAATATTCATCACGTAAATGTAGCATATATTCATACCGAGTATTTATGAAACATATCCTTTTAACCATATTCGTAAATTAAAATATTCATAAAGTGTGGTGCCTACATGACACAATGACTTTAAGCTTAATCAGTCCTAACAAAGGAATAAATCTTAATTTTAAAAAAAAAAGATAAGTTAAAGAAAGCAGTAATCACATGTATAACATTTATCCCTTATAAAAATGTATTACCCTGATAAACAATGCGGCACACTTCTTTTAAAAATGGGAGCCGAATCATAAATGAGCCAAACTTTTACACCTGAAAAATGCAAAAGACGTAAATTGTAAGTGTAACATTCTTAAGTAAGATTGTAACATCCTTAAGTAAGGATGCAGTAAGTGTAAGCATCGATTAAAAAAAGTTTTAATTAGTTATTTCCTAATTGCGGGACCGTGAAATTTCTAAAAAAAACAAAAAAATAGTCAAGTATTCAAGATTAGAATAAGGGGAAGAAACACTAAGTATCCTCAGAAAGATTTTACCTAACGTCGACGTGTTTCGAATACTTCGTATTCATCGTCAGGTTACACCTGTCTCAGTAAGGTGATGTAACACTAAGTTTCTGAAACGTGTCGACGTTGGATAAAACCTTGGTGTAGGAACAACAGTGTTTCTTCCACAAATTCTAATCATGAGTAAGCACCACACAATAAATACTTGCATAACTCGTGAGTTTAGTATTCAATGTTTACAGACAGATACAGTTAATTAATGAGGTTTCATTATTCCTGAAATAAATTAATAAATTAAACTAGTTATGATTTGTATACCCTTTTTAGCTCTATGTTCACTTGCATCTTAGTTTTTCTGAATGTCTCTCCACCGTCATTTTGACATTCCTCCATAGACTATGTTTTCGATAACGGATTTTTTCTTTATCAAGTTTATAATTATATATGCATTATTGAACCGAGTCTTAAACTCACATTTCTGAAGGTATCCATGAATATGGAAGTTTAAGTAAATAGCGTTTAGTCTAAATCGGATGCACGCAGAGTTCTTTGGCGAAAGAACTATTAAAGTATGAATTATATATACTAATTAGAATTATTAAGGTACTTATTCTTGTTGAAGAAGGTGAGTTCTTTGACTATTCCTCTAAAGCAGTGGTCTTCAACCTTTTTCCACGTACCGCCCATTTTTGTAAGTACTGGAAAAGTAAAATTTCTCACCGCCCACTAACATTTTATCAAAAAAGTCCCCAATCGTTGATCCCGAAAGTAAATACATTACATAAGACAGGCAAAACAATGTAATGGATTAAAATTCCTTTATTTTATACTGGCTGTATGATTTGTGACATTTACCATAAAAGTAAAAAGTTCATTACAAAATATACTCATACATATAACAAATGAAGTATTCAATACATAAGCTTTTAGAACTAGCTTGTTTTAAACTCACATTTTAAGCTTTATTTTCAGCATATTAAACTTATTCAGCATATCAAACAATATTTCATTCGACATATGAAACTGAATATCAAGCAACAGAAATAAAAATTTGGAATCGAAGCATAAAAAGTATGAATAGTGCCTTTTATTTACCGTTACCTAAAACTGACACGGGTTAATATGGTTTAATGAGATCCTTGAGCTTGATGCTGTGAGACTAAATATTGAATATCTGGTTCAATTTTTGTCAACAGCAAGCGGAGATCTCCCCTTTCATTGATTCTCAGACGATTTTTTTGTTTGGTGATGATTTTGTTCACGGCACTGAAGCCTGATTCCCCTAAATATGATGTAGGGAAAGGCAGCAACAAATTCCTTATCATTTTCCACATATTTGGATAACGGTCTGACATTTTCTTATTTTGCCAGAGTTTCTGGTATCCACCATTATTATAATTAGTTTTGCTTTCTTCATCAAACTGCATTTCTAATAGCTCCTCTTGGAATGTTACATCAACATTGGCAGCATTTGCAGTAAAAGGATTTATCATCCAGTCATACACTTTCAAGTTCAAAATATCACAAAATCGTTTTTCCATATCTAATTTCAGTTCATTGAGATGATTGCCGAATCTTTCAATATCCTCTGGTGCTACGTGGTTTTTTACTGTTAAAAGTTCTGGGAATTGATGAAATTCTCCTTGCAAGAGATTATGACGGAAAATATCAAGTTTTTTTATGAATTATGACATCGCATCCTTACAGGTGATCAGTGTTACGTCGGTTCCTTGAAGCTTTAGATTTATTTCAACGAATTTTTTAAAAATCCATGCCAAGTAAAGGCGTCATGTTTGATTGCTGACATAAATTAACTACAGGCGCTTTATTCATTCAGACAACGCCATGCGCTGCGCTGCTGACTGACAATCTTCCCTACTTTACCTATGACCACAGTTCATTGAGTTAATAATCAGTGCTGACTGCCACCGGTCCTCGTTGAATTTCCCTAATTCCGTGCGAGCCGTGCAGCTGCATGGCAAAAGCCCTACCGTTCTTGTTGAGAGCTATCATTTAACGACGCTTCGTGCTTAGATTCTGCGACTTCAGTGACGTCATTCTGCATCATACCATGGTCATTTCATGTTCAGCTTAACACTGCACGAACAGAAAAACTGCGGATAGTGACATTTCGTTCCATCGGTTTCCATTGAAGGATTCGGTGCGTTATGCTAAAGATACATATCTTGGATGTTTTTGACATAAAATAAAATTATTCTACTGCCCACCCGAAATCTGAAATCGCCCACTAGTGGGCGGTACCGCCCAGGTTGAAGACCACTGCTCTAAAGCATTGTTGAGTACTTATCCACCAGATTTGTCGACACATAACATTTGAGCATTTCCATGTTATCAAAATCAAGATAAGATATTTCTCAGCTGATGATGTTTCATTGTAATGATTCAAGAGCTATGATTCCCTTTCAACTGTTGTTGTGATGATTACTTACAGATCTTTTGTTCTTTTTTGTTTTGGTTTTATCTAATGTTTAGATTAGGTTACAGTAGCCCGCCCAATATAGAATACACATATCTATTGATATTATATATTATGGCACACATTACATTACATATTATTCTATTATGCAGCACACAAAGACCAAATATTGACCCTTTGTGGTGTCGCATAATGAACATTTTACATTGGAAGACCTAAATTTTGCCGAACTCAAATGTATTTAGGGATCTTTAACGGGTACCTGGCATCGTACAGGCTTGGCACCATCGGCTTAGCATTCTCTTCTAGTAATACGTGCTCAGATTTCTCCCCCTCCTGCATGAATAAAGTGAGCGCTAGAGCGAGTATTGAACACCGGATCTACCAGTCAACAGGCGAGCATGCAAGCCACTATGCTACCCTGGTCCTCACGTTAGGCTTAATCTGTACTGAATATAATACTGAGACAGACAAAAAAATTATAATAGTTATTTAAACGATTGTTTTAAAAGATTCGCCTTCCCGAGTACAAATTTGGTTGCCAAAAGCAACCCCAAGACCGTAATGTTTCCAAAGACATAAAACATGTAGGAGTAAATGGGAGCTCAAAGATATTTGTTTCAAATAGAATAGAAAACATGAATCACGAAGAGAGAATTATTTATAAGAAAGTCAAATAATAGCATATCAAAGAAGAATAAGAGTGAATAATAGTGAAATTAAGAACTTAAAGAGCTTTCGATGATGCGGCAGCGTGTGAAACGACATGGGTCACTAATTCTCAAAAGTTACGTACAATAAACTTTAATTTATCACAAATATCATATAACTGTCATCCAAAAGACAGTAAGTTCAAGTAGGAGAAGTTCCTCTGCTTCTCACATCACATAAGACTCTTTCTTATTCATGTTTCCAGTCATTTTGAAATACGACTGTCCTGATTTTATGGTACTGTGTACATCCTCAGTCTTTTTCTCTTATTTGTAGGGGTGTGTTTCTGTGGCACTGACGGTACTGGGCTCATTAGCCAGTGTTGGCAGTTCCACGTCTCCCTCTACCCTGCTGTCGGCACACCTTGCTTTCTTCTCCTCCATTTCCTCTCGTCACAGTTACTTGTGCTCACTGTTCTTCTCTAGGATTTCCTGCCACTTCTATTCCCTTATTCCATGCCCATAGAGCCAACCTCATTTTTTACATGCGTATCTTCAACTAAACCTTCTACAAATAAATGTGAGAAGTATATATAGTGAATATGGATAGAAGTATATATATACAGAAGTTAATAATATAGAAGTATATAGGTTGTCATTATTCAGAGTTGAATTTCATATTTTTAGAACTATATCACCTCCTAAAATGAAACAAATCAGTTTCATTGGTACTTATGGATTACGGGGATAATAACCCACTTAAGGAGGTACATAAATGAAAAAAAAAGACAATAACTTTATTATACAAAATGACACTCCTAGAATTTATAAATAACAAAATATTACTTTTTTTGTTATTTATATTTTGTTTATATTTTATGTAAATGTGTACTTACTTTTATATTTATTTAATTTTCATATTTTTTTTGTTAAAGTCTCCCCTTGACAGACAGGTTATATTTGTTAAATAAGTGGCCTCCGTTAACCGATAAGTACGTTTTTTTCTGAGGTAATATATATACCTCTTAGACAATATATTTTTTTTAAAAAATCAATGCCATTAATGATTAACGGAAGAAAAATATATAACCAATATTCTTCTTTTTTTATCATAATGTCTATAGCGTAAGTCTCGTTGAACTGGATTTCTCTGTTGTGGGAACAACTAGATTAATCCACTACTTTCCATAACAGACGGAGTTGAAGACAACAAGCATAACTATATCATGATTAATATAAATGAATCTGTCAATAAACTAAAACTGGTGCTAATTACAAATGAAGCATATTCCGTTACAAAGACAGCATTCAATTCGAAAGCCAGTAAGTGTTTCATTAGAAACTAAAAGTAAATTCTTCATAACTTCAAAATCAAAAGCTATATTGTACAAGTCATAACACTGAATTGTATTAAGTAGCATTACCATTCACACGCTGGCTCAAGTTGTTGAGATCCAACATCCAAAATCATTTCCATTTTATGATAGACTTAAAGAGTACAAATATGATCTATCAGATTGATATCTTGGTGCACATATAATGCCTATTTCGACGTTTTCCATACTTAACTTCTCTTAAACACATAAGTGTTCTTCAGGATATTCTTGATCTTCTTCATTATCGAATCTATTCATTTTTAGACTTTTTTTCACTTTTGAATTCATCATCATCAGTTGTTATATTTTTGTAATGTTGTAAAAAGTTGTAAAAAATGAAGCTTCGTAAATCGGGGTACACAAAAAGGAGTTGCACCTATACTTTTTATTCACATCTTATGTAAATAGCGTTGATTGCTATTTATCTAGTTATCAACTTCAAACGTAAAGAAACTTCAAATCTTTGCATACAAAGTTCATAAATCCATTTAAGGTTTAAAAAATTGTATCTTCAGACTTCCACATTTGTATATTTGACCAAAATTAACTTTAATCATTGCAAGTTAAATTTTCATTTCTTGAAATTCAGTTACATTTTGGTCATTTTTCAAAGTTCATTCAGCGATATCACTAAGGCAGTTAGGGGAAAAGGATTGTTCAACATGTTGACAAAACAATGTTTCCTATTTCAAACAGTCAGGTTCTCTCTGTTGTGTTAGATAAACTTCTGCTAGAGATAATAAGAACTCTAGGGCAACTGACAGTGTTTGTATCTCTGAAGTAAAGAGATAAAGAGCTCATTAATAAATTCTTAAAAAAAATAATCTAATTTCAAAGTTATCGACCTGTCAAAGACATCTTTAGGGCCTTATCAATACAGAATTTCATTACAATAACATGAAAAAATGTTTATAAGTTATATTATTTAATTAATATACATAATTACCTTGGTAACTGCATGGAAATAACTACATAACCGTTCTATTCAAATTGCTATATTCAAATGGAGTTATTTCCTTGCAGTTACCAAGGTCATTATGAATTTTAATTAAATAATGTAAATAATGTAACTTATAAACATTTTTTCAGGTTATTGTAATTAAATTCTGTATTGATGTAGCCCCGAAGTTGTCCACAAATATAGACAAAACGTCGGCTTAAAGCTTGTTTGAAGATAGACCAAACCTCGATAACAAAGACAACAGTGTTCAATATATGTGGTCAAGATAAGAAAACATTTAAAATACCTAATTATATAATTTTTTTTCTTTTCAACCGTGACAAGCGGTCTTCGTCAGAGTCAAAAACCCAACTGACTCTTAACAAAAAATTTTGGGTTTTTGACTCTGTCGAAGATCGCTTGTTGCGGTTGAAAAATCTTAGTCTTGTTTTCCCATTTCATATTCTGGTTTGGTCATTGATATATATATATATATATATATATATATATATATATGTATGTATAACAGATTAAGTAATATATCGACCGTTTGATAGAATAGGTATGTTCTCTAATCGGAATACGGTCAATTTTATCGGAATTTATTGGGACCGAATCCCGATTAGAGAACATACCTTTATATATATACTCGTATATATATATATATATATATAGGAAAACCGATTATTGAATCTAACAGTATAACCCAATGCACTACTACATGGAAATATTAGTAAAATACTTCATACAATTTTCAAATTTTTTTAAAAAAAAATTAATACTTTGACTGTTGTTACTAAAATTAACTGAAAATGTTTAGTGAAAGAGCTGTTGAAAAATTATCAAGAGAAAGGAGAAATAATTAATGTAAGCGAGGGCAAACGACATAATGAAATAGAAAGGCAGCCCAAGTGGAGACAAGGTGGTTTCTGAGAAAACGAAATGATGTGGACAAGGTGGAGAAATTGATGGTATTGGGGTGGGTTGTTGGTCGTAAGCGGTGATTAGAGCCATCTGCATAACCGGCAGGCAGGCTAGCTGTGAGGTAGTCGCGACTGGTGCACGTGCCCCAGCCTACCAGTAAACTACTCACTGCTATATCCCTCAAACGGGATATTATTTTATTACCTTTAACACCAGAATTTAGCAATTACATCCCTTAGGTTTTTTTTTTTTTTTTAGATGACTGTCAATTAAATATGTTGATGTTTATATATAAAGGACATTGAATAAAACGATTCCACGAACTAAATTGCAAAAAGAGCACAAATAAAAAAGACAACAAAAACCCGTTTCAGTTCAAATATGTTCGTGAGGTTTGTGATTTATATATATATTTCATAGTAAACTATAGGGCTATTATAAAAGCCCACCTGTGAGTAGCCTATTTATTAAAAATAATAATCAAAACAAAAGTTCACATTTAAAGGAAAGAAATCTGGTGTACGAGTATACATGTACTAATGGGGACTGTGAAACCCAAAAACACTCGTACATTGGTATGACTACCACTTCCCTATCAAGAAGGCTCACCATGCACCTAATGGCCGGAGCACCCAAAAAAAATACGCAAGACAAGCATAATGTTAAATTAACCCGTGAGATGCTGGTTGCAAACACTAAAATTATAAAATAAGGAGGTAACCACCATAAACTAAAAAATTTTAGAGGCTATATTAATTCAAATCTGAAGCCACGTCTAAATATTCAGGTCGAAAACAGTAGCCGTATTTTGAAGCTGTTTAGCTCACATCAAGGGCATCCAGAAACCCTTGCAGGTAGCGACTCAGGCCGTGAGGCCACTCACCCCACAGGATTAACGCTCAACATTTCTTAAACTTTATGGAAAACAACCCCTTCTACCTTCTCAATGTATATATAAACCAGATATTTCACCTTAGATCTTATTCACGTCCTGATGATGAATGTTGGTCATTCGAAACATGTCAACCATAGGAGATGTACTTTATTGTGTACACGAAATAACGAGAGTGTTATTTAGAAAAATTGAGAAACTTGTTAAGAAATATATATATATATAAACTATGTTGACAAAAAGAACATTCAAAATGAAACAGAAACTCACTACTATATTTCGATGTCCTCGATATATATATATATATATAATTAAAGTAGAAACACAAAAAAGGGACTGACATTCAATTTTCACAATTATTTTGGCTACCTTGAAGAAGAACTACATTGAAGGTATGTGTATATATAACAAATTGAATAATATAACAACAATTTGATAGATTGGTGTATTATTTAATCGGGATTTGATCAATTTTCTAGGTCCAAAAATCAAACTCTCGTTGCCGACGTTTCAATTCTATATACATTTCTAATAATTTTCTTCTTGACAAACACAGTATTGGTCAAAGCATTAATTAGAAATGTTTTAAATATACTTGCCGATTGTAGTTCTTGAGTTAGAATCCTCATAAGGAGTTTAGGAGTTGCATAGTGAGCTTGTGCTTCAAATGGACTTACGAGTTGAAAACTGTTTCTTGTCCTTGAACAACTCGAATACTCCGAGCCACGCACAGAGCGTAACGAGTCGGTGTTGAGTGTCGATATCAAGCACTTCTATTAAAATCATTACGAGGGTTTAATGTAGGGTAGGGCAAAGTGAGCACCTGTTCAGGCTACCCAGGGGCATCAGCAGTCATGAGCCAAGCCCTCTGGTGCTGCTCATTCAGTAAAATTAAGTACATTCAAAACAGATTTGTGCAGAAATATATCTTGATAGTCTCAGTCATCTGGCACTGATCTGCATAGAGTGTGACATCCTCAGAGATATTGAAATCAACAGTTTAATAACATACAAGGGACAATCTCGCGAAGTGCCTGGTCTAATATTAGTATTACAGTATTTTTTCATTCAATCAACAGCTTAAGTTTTTTTGTTTACTTAGTATATAGTACTTTTGGTAGAATCTTATTGAAATAGATCAAACAATATTGTTGATTTGAATTTTCTAGAATCTAGCATCTATTAAATCGTACATTAACTCAGACATATAAGGACACCCTCCCACTTAGACATCAACCAACATTAATTATCTGAAGTCAAATTATATTTAGAAAAACTTTCAATTAATGTATAATCTTAATACAATTAAGTGTAATGTATTTTTCTCTAACATTTTGATTAGATATGGGCCACTATTAACTTTTATCAGTATTAATATTTTTTTTAATTATTATTATTTATTTTTAAATTACTGTTTTATTATGTTCATATACTTTACTAGTTCATTTCGTTAACAGCTCTTTTTAAAGAAAAAAGTATATTTTAAGCGAAAAATAATATCTCCTAAAGCATTTTGGGGCCAAGCTTTAAAAAATGAAAAAAAGCAGGTTATATTTTAACGATATGAAAAAAATTGTTAGCTCACCTAATTTTAAGGAAACAAAAGTTTTATGTTCTAGTGAACTTTCACAATACAAAAGTGGACCATATTTTACATTACAAAATCACTTACGCCTGAATTCACTTTCCCACTGGGTTCCTCAAAAAAATTTTGTTTGCAATTAAATACATTAAATGTATTAAAATAAATTTCATAGCATTATAATTAACTTAACTGAAAGATGCTGTTACCAGAAAGTTGATTGAATTAATGTTTCTGAATAACAATTTTTGTAAACCCAAAAAACAAATGATGTTATTAGGTAGTTTATGATGTGAAGAGGAAAACATGTTACTGAGAGGTTGATCACTGTGTCGATGGGGTATGCTGATTGTTTATACTGGTCAGACCATTGAGCAGGGAGTTCACTCTCCACGGTCATGGCAGCAATCCATGAAGTGATAAGGCATCTTATCACTATTGGTGTCGTAATGAGCATGGCTTACTCATGCACGAACCAATAAGAATCTACCCAAACAACCTTATCAACAATATTGAACCATTAACCCTATTTAATTGCTTGAATCATTAATTTATGGTATTATTGTCTGCTGTAATTTTTTTATTATTAAAGGGTGAAAAAGTCAACTGAATTAATGTATAATGTATTTTACAGTGAACCCTTGTAACTTCGCAGCTCAACTTATGCTGATGGATTAAGAGAACATTATTTTGCTTTAAATTAAGAGAACATTAACCTCACCTCGTAAGAGGTGAATTATATTCACAATAATAATATATTAATATAGAATAACTATAGATTATTACGTTATCTCAGAATAAAAATAAAAGAGTTGTAAAAACATATTTATGTACACTTTAGGTATATCTACGTATGTGTCACTTAGCCACACACACACACAAACACACAAACAAACAAACACATAGTACGTATAATATGAGACAGACTGTGAGTGAATGAATGTAGTAGTATTATTTATATTATTTTTACATTATTTTATGTATTTTATTTACATTATATATATATATTATTTACATATTTCAAAATATTCGTTCCTGTTCTAATTATAACATATGCATTTATAGGGTTTTATATACACTTATTGTATATACAGTCTTCGTCAGAGTCAAAAACCCAACTGGGTTGGGTTTTGACTCTGATGAAGATCGCTTGTTACAGTTGAAAGATCTTAGTCTTTTTGTCCTATTTCTTATTATGGTTTGATTTCTTTTTATTTGAAATCTTCTTCTATATAGATATAGAAAATATGTCTTAATAATTGGAGGTGGAGGTGATACTACTTCGCAGTTTTTCACTTGACGCGGTCAGTTCTGGTCCCCATTAACCGCGATAATTGAGAGATCACTGTAATTTAAAAGGTACTTAATAATGTTTCTTATTGTTCTGACCTGGGTTTAACTGTGCATCTCTCCTGTTGATGCCTGCAAGGGGAGATCTTTTGTCCAGGAATGATCCACTAAACGATGGAAATATCTGTAAACAGTAATGAACTTTACTAAATAGGTTATAAGGGATAAAAATATCATTTTGATAAGTAATTCAAAAATTAAGCAACATCTTTACATGTTTAAAATATTAAGTCATTACTTTATCACAGTTTTTAACCTCTAGTTAAAAAAAGTTACCAGACAGTTCATTCTCTGTATTAGGCTAAACGCATCTTAGAATAGTCCAATTGCTTTAAATATTATTTTACTTCACATATTATTTCATAATAATAACATCTGATAATAACCCATATCTTTATAATCACTATTGTAATCAGTTGTCGTTAAGGATTTTTAAGCTTTGAGATGACAAATTAATGTTTCTTAGATCATAGGTTCACCTACTTAGATATGAATAGGCACAAGACAACTAAAAGTCAACATGAAAAAAAATAAAATCTCAAAAATTAAAAAAAAATGAAAAAGTTAAATTTAGATTTAGATTTAGAAACAATCATTAATTTGTTATTTTTCTTAGAATAGGCATTTGCAATCATTGCTTAGGTTGTTGAAAGTAATAATACCAGTTAAATCTTACTGGAAGAGAAGTTCGAACCATACCTCAACGATTTAATTTAATAACCATAGTCGTAACCAGCCCAATGATTTCTTTATGCCTTGAATAATTTAAATATTAATACACCTAGAAGGAAACAGCATATTACTCCTCAGGAGGAATGAGCTTAAGAAGGTTTATATTTTTTACTTTGACTTTAAGCAAAATATGCTAACTATCTAAAAATTAGATGTCAACTTTTTGGCGGATTTATATATTTGATGTCTTCTGAGTTCATTTGCTTAACACTTCCGATAAAATCAAATCCATGTGCGCTGTATCAGTGGAGGAAAGGAAGCTGCAAGGGCCGGATAAAACTTTTTATCATAGACAGTTTTTGTTTTTAACGATGGAACTATGAATGAAATATTTTCTCTTGTAATTTTAGAATGGAGGAAATTTAAATTCAGGTCATTTCAATTTACATCCAAAAGTAATTTGAATATCAAGTTGAAGAAGCAGGTTTTGGAATCCTGCATTCTGCCTTTCGTGTTATACGATATGCAAGTATGGAATTTTACATGAATGGTTAAAAACAAGATTAGAATCATACAAAGGCAATGGATAGAAGTGCTGCCTATATAAAGAGACCATGTAAAATGAGGATATACGAGTAAAACAGGCTTAAAAGACCTAGTCAAAACAGCTTTGATACTGAAGTAGAATCCAGCTACAGAATAACTTCAGAAGGAATTCCGACAATAATGATCAGAAAAAGGGAGACCTGCGGAGAGATGTGGTTACGAGCTAGACGAATTCTAGCTTTAATAAACGTATCCCTTTAATAAACCTGAATTGAAGAAGAGAGGAAAAGTAACCACATTCCAAAAGTCTTTTAAAACTAAGAATAATCCAAAAATGTCCTGCATTAACTATAACTTAAGCAAATCATGTAAAACTTGGATGCCTACATCTTGGCGGATTTGCATATTTTGAGGTCCTCTGAGTCCATTTCCTTATCTCCTCTTGTAAAATGAAACCCCCATGCACTGCCTTATTGAAGGAAAGGAAGTTCAAAGAGAGTGTATAAAATAAAACTTTGTATCATAGACAGTTTTTGTCCTTTAAGGATGGAAGTACTTAATTTAATTTTATGTATTTTTTTATGCAATCTTTTGAAAAAAAAGTATAAAAAAGGTTATTATTACTATAATTAGGGTATTTTTTTTAAATTCATGTGAATTAGTTCGCTTATTATAGCATGCAGTCTCACTAAGAAAACAATATCTGTTTTATAAACGACTTCTGTAACGACATGTTGCGCAAGAGATGGGGCAGTACTGATTAATTCTACGTGCTGGACACGGAGTGGCCGTCACACATACCTAGGTCTCCGTGACTGGATGCTTGCATTTGCTCCATCCAGCCTTACCGTGACCTCTTTAATCCGCACTACAGCCTATATGCGCTCCTGAGGACATTGAACTTTATTCCACAAGTTTGTCCCTCCTAGTTAACCCTAGTTCGACATTACTCTTTAGGTTTACTTTGAAGGATCCATAACTCACCAAAGACAGAAATTGAAATTAATTCTACTAAGGGATACATACTTCTGCTACACATTCTACCATGGACTATCTTATGGACCCATGCCTTGAATAATTCTGTTCATTACTTTAAACATCATACATAATTAGGAAGTTATATATTTTTTTAAAACACAGAAAACAAATTAGTTCAACTAATAGAAAGAAAATAATTTGATACTACATTTTGCTGAAAGATTTAGTATATTCATCAGACAAAGATAAGGTTTCAATATGCAAAATAATTTTAAAAAATTCTCAATCCAACAGTTATTTCTTCGGTAAACATTAACCACTTTATCCTTTTTCAAAATTTATATTAATTCCTATAAAAGTTCTTTCAGATTTCGTTTGTAATGAAGTAAAAATCTATCAGTTATAACGAAAGATAAGAGTTTGTTTATTGTTCCAAAGTATTATCAAATACTAATCAATTCTTAAGTTGACCACATTTTGAAGTAATAAAGGAACATTTCTTTTTCAGAATTATCGATAGATTTCTACATCATTATTTGAAAGGAAATGTGAAAAAACTTTTAAAGGAATTAATATAAATCTTGTAAAGGAATAGAGTGATTAATGTTTACAAAAAAAATAAGTGTTCCATAGAAGAAATCTTAAAATTATTCTGCTATCTAGAATTTAGATCTTTTTTTTTTTCTTCAATTTAATAGCCATGTTCATGTCAACATGGGCGATCATCTATATATCAACCAATTAAAATGATCAAAACTGACTTATGACAATAACTTGCAAATTATAGATGCTGACTTAAATTTAATGGTTCAAATGAACAAATTAAATATTTTTTTTTCACATATTCTAGGGTTAATGTATTAGAACAACATTGTAGCGAAATGACCAAGAAATGTGAATTTTTGTGGTTTGCAAATTTCTTGCATGAAAAGACAAAAGACAAGAGATTGAATTCATGTTTTTTTACAAGGGTGGGGTAGGTTAGGTTACGTTGCAATGGCTATACAATGAGAGACTCACATTTGTGATTACATAATGAAAATTCCACATTGGGATTCCGAGATGAGGTTGCAATGACAGTCTCACAAGAGAACACACACAAACCGAATATTGGCCTTTGTGTTGTCTTAATTTTGCCTAACTCATTTGTATTTAGAGTAGCGATTTTTAACGTGTTCCTTTTAAAGAGTGGGATTTGAACCCTGGTGTTCACGTTGGCACTGGGCTGTCCTGGCTTCCTTATTCATATATTACAAACACCGTTGTTTATAGCATATGAACGAAATATAAACTTTAAATTTCATTTAACTTATATAATTACATATCTTATAGTGTCTAGAGTGGATATTGAATCTCCAACCTACCAGTCCTCCTAGTTGCTACTGAGCTAAACTAGATTGAACCAAAACCGGTCCAATTTCAAAACTTTTAATATAGTAAATATAGCTTTTTTTTTCTTTCCTCCAGCTCCTGACTGCAATCAGTTTACACTACAGACAACTATGAATAATAAGACCAGATGACCGTGAATAAGACGTCATTACTGTACAGACGAACTTCGTAATCGACATGAATTACTGACTATCCAAGTTAGAGTAGCACATGAATCAAGTAGTGGAAGGACTCTGGTCTGGAACTGCGAGTTACGAGGCGAACTATAGTGGGTGGATATACTCGTTAGTCGTTGGTTGATATATATATATATGATGACGACGGATGTCGAAATATCGAAGTGAGTTCTGTAGTGTCTTTCTGTGTTCTTTTCTATGTGTTAAAGTATATATATATATATATTTATATATATATATATATATATATATATATATATATATATATATATAAGAAAGTGTCAATATCCTATCTTGATTTTAGTATTTTTTAAAAAAACAATGTTTTTAATATGTTTATTACAAAATAAATGATTTTTTAAAAATTTAATTAAAAGACTAAAAGTAAAAAATACTCTCTCATGAAAGGCAGAAAATTAGATACATTCAAAGTTAAAAATAACTTTTCGAAGTTTTAAAAAGAAAAAATAATTGTTTCCCGTTTTTTCACCACTGTTAATAAAAAAACAACAAAACATTAAAGTAAAAAATGTAAATTGTTTTTTAATAATTCAAGGTAATAGACGGACTGGAAAACGTTAAACGTTTGTATAAGAAGACTATGAACAGTGCTACAAGATAAGAAACTTACTAATGTTTAATTATTGTTTTCAAACCGTCTTTGTATTTTATTTTTAATGAAGAATTATATCTTTGTAGAATAGTCAAATTAGAAATTATCAAGATAGTCTCCAACATGTCACAGAGTATCAATTAATGAATATCATTAAAAATGAAAGTATTCATGGAACTTTTCCCATACTCTTCTATGGGCGGAAAGTGTGCCTTGCTTGAGTGGAAAGTTTTTTTTTCTCTAGGAGGGCCAGGTTAGCCCAGTGCCAAGAGATCTGGTAGATCCAGGGTTCAATACCCACTCTAGCCTTTCATTTAGTTACGCGAGTAGTAAATCTCAGCACTTCATCCCACGGAGAGGATGTTAAGCCATCGGTCCTGAGCCTGTATATGTCAGGTACTTGTCAAAGACCCCTACTCTAAACACACTGGAGTTAGGTAAATTTAGGACTCCCAATCTAGAATCTTCATTGTGTGGTAACACAAAGGGTTAATGTTCGGTCTACGTGTTATCTTGTAAGAGTACCACTACACTATCCTAACCTCTTTGGCTCTATCTAGTATATCTAAAAAAGAAAATTTTATTTCAGTTCAACTAAAATTTAAATACAATGTCCTAAAATGTTAAAATTGATGTGTAATAATTAAAATAAAATAAAATAATAACAATAAAAAATATTTCTATAAATAGTAGACTCCCTCCAATTCAGTCTAATTACTGGAGCAAAAGGTTTTCACTTAAATTTACTTCACTTGGTATAGTTCTATAGCTGATTATGCCAAATGATAAAAGCAGGCCCTGGCTTCACTTAAATTTTATTTTTTGAAAAATTAATTGTAACTTGAGAAAATACTGAAAACTAAAAAAAAAAAAGTTTCTTGTTTTTCAGGGCTGTGCAACAAAATACTATCAAAAATGTGGTAAACATGAATTCAAATATGTGTTCTTTAAGAATTGATTAAAATATGAAAAAATACCTGAGGAATGAAAGGAGGGTGGCTTCGGCCAGAAGGCCTGCCGAGGCCTCTGAACATGGTTGCGATGTCCATGCTAATGGGAAGCATAAGGTCAGCCGTTAGATTCTTTGACTGACTCCTCAAAGCAGGAAATGGTTCTCCAGGTCCTGGAAAAAGATAACTGTCACTTTTAATATTTGTTTGGTTTTTCTTTCAGGTTATCGATAAAAGCCTGACAGGATTATACAAATTTTTTTGTCTAAGTACAAAAACGGCCTATAAACACCTTTAAAGATTCCCCGGCTTTGTTATGTTCTTTTATCAATATATTTACTTTGCTATAAGTAAAGTATAGTGATCGTTAAAAAATTCCATCTCGATATTTTGAAGGAATTACATGTTCTGATGTTATCAAAGTTGTTTTATGACATTTTTTCATGGCTACAAATACAATGAATGAAAAAATTTTCATTTTCAGAACAACATAAAATATTTATTTTTTTTAATAAAATGTAAAAATTTTGACTTATCATTCAATCTGGAAGCTTCCAAGGATAATAGAAACCAAACCGATTGACGGATCAAAATAATTTTGCACCTAACAATTAAGCATTATGTAGGAGATGAGTTTAGACATTTTTTTTCAAAATTACATTAACGAAAAAGATTTTAGGGACAATTTTATGTTTTCAGAAAATGATTTTTTGACGCATTAAAGAAAAAAAATTTTTTTTTTAAAAAAGTTACTAGAAATTAACAATTTATACAAAAAAAATTCGTGTTATTTCAATTACGGCAAAGAGCAATAAAGGGATAAAAACTGAATGTTTACCCTAGACTAACAAATCACCTCCTATATTTGATATTTTTTATATGGTTTATATTGACTTAATTGTTTAAGTAAATCGACTAAAACAAAATTTTTTTGGAGAAATAATGAAAAAAATTTAAATGACTGAATGACTTAATATAAGCGTAAGAAGAATAAAATTATTTCATGTAAAAAATCAATTCCAATCAAACATAAAATTTCTGATGCTTTCCGGATTTGTCTAAAAAAAATGCTGTTTGTACACCCTTGAACATAACTTAATATTAGATGTAGACTTTCTCGTGTTTATGAATTTCATTATCTTTGGGTAATATTGAATTAAGAGGAATGGACTTCTTAGTTTTATATTACAAACAAATACTAATTTAAGCTGATTCTAAAGTGATTCGATGATACTGACATATTTTCTTACATCTTTCTGACAGTTTTCAAACAAAATAGGGATATTTGGAAGGTCTAAAGAGAAAGCTTTCGTTAAATTTTAAATGTAGAAGGATGTCAGAAAAAAATATTAAATGTAACAGGCGTTGGCGATGTTAGATGCACTGGTGATGTATTGTTACAGATGGTCATTTATGAAATCCACTAGCTATAGGAGCAAAAGCCATTTTCTCTTGTAAGAGATTATTTCTTAACTCTAACCCTTCAGATTGGATTTGCAAAAGTTTTATTACTGCTGTGGTAATACCAATGATATTATATACATCAATTGTGTGATATACAGAAAGAAGCGCGTACCATATATTTATTACTGGTTTAACCACTGTCTGTACTACCTCCAGAAATGAAAGACTTAATAAACATCTTCAACTTATACATTTATATTATGTCTAAATGGGACTTTATATACCTAAGAACTTTGATATTATATTTAGTTGTAGTAAAGTTGAGTATAGGCCACCCCAGATTTTTTCATGTTCAATTTAATACTTCACTTCTTTATTAATTTAAGTTGAGTAATTACTTTTAAAGTATTTATCTACTATCTTCATTATTCGCTCGATGCTATAGAAGTAATCAGGATTCAGGTTATATATTGATCTAAATCTGAGATAGTTTCGATTTCGGAACGAAAGCCTTGGCCTAACAAACCTTCTCATGAATTGAAAATGTGTTGGTACTCTTATATCATTTGGTTGGTATCTGTAAAACATTTGAAGGAAAGAAAACCATTTTAATTTAGCAATACCCATTTCTCAAGGAGTGTTTCTACTTGGTGAAGGAATGGTGATATCACTTAATCAGGTATCTAAAGTCTATTCTGAAACAGTACAAAAATATTCCCATGTCTGACTTTCTTAATTACCGTCTGTTCTAAGCGGGAAGCATTGAGAAAATATGCTAACAATGTACTGGAATACCTACTACACACAAGGTTTAAGTATGTTTTTATTATAATACATTTGACTTATATGAATCTAGTTGGGTATCACACTTTTGATGTTCAATTTTCTTACTAAAACAATAAATAGGCTATTTTTTATATAAAAACAAAACACCTGTGTAACCTAATACTTGAAATTACTAAATACATATCAATATTCATGCCTTGTGAGAAAAAACTGCACTTTTAACTTGATGCTATTGGTCAAAACGTGACAAATCAAGCTAAAAGAAAGAGTTTAGAACAAAAGTAAAAGTAAATAAAAGTAAATTACAGGATAGGTCAACTCTAGCCTGAGCACAGGCTTAAGCAAACGTCTGAGCTGAATAATTTATTAAAATAACAGGCTTTATCGCTTTAGAGAATACCATGAGGTTATAATGAATATAGTTGGAAAAGAGAAGGTAAACGATGTAACTTTCAGTTAGAAATTAAACTTACTTGACTTTCTCTATTTTCGTTTTTAATTGACATTCACTCAAGACATGATTGCTTTTTTTATAATAAATATTATAAAGATATAGAAAATAGTATGAAATGTTTATATCTCAAATGAAATGAATCATGAATCATAAAATCAAATGAAAATTATCATTTATAAAATAAATTTATAAAGAACATCAATTTTTAAGTTATATCCTAATGCTGTGGAAGAAGGTGCGCACACTCACACACAAACGCTCACGGGCACGGGCGCATAAACGCATACACACATACACATTTACACACTGCCTTTTCCTTCAATAGTTTTAGTAATTGTCAATTTAATAACTGTTTTATTCAGTTATGTTTTTGAATTTATCTATTTGTCTATGTTTGTCAACGAACAAGGCTTGTATCCAGATTGTTCAAGATAAGTGTGCCCTCCTTATAGCCAGGGCTCCTTGGTATGCCCGTAATGTTGATATTCACCATGATTTGAAAATGGAATCCATAGATAGTTTCATCACCTGACTTACGACCAATGATGTCAACAAACTACCTACTCATCCAAACCTCCTTGTACAAGCTCTCAATCCTGCCACCAACCTTCCTCAACCTCACTGAATAATTACTTCAGCCACTGACTATCTGACTACCTTTCCAACTCATGACTAAAAACATGGAAAACCATGACTAACAAGACCACATGACCACAAATACGACATCATTACTGTACAGACTAACTTAATATCTGACATGAATTAATGACATTCCAAGTTATGGTAGCACAGTAATCAAGCAGTAGAAGGCCTGTGGTCTGGAACTGCTAGTTACGACATGCACTATAGTGCGCGAATAAATTCGTTGGTCGTTGGTCTATGTTTTTGACTTGTTAATACAGAATGGTTTTATTTTTGTTTAATTATATATAGTATTTCTTGAGTTTAAGTTGACATTTTAATTTATAACAGTTAATTAATATTATAAAAACAAAAACATTATCCTGTAATATTCATTCAACCAACAAAAATTCTTTATGATTGAAATTTATGGTTTTGAACAATTTTGAGACACATTTAAAGAACAACAAAATTTACGTATAATATTTATTGTAAGTGAATAATCACAAAGTTTTTTTTAACATACTAAGAGAATTCTAAACTAAGGATTATTCAAACGCATTCTAATCAATCATTCTTTGAATTCAATATATTTTTTTCAAATTTAAATGAAACAAATATTTAGAGTAGATCCCTAATCTGAATAGACTTGAGTTAGGCAACAATTGGGGACTCTCAAGGCAGAATGAGTCTTCATTGTGTGGTAGCACAAAGGGCCAATGTTTGGCATATGGGTGTTTCCTTGTACACTACTACCGCAACCTAACTTAAAGGTAAAAATCCCATAAGTATGGGCATTGGAAAACAAACAAACAATAACACCGGAGCAACAAACCATCTCCGGTTAGCTCAGTTTCCCTCTTTTTTCTCTCTTGAACACGGTTATTCCATAAATTAGAGTTATTAACTGTGTTTCTTTACCTTGTGCGTTACCTTTCTTCGTATTTGAGCTTGTGTTATCCAGTTTAGATCGTTTCACCGAAAGTAAAGTGAGTATATTTACTACAGTAACATGGATATATAGTTGTGCATTGACAATACGTTGTCTTGACAACTGCTACTTTTCTAGAGAATGATTGCTACCTCCTCAGACATCATGCTTTCTAATGGAAGATTGACTGCTTGCCAAGCAATGTTCCAAATGAACAAGGTTTTCTCTATCCACCCATCGTGCTCAAAACGTCAATCAACCTAATCAAACGGTCATCTCTGCTTTTTCCTCTTTTTGAAATCTCTACCATAATGAAAAGTAATAAGTTAACCACTGTTACAAATGATAACGAAATTTGATTTAATATTTGTTTATCAATCTTTCCACCTGACTCGGTCCCAATCAAGCATATCAGCTCCTATCGACATTTTACTTTTGAAACATCTGAATATATAACTAATCTTAAATTTCACAAGATACCAACTTAACTTTCCTGCAGAGATATGACTTTTTCCACAAAGATCAAAAATCTTTTTCCTGAGATAAACTGAATGAAAAAATGAAAATTATCTAAAAAAAAAAATCTATAATGTTTTTCACTAAAGATTAGTGTAAATAGACTAATCTATTTACACTAATTAGCAATCAATTTATTTAATTAATTTAATTTATAATTAATTATTAAATTCATTAAGTGATTTATTATAATTCAGCTACCACATTTAGACAGTTATGATGAATATATAATTGAGATGCATACATTTGGAATGCATGATGCCTACAAATAACTTTCGTTCAAATAAGTGACATTAGTATCAATTTTAATCTTATGAATTGGCGAATAGAATTGCTAATCATAAAATCATTCAGAACACATGTCTAATAAGTAAATTTCTAATACCAATCATATAAAGCTTTTATTAATCAAATCATTACTGTAATGGAAGAAGTTAGTTATATCAGTGAATGGAACAGAGTTTAGAAAGTCAATTTATCGTTCATTTGTTTTCAATACCGTTAATAAAACATCATGCAATAATAAGAAAAGCTAGCATGAAATGGTTATTTTATTTAATCATAAATTTGCGTAGTATTTTTATTTTAAATTGTATACATAGTTTTGTAAGATTTTTAATTAATGTCTTCAAATTTTAATTTTTTAATTGATATTGATTAATACAAAATGTTGATTATATTCTACCTCTAAAAAAAAGTTGTGTTTAATAAACCATTTATATTGATTTTTGAGATTTTAATAACAGATAAACATAATCAGATAGTCGTAACAAGTGAAACATACAGTTGTCATTTTTTGAGATATGTTGAAATAATCCCAAAATAAATGAAATGTGGAAAATATCAAACAAAACTTGTGATAGACAAGACAAATGAGAACAAATTGCAACTTGTTTTCATGTAAAGAATTGTATATTACTTGTTTCATGCAGTATTATCTAAAATTATTGGTCACATTTGTACAAAAAGGACTATAAACTTGTTAAATTTTGATACTTGTTTAACAGTGTACTTTTAAAGTGATTATAACATTTGGATATATACCCACATACACTGTCTCACATATCCAGAAATCATCCTAAAATTATTCAACATGGATTCAGAGGAATAACAAATGCGCAGATTTATTAAAATCATTAAATCGATTTCATTTCATGATATCTACACTTAAATGCAGTACAGAGAATAAGCTGACTGTGCTAGTTCAGAACTTCATCTTTCATGTCATCTCATTTAAAACATTAGTAATGTTTGTTTAGTATTAGTAATGAGCCAATATGATAAATCCTGATAGTATTAATTATGCTGAATGGTATTTTATATTAAATAAACATAATTGTGAATAAGTGAAGTATACTCAATAGTTGTTCAATCCGTAATTGTGTGGTATTTACTCATTCTGAGGTAAAATGGTTATACAAAAGTTGTTTCCTTATACTACTAGTTGTTCCCACAAGACCAACCCAGAACCACATCCTTTGGGTATGTCTTTAATTCTCATAATTGAATTTTATTATTTCATTCTAATTGATTTGGTAAATGATTAAATACAATTTGTATTGCAGTGTCTTCCTGATGATGAACACAAGGTTTTTGAAACGCGTTGTTGTTTAATAAAAAAACTTCATTCGTGTGAAGTCTTGTATAACCACTTTACCTCAAAATGAAATATATTTTCACTAAAGTGCAAAATAAGCTTCAATGGCCTATTTCACGCTTTAGTCTTCAAACAATCCTTTCTTGATCTTTGTTCCTTTTATATACCATATACTTTAAGCACTTTCAATTCCTTACAAACGAAATGGACCAAAAGTCTAAAGTAGAAATACGATCATAAAACTGTACGAGTTGATAATTTTAATCTTCAACTATTATCTTAGTTCACTAAAATCCACTTAGGACAGCCGTGAGGTTAACAGCAGGCGTAGGTTAACAGGTAGTATGTTACCCTTTATACTGCAGATTATAGATTTCAATTTTGGCCATAACCTTACGTTTTTCATGCGGGACTTGTGAAATCTTGTTTATGCCACTCCTCGGAGATGGCGCCAAGCTGTCAGTTTTCAGCCAGTACGACATCAGATACTTCTAAAAGATCCTTACTCTAATCAACTTGAGATTGGTAAAATTTAGTGCCAGCAATTTATAATCAACCCGGTTATGTGGCTCGTCCATAACTATGAGTGCTGAATAATACTCGAGCCACACTTTTTGCTTCTGAAACAACACTAAAAGGTAAAATCCTTGCAAGTGTGAGCATTGAAAATAAACAAGCATTGTATAGCAAGTAAAAATTTAAGGGATGTATTTTCTGTTGACACATTACAAATTTCATGCAAAATTACCATTACCGAAAATTATCCTGCCACTTTACTAGTAGGCTTTGAATAATCAAATATAGAGTTTTACTAGGTTTTCATAGATTTGTTTCTGTCTCAGAAGTTACAGGTAATCCTATTGTCTAATAGAAAATAGACAAATATGAGACGTTTGTTTATAAGAGATGAGCTATTTTATTTTTTTAAAATGATTAAAAATATTTGCTACAGTTACTAAAACATTATTTAAAATAGACAATTAACGAGATGTCCTAAATAGAAGATGAAAATATAAGCAATAAAAAGTATTTTATACAAACAACACGTTTCGAACATACCGAGTATCTTCTTCAGGTTACATTGAAATAACTCAGATTACATTGAGTGAAGTCTATTAAATTTAATCGGCAGGAAAGTCTTTTCTATCCATCACAACCATTATCGGAAACTGAAGAAGAACAATGCAAGTTTGTATAAATAGATAAATGGACACACAGAGGTGTAATTATCTATTGTTAATCTTTGCTGTACTAACAGAATGTCTATGTCTAATATACTAATAACTATTACTTGAAGAAATATATCTTCAATAAATCTATTTCCATCGTGAAGCTGTATCCTTAAGAAAGATGGTGGTTTCTTTTTGATTGAATCAGTGATAGAGTTATAGATTAAAGTAAGACTAGGTTAGTGGAATAGACTACCAGATTTTGATCTGTTGTATTACTGGTTAGATAACATTTTAATTATATCAACCAATTAAAAAACGTCCTCATTCACTTCTTAACACTTTCTGAATATTGTTTGGAACAGCTGTAGGTAATCATGAACAAGGGAACTAGAACTTATACTGCAGTGAGAAGATTCACGAGATAATATGAGAACTAGATGGAAGGAGTCAGGGAAACGGAGAGTCCAATATTGTGAAAGTAATAGGAAGTAACAATGGACAATAAGCACAGCCAATGCTTGTTATAATTCAGAATCAATGAAATCAACAATAAGTAATGCGACCATAGGCATCGTGCTCGCCTCACGTGGGAGGTTAATAAATCTGAGTACGTCGTCCTCGGAGAGGACGTTAAACCCTCGGTTCGTAGTACAGAAGAACCTCACAGTATGAGTTTAATTCGTTCCCAAACCGAGATCGTATAGCGATTTACTCGTATTAGGATGCAATATTTCACATTGAATTAATATGAAAATAAATAAATAAATTACTTTTTAGTCAACTATAAGTAAAGTATAGGGATCGTGAAAAAATTCAATCTCCAGATTTTTTAAGGTATTTTTTAGCCAGAAAAGATGCTATTAGAAAAAAATAAACAATACAATATATGTAATATTACAGTATTATAGTATGCAAAAATTCATGCAGGAAATGAAAATGTTTTCTAATCTAAACTAAAACGAAGATCATCTAGACCTCTGTGAGGAAGACAATCGCTCGTACAACGAATTCTTACTAGTCGCAAGCGACAAAAATTCTTATGAATGGCTGCTCGTAAAGAGAATTGCACGTACAATGAGGTGCTCGTACTACGAGGTTCTGCTGTATTGTTTGGCTAAGTAAGTGCTTAATTGTTATAAATATTGAAATAATGATATTGCAATGACATGGTTAAAGTTAACTTTTTAAAAAGACGACTTGAAGAGATTGCTGTCCAGTGTTACCTGCTGAGATCTGAGACATGACGAGCGAGGCTAGAGCCAGTCTTTGAGCAGGCGACATGATCCTGACGATGGGCAGCACCTGGCTCAGCCTCGTCGATGCTCCCGGCTGCTTCATGGCCACTGCCATGGCTTTCTTCACCAAGTCCAGTCGCTGCTCTTCTTCGGCTTCCTCGTCGTACCTGTCCTCCACCCTGCTGCAAACGACTCAGTTAGTAATGAGGTATACATATGGCTTCCACTGTTAAATCTAACCTTCAAGTTAGGGAACAAAGAATGGTATAACATTAGACCAGCACTAAAATATCTAAAAATCTGTGCAAGATTTAAGCAAGATCTTATAAATGACAGAAGATAAGTAAAGTATAAGTAATATACTTATAACTCATACTTTATACTTATACTTATATATTCTCTCATATATAATTTTGATAGAATCACATATGAAAAAAAATTTAGATTGCCAATGGCATCACTATATGCTACTATAGTTATGCTACAGTTATTATAATTGCATCAAAAAACCAGAAACGAAATCAAACTATATGAGGACGACCTATTTTAAATTATGGAAGAGAAAAAAAATGTTGATATTTTTAATGATTTCCACAATCATCTATAGTTTACATGTGAAAAAGAAAAAGATGAAACCTCCCGTTTTTAGCTGTAAAAGTTATATCAAGTGAAAAATGGAAATACCATGACAGACTAGTGTACAAAACCTACTTGTGCTAGCAAAATGTGAATTATTACTCTATATATATTCATCATGATATGAATCAAAAATTGATGTTGCCCATTTAGTTAAAAAAGTGATCGAAAATAGCTGTCATGTTTTCTAAATATGAATGAGAAAAACATAAAATTATTATTACAAAATATTGGTTACCAAAATGGTTTAATTGAATGTTATGAAAGGCAGTTACCAGGAAATTTCATAACAATCATATTAGTTTTGAAAATTCAAATAAACAATAAAAAAAAAATCACTTGAAATGGACCTAGAGAGTCTACCTTCCTTTAATCAACCAGTCACAATGAGTCCACCAACCAGTCACAACACCAACGTTGGTGCATGCGGAAAACCAAAGGAATGGTGAATGGGCTTCCTGCCCCCACGGAACCTTTGTGAAGGGTCCCCTGGAGCTCAAGAGAGCCCTTAGATGACCTTTAGATGATGTCATATCAAGTTTATATTTCAATGTTAATAATTCTATGAGAAGCATTGTTTGAAGATTTTCTACCAAGCCCTAGCATCTATCTAGAGAGGTTTATACCTCTACCACTAAATAAAGGCTGAAAACATCTACCAACATTGAAAGTAGGTTTTTTAATAAATTTTAATTTAGGATTTATACAACTGATGGGCAGTCATTCATAATGTGGTCTATAACTGATACTTAGTAGAGTAGGCTAGTTGATTATTGTATATATTTTTTATAATATACATAAAAAAAAATTTTTGTCATGGGTTAAAGGCGTTGTTATTAAAATAACTAATATAAACCAATAACAACAAACAAAATAATTACAAAAGTAAAATATATGACTTACCCATATTATAATGGGAATGAATACTTTATTATTATATTTAGCATCAATTAACAATATAATTATCAGAGTATTACAGTCATCTATAAAAGTAGCTCTGGTTGATATCAGGTTTGTAATTTAACTGGAAAGTTAAAAAGAAAAATAAAATTGTTTTTAAGTATAAATCATATAGGAAAGTATATTGCAGATCTTGAGAAAACTGCATACTCATTATTTAGATTAATTTTACTTTTTATTATTAATAATTTAAAAATTACCAAAAAAATTCTTAATAATTGAACATGTAGGGTCAAATTAACGATTTTTTTGAAAAATAATATGATTCGTTAATGAATGATGAGAGATTTATTCTGATTGCGGGCTGAATGGGAAGGGAAGTATTGTATGGACGTATGATTGTTGGAGGTGACTTTCTCTGAGTTGAGGCCGAGGGCAGGGCGAGGGGCGCGTCAGGAGGGTGCAAGCCGAAATGGGTTACAGGCAGCAGGAGCTCCCACGGTGCTTCCCAGCCTCTGGTTTCACTTTTATTACTCATGCACAGGTTGCTGATTGGGGCTCCTTTTGACTTTGACCTTCGCAAACCCAACACAACAAAACAGCTAATACCTTTCATTATCCTCTAATCGAGCTGAAAACATCTTTTTACTTTCTCGCTACTCAAATAGAAAGTCAACGCAGGTGCTGATTGTCCTCTTCGCTTCTCTATACATATCACTGTGACATTCTCTCTTTAACCTACTTATCTCCAAGAGGCATCAAAACTAAAATCAAAGATGCCGCAAAATATCAATAATTCATTGTTCAACCAAAACCTTGTCTGACACAAAGTATTTAACTTCAAACTATTCAAAACCTTTCTTGTGCCACCATCAGAGGACGTCAATCCGACCTAGGTTGTCCAGAAGACTATATGGATGAATGATAACTTCTTTTTTACAGCATGCAAAAAATAATAAAACTTAGAGATTCAAAACTATAAGAGATGATTTCTTAGCCATTTAACAGTATTCAATAACGAAAGTCTTAAAACGTTGTTTCTATCCAGCATACAAACTGTCCAGCAGTTTGATGTATATATACGAAACTTCGGTAAGAGAGTATGGTGTTGAGCTTAGAAAATTGACCTAATCCTGATTGTATAATACAATCTATTCTATCAAACAGTTGATATTATATATATATATAAAGATTTCACATAAACACGTGAAATAACAATCAATGATCAAACCAAAATCAGAAAATGGAAAAACAAGACTAAATCTTTCAACCGTAACAAGTGGTCTTCGTCAGAGTCAAAAACCCAACTGGTTTTTTGGGTACAACCCAATTGGGTTTTTGACTCTGATGAAGACCGCTTGTTACGGTTGAAAGATCTTAGTCTTGTGTTTTCCCATTTTCTTATTGTGGTTTGATCATTGATATATATATTTATATTATATATTATATATATAATATATATATAACACTCAATATATATTATTATATAGTTATATATATGTTATAATTATAATAATATATAATAAATAATATGTATAATTATTAAAATATGGTTGTTATATTATTATACGAGTATATTTAATAATAATAATCGATTATTATTGATTTAAATTTCTATAACGAGTGTCTGAGATCACATTCGTAGCTCAACGGTTTTATGTTCTCTAACAGTGCAGATTGTTGGGTCATTCCTGCCTGATCCCTCAAAGGCTGTTAGCCACAAACGATTCCCACAAGAGCATCAAAAACAATGAAATCTTATAAAAACTAAATAGCAACAATGACTGCTTGACTATTGGCATCATAAAGGAAATGGAAGACAAGGGATTCTTGTTGGAAGGAAGAAAACACACTTGAAGAAACATTATATCTGGAAAATATTGCGTAATGTTTGGAGAGCACGTTTGCCTGAGTGTTTATGATGCCAGGTGCCCGTTAGAGTCCCACTAAATGTCAACTTGGTTATGGAAAAGTTTAAGACTCGGCAAGGTAGCGTGCTCGTGACAAAAGTGGTATCAATTAACGAGTAAACACACTTTCTACAATTAGAACAACAAAGAAGTGAAAGCCTTTACAGGTGACCGTCGAAAAAAAGTTGTCCTTGCATAAGTAACGTTAATCCAGTTAGATCAAATAGTGTTTTTAATCAATTTTTTTATGTAATCAAACATATTTAGTTAAATAATATAAAAATCAAATAAAATTTTGATAACATTTAGAAAATGTAACCTGTTATAATATGACTTGGTGTTTGGAAAGAAGTCTAATCCATACATATGAATTACTAACAATTATAAAAGTGTATATCCATAAGTTATCATAAGTGACTAAGGTGACCGCGTGATTTGTGTGCCCGCCTCTGGCTCTGTTCGATATCTTCTCTGACTTACGATTTATTCACGCAGGAGGTGAACAAATCTGAGCTAATTGCTCTGTGAAAGAACTGGTTCTAAATTAAGTACTTACAAAACCTCTACTGAATTAGCTAAAGTTAAGTAAATTATTACCCAGTATAGAAGTCATGTTATAGCAAAAGTATCCAAAGGGTCAAACTTAATCCTGTATGTCAAAGCTTTTTAACAACCTATTTATCATAATAAGACATCCAATATTAATGTAAAACTTCACTAAGAAAGATAATAAGGAAACAAGCTATTATTGTCAGTTTATCAAAATCATTTAGTTTGACTCTATTATTGGTTTAATCCTACATCAGAAGTATTAAATTTACTTTTACTCAGAATTTATAAAATTGTAAAGCATATACAACTTAAGGTTATCAAATTACTAACCAACGACCGCGAATATTGTGCCATCACAACTGTGCCATCGTATTAGATTCTTGCTCTGAGCCTATACGTGATTCACTGCAGTTTTTGTTTAGGTCAGAAGCATTGTTATGAATTGGCATCGGCTATCAGGAAAGGTCCTATTGCTTCTAAAATTTTAGTAGCAAGTACTAAAATTGTATAATTTAGAAGTCAACAGGTCATCATATTTAGCTCTGGTAGGAAGCTGCTGGGACTCGTGGGATTGGGAAAGGTTGGGAGTGAGATTCAGTTCCCGAGCAAGGAGATTTGGATGGGTGGGCAGTGTTTTATCTTCATTGCTGGCAAGTCGAGTAGCTTTGAGTAGCTTTCAATAGATTCCCAACTCAAATCATGTTGGATACCGACATTTTCTAGTGTACCATGAAGGCCTAGCTACCGTATAAGGCGGGTACATTTATTCTGTACTACCTCTAGACTGAAAGACGAAGTGTAAAAATCCTATCACCTGAAAAAATCTATGTCACAGCTAGATTCGAACTTCAAACTATTGCTACCATCGGCAAGTTACGACCTTGTTGTTCATAGTTTTCCTATACTTCATAGTTTATATTTTCAATAAAATAAATGTGATTAATAATGACTTTCCTTATAAAATATATATTATAGAAAATCAATAATTTTGATGTAATTGATAAGTAATCAAAAATGTAAACAAAAGTTCTCGAAAGTAAACTAAATAAACACACAGAATAGGTTTGCAGTCTTACAGTTTGAAATTGTCGGTCATCAAGAGGTAGAGAAGAGGGACACAGCACTCAGTTGGTTATGCACAGTTGTTCTACTGGAGTGCTCTAACATTTTCCCCGGGTATGGCATCAATTTGATGAATTCAAGTCCTCAGTTGTTATCAAAATGATGTAAAGCGTTTAACAAAAGAGATGTTTTACATTTCAAAAACTATGAAATCTTGGAATAAAAAAAGGAAATCACTAATACCTATATAAACTTAATTAATTCCTAAACCAATAATTGTAAGTATCTCAGGGATTGTTAATAGTGTTCCGGGATAGAACTGACTTACCTTGTAGATTAATTGACCATGCAGGATATGTCACAGTGTAACTCATAATTAACTTACGGAATATAAAAATTTACTGCCTTGAAAATTTTTATGTATGTTAAGGAATAGTAAAAGTAAAAAAAAACCATAAAAATCTGTAAGTAGTGGAACTGTTATTAGAAAGATGGAGGTTAAAGGAGAAGAACTTACTTGAGGACATCGCTGAACTGGTCCTGCGTGACTTGAGCTAACTCGGAGTCTTCAGGGTTGGCTGACTGTGGATCGCTGATCACCGCAACCGTCAGCAACTGCAGGCAAAGACAACTTTAAACAAACCACTCTTATCACATTACATAAAGAAAAACAATGGTGGGTGCAATAATAATTATATTTGCTTCCATTACCATTACTAGAGGCTTAATGTCTATGGGGTTTTATAAGAAGTGAAAGTATGACTTCCTAATGATTCAGTACTTATTTAAATCATGGTCGATCCCCATAACCGGTGGTGCCACTCATCTCAGTGCTAACTGCGCCCAGTGCCACTTGATCACTATAACCTAAGAGAAACGGGTGTGTTCAACATCCCTGCCTATATATAAAATATAAGGAAAGTAACACAAAGATAGACATGGTCATAACTCACTTCTATATTTCGACAATCGTCGTTATCAGGAAGAAGAAAAATATCCCGCAGAGAGATGGACTATCCCATCTCCTCCTGCAAAACAGTTTTCCTCCTGATGACGAATATTGTTGAAAAATAGGAGAGAGTTACGGTCTGTGTCTATCTTTATGTTGTTTTCACTACAATTTTATATAAAGTCCTGTGAGCTGTTTCACTTGATTTATATACAGTGTAATCTAGATTATGGACATAATTAGGTTCTAAGATTTTGGGCAACAACCAATTTTGTCAAAAATCAATACTAATTTTCCCATAAGATCATTTGTTCGAGTTCAAAGTCATTCAAACACCGAGGTACCACTGTACATATGTAAAGCTTGCATGCATATAAAACCTAAGTCCACTTGATTTAAATACATATACAGAACACTAGACTGATTATCAGTCGAGCGGAACTTTCTTCTTCTTTTCCTGATAACGACAAGGTAGAAATATTGAAGGGAGTCTTGTTATTTCTCGGTATTCTTTTCTTTCAATCATTTGTTATATATGCATAAATAAGTAACTCCTTTTATTTATTATAGAATTTATTTAACTTAAATTACTAATACAGATTAGTTTAATCTAAAATTGGTATAAAAATATTTAAAATTTTAATTTAGTTCTTTATGAATATTCGATTCAATGGTAATTATATTCTTCTGAATAAGGTAGGAAATGATAAGAATGGTTGGAAAATGTGCACTGGGATATTGAATAATAAATATTATGGGTATATGATTACGCAAAAGGGAGAGTGTGAAGACACAAAGGGAGGAAGCTGAAAAGTGTAGTTGGATAACAGCACCGCGCGGGCTTCACGTAGCACCTCCTCTGGGTACATGAATAGCACGAATCAACAAACTTCTGTCCAAAGAAGCAACTTTTATCATGGATATTGGTTCATTCACCACTTCTTTGGTAATAAAAGTTGTAAATTCACTTTTCTTAATAACAAGCCATATGGTCTGCCTATCAGTTTTTGCTTGCTTTTCAACGTAATTTATTTTAGTAAGTAAAGATAATTGTGATTAAAGCAATTCTTTCTAAACAGAACTCACATAATTCATAAATCAATGATTAATAACAAATAATTTTGTTCAACAGAAGACCCAAGTTTGTCTTGTACAAGTTAACTAGAGTAGCGTAGTGTAATGAGTTTATGATCGCATAGGTTCGTCAAATGATCAACAAGTCTTCAACTTTTCGTCCTCTATTAGTAACGCCTGCACAAAATGTTCATCTCACACTAAAAAAAAAACAGGCTGTCACTGAATTTGAAGGACAAATTTTTATACCAGCAGCCTATACAAACAGTTGATCACAGTTACCCTATTAATTTGAGTGTCGAAGTAAAACTGAAAAGTTGTAACATTTCATTTTTAGAGACTGAGTTTGGAACAACACTCGACATTAAAACTTCACAATAAGCTTATTCTCCCAGATTCACGTTCGAGCAATAAAGGAGCTAATGAACATTTTTAGAGTTTTTAGATTATTTTCTGTATACTCTTTCAATTTTTTTTTAAAAAAAATATCCAATTCTTTCAAATCGTACTAGCCCATTTCGAATAAATATGGAAAAAAATTTAAAACAATCATTTTAATGTAAATGATTGTTTTATACTAAAAGAATACTTAGGTAAGTGTGTGTTTACCTGTGTGTTCGATGTGTGTGTGCAAGTTAACTTATGTAAAAATTTGGAACACTCCACAAATCATCATTCTCACGGATCATTTTAATATTATACACAAAAATGTCCCTTACAGTCTAAATTAGGTGTACAGTTTTTGGGCAATGTAGTATCTAGAACATTTTATTCTATTATATGTTTTACACATTTGTTTTCTTCTATGCTACTTATTCTAAAGAAAAATGTAAGCCCTGTCGGAATGAAATTTTTGGATTGAATTAAACATGGCACCTCCAACCATCTTCTATCTCCTTCCTGTTCTTCCCATTCTTTAATTGAAACCTCAAGGAATCAAGGGTGTTGTGCAAAAAGGCCCTGTTCCACGGAATGTTAGTCCTGCCCAAACATTTGCCAGTCGGTCCGCTGTCTCATTCCATTCTACTCCTATGTGTCCAGACACCCACCTAAGAGTTATTAATAAGATTTAGGCTAACGTAATCATTTTACAAGAAACGATAACCTTAGCGATTAGCAATGTTTTATTCGTCAACATGAACAGTGCTGCGATTCATGTTGAAATCGAATAGCGCAATAATTCCCTTGCAAGTGGCACCTAGTAAAACAAAAGAAAATATTCCGATTATGTTAGATTACACTTAATGAATTAAAATTTCCCATTCGATCAACTCAATGATAAGTTAACGAACGACTAAAACTTTTTAATAATATTAGTTTGATGCAAATTAATTTATGCAATCTCTGAGAATATTGACATTAATCTGAGTATTAATTTTATGAAATAAACATTTCAAGAATCAAAAATAATATATAACTTTGATGATATCAAACTTACAGCTATCATTCAATGAACATTTCTAGGTACTAAACTTTTATATTAAAATAAGCATATTATACGAATAAATTTCTTAACAAAAATGAAACATTATTACTCATTTTTTAAGATGAAAGTACACTTTTTTATATTTACAGCAAATTTGTTTTCATATTTGATTAATAATTATTAATTGAAGCATATTTTATTGAATACATTTCGATAGCAAATTATCTTTGAAATTATTTTAGGATATATTATACGGAGACTTCCTGTCCATAAGCCTTGGTACCGATTAGCTGTCAGTTTTATTATTTTTTTTGTCATAAAAAAGAAGCTTAAGTACTCAAGAAATCCTGGAGCCAAGGTCGTCAAGGAGGAAGCGGACTTCCTAGCCTCTCGGTAGAAAATTTCCTGAATTCGTTACTCCATGTATATTAATATATACATTAACAGTTATTTTAGATTACAGTTATGCCTTGAGTAAACCTGGGCATACAAAAAATTCAAGATACTTATAACACCATGAGGATTTTTCCACATGTTACAAAAAAGGAAAAAAAAGCTATAAAGCCAAAAATAAGAAAATTAATCCAATAACTAAATTAATAAAACACAAAATCCTCAACAAAGGAATTTAAATTGAAATTAAAAAATAATCAACATTAAGTTAGTATGCAGTTATGATTGATTATGAAACGCAGTTCATTTAAATCTAGTTTCTTAAAGTAACGTATGATTTTTGACTTTTTTGAAAACTACGTAAACCTCTTCTTCTTCCACATTCGCCTGACTACAATGATGTTACTACCCTGAGTGGTAATAGACTGTATTATTATTTTTCATTAATTTTTAGCCTTTTCTTGTTATTTTATTAACATTTATAAATACACGGTTATAAATAAATTTATAAACTGTTTATAAATATACCTATCGTTAAAAAATTTTATTGTTTACAAATTTTGTTGATTGAAAGAGCTTTATTTATTGATTTTTTATTTTTTTTTTTATTTACTGAAACATTTTTTCCATGACTAGAAATTTTTATAGAAATTTGAATACTTCTTTTAGTCAACGTCATTAGCCCAAAAGTGTCTTCTGCAGAATCCAGATTCTTCCACAAGTCATTATTTCAGCATAAAACAGATGGGCTTTTGGTATGGTATATACGTGAGGAATATACCTTTTTGTTATCAATGTCACCAGTTCACGTTAATGTCATTTCTCTGCTTTCCATTTTGGTAATAAACAATAAAATATCAAATAAATTAACGAACTAAGAAGTAGGATATCAGATTACAGTAATAAATGACCATAAGCAATTTGCTCTAGCCACGTAAAGGCCATAGAAATGTCCTACATGGGTTTCTGATGTATATCCAGACTCGTTTCCTTGACCACAAAATGGCTGAGACATGAGACCCAAATTCAGAACGACGTGCTTGGGTTATTGCGATTCTTTCAACTTCTGGCCACAATCTGGATATAAACTGACTTTGACACCATCACATAGAACAAAGATACTTCAATAAAAGCTATGTTTCAAACAGATTTATTTTGAATCTTTCAAAACTGTGTTTCATCAATTATAATGCCATTTTTTATTATTTTTCTTTGGTTCCTTTTTTTTTTCAGCTTTCTATCCTTTTCATATAGGCCCACAGGAAGACTGAAAAGCAATTTACTAAAGTCTTGATTGATTTGATTTAATTCAGAACAAAAACTTGTGCCAATGCTCACTACAATATGTTTAGGTGACATTTCCATCACCTTCGGGCCAAAACTGTTCTAAAAACTAAAAACTCTGTCGATGTATTTTTTAAAAGATATAAATATTCAGAAGATAAAGTACATTGAATACTGGAGCAAAATTAATTTATATATTAGCTCCACTTCAACAACTTTATCAAGAAGAATTACAATGCATCCATCCACAGTGCCCCTAACAACGATAACCAATGTGCACAAAAGGGAAGTAAATAGAGAAATTATTTTGATTTCTAACACCAAAATAATTTATATACACAATGAACAAACAAAGTTCATTTCTGTAAAGAAAGTAGCGCTCTGTATCCAGGAAAAACATCACCCCTTTTTAGTAGATTTCAATGAAAAATTAAACTTATACTCCAGGAATACACACCAAAAGAAGGAAAAATTCAAAATAACTCAATTTTAACAACTTACCTGATTATAACCAAGTGTGTGTTTTAATTTGTCCGTGCATCTTTCTTTATAGTTAGCTATATATATATATATTTTCGAAAATAGATAGTTCGATTTGGACTTCAAACACATTGAACATAAAGAACACATGAAGTTCCAGACAAGATTCACTTGATATTTCGACATTAATCATCCTCAGGTGGATGAATTGCTCAGCTTGAGTGGCGATGTACCGATCCATATGAAAGTTCCGTAACTTTTTGTGTTTTCTTTATGCTAAAGTATATATATAATAAAATTTCACACTGCACACATGAAAGAGAAATCAACGGCTGAACAATTGTAAGAAATTCAGAAATAATACTAAGATCTTTTAAGGTGGTCTTCCTCAGAGTCTTACGCATTTTGAATTACCTAATTTCTTATTAACTAGGTGTTTTAAAATTTTCTCTAATGCTTTTGGCTTTCAAGATATTTTGTCCTAAAAATGTGCAATTAATTATTTGGTTACTTCGAAATAATTAAAAGGTGATACTCTTATTAAAAGACTAATGTTTATGCATTCTTAGTGACGAAATCAAAAACCGTTTCTTATTACATGTCTAGGTAATGAATAGAATCTACTGACTAATTTGCATATTTTGGTATTTATTAACATGGATAACCTATACAATATCATTAAAACTATGATAAGTTTTAAAGATAGTCAGATATATCTAAGACAAAACAAAATACGCATAGCCAAACAATTATGGTAAAAATTCATTTTTCTAATTTAAAGAGAGAAACTGCAAAATTTCTCAGTAATTCAAGATTTGTAAAATCAGTAACTGATATACTGAGTTTAAAGGTTTTCTTAACGATGTATCCAGGCTTCAACAGAAGTTTAACTGTGTAAAACATACTGATTTCTTAGCAACTGGCAGGGCTAGTTGTCTATTATATATAATATTATTATAAACTTAAGGCATTCCTCGTATCTTGTTGGTAGAGTTGTCCGGACGGTTTGGCTAGCTGCTCTATCGAATGAGACTAAACAAACTTATGAAATCCACGATACGTTTTTGTAGTTATTTATATCCCTGGATTCCATAAGTATGATTAGTCCGATTCGATGATGCAGCCAATGCGAAATCAGTCGGACAACTCCACCAACAAGACACGTGGTATGATAGAGTTTAGATTGATATTATATATACTTACCTCTGTGGTACTAACAATATGCCTGTATTTATCTAAAATAGCGTCTTCGCGATTCCTAAGCCGAAATGAGTGAGAATCGTGAGTTTTAGTCTCTTTTTTGTGTTTTCTATTTTAATTATACATGTATACATACATTAATTCAATAATAGTGACGTATACATAGTAATATGAATAACAAAGGAAAATAGCGAAACTAACATACAGGAATAGAACAGACTCGACTACAATAAGATTTTTTATAAACTCTCTCAAACAATAACAGACCGATAATTTTACAATATAAGCAATTAATAACTTGTCTGATACTATGGTTCACAATTTATTTCTTTATAATAGTTCACTTGTGGTAAACAGACCATTCAACATTTTGTAATGATGTTAATTGAAATTGCAATTAGTCTGTTTGAATTAACTTGTTTGTGTTATATTTACATGTAATTTGAGAAGAATCGTAAATACAGATGAAGTGTGATAAGAGGCAAAGCAAGCCATTGTTTTGGCAAGATTAGAATATGGGAGCCTTGGCTTAATCCGGGAGGTCAGTGTAATTACCCCAGTGTAATCAGCCCAGCCATAAGGGCTTTAATCTCGATTCGCCGCGCGTAGCGAACCCATTAATCTTGATCAGCTGTGTTGAATGAGATCTTAACGCTTGGAGAACAGCCTAGAAGAGGGTGTTACTCAGATGACTGCACCTGTGCAAACAGAACCACCTGCTCTCAAGAAACAATAGGCACAAAACAAGTTGGCTTTCTTATCAGGTGGTAGTAAGGAGATAGGTGAAAGAATTAAGCAAGGAAAGTTGGCCTCAAGTACGGAAGTAGGCGGAGAGAGTCACAGTTACTGGGGCAATGATATGCCCAGCCTGCTCGTCTACATCCTCACCATTTCTCCCTCTCCCAGTCAAATTGCTAACATTATATTTATATCTCTTTATATTTCCAACATCATTTTGTTAACTATCATGCAATTTTAACACCTAAATAACGACATAAAATAATTGGAAAGTCTATAAAGTCTAAGAATATTTTAAAAACATATTCTTATGGCTCCTAAAACAATCATTTAATGCGGCTGAATCGGAAAAATATTTGGGAATAAATAGTTTTACCATTTGTAGTGAATAGAAATAAAATTTTAATTTCTTCAATAATTATCTTAATTCTGGGAGAAAGTCCATGTTAGAGGAAGAAGTTAAAAAAGAAATACTATACTAAAATAAAAAAAACAGTTGAGATATATATATACATTATAGAATTCATTATATAATACATCACGCATTTGATAGAATAGTTGTATTAAGTAATCAGCATTCGGTCAATTTCCTAGGTTCAAAAGAAAAGGAGAATTTGAATTTTGAACCTACAAAGTTGACCCAATCCCGATTACATAATACATATATACAAATATATATCAATGATCAAACCACTATATATATAGTTAAAAGTTAAGGATTTTGATTAAGTTTTGAATAAACTTCTTTATATGGGTAGTAATGGAGTGATTAAGCGTCTGTAATAGCCTGTGACACTCAACTCCGACTTTTGGCCTTCACGAGGCTACCCTGTTAACCTGCTGTATTCCGGAACAAATGCAAGAGAAGGAAAAGGTGATCAGGGGCTGGGCCTGACCACCTTCATTTCACATCCTTCCTAATCTCTAAATCCCCTTCTTTTTTCTCAGCCCCAATCTAAGGTGTTATGCGATCCGTGCCCGTGCCGGGTTACTGTATTATGAAGGGAACCTCAAGGGTACTTAGCAACCCTCTTGAGTAAATAGCCTTACTATTGCGGTGCAAATAACTTACAGTTTGCAGTGCTTTGTCGGAGTGGACAAAATACCACCGATAGTGATACAGGGATTTTCACCTCTATAATACTAAGGTGAAGGAAGTCTGGGCACCATCCTATGGAAGCACAGAGGGTCCAAAATCGCTAAATAGAGGCAGCCCAACTCCCATAAGTGCACCTAAGTACTCGAAGAAGGAGAAAGAAAGGTACTTTCTCCTGAAACGTAAGGAGCCTGAATGGACATGATCAATGATGGTTTATGCAGATTCTGCAAAGAAGAGGAAGAAACACCGTTGCACCTGCTGACTGACTGTAAGATAACTTTGCTGCACAGCAGTAGGTGCTTCGGGACACTCAACAAAACCATAGAAAAACTTTTACGGCTAGAAGCAGCAAAAGTGCTCAGCTTCTTGCAGGCGTTGAAGCTAACTGCTGGGGTACTTTAGACCAGAAGAAGGGAATTAGAATAGTTTTTTTTTTTTTTTAGTCGCTGTTCTATAGTCACCATCAAATAAATAAATAAAAAACTTCTTTATATCTAGTTATGATATTGACAACAATCCCTTTTTTATCTTAAAAATAATTATGATCAATTTCATAAGTACATATTTTAGTAAATTTAAATTGCAAAAGACCAGAAGTTATTGTAAAATATGTTTTAGCCCTGAAGAACGTTAAATATATGTTCAAAACTTGGCTAAAAGAGTTTATTATAAAATAATAATAAGTATATAATAAAAACGTATATTAATAAAAAAAAGTGTTTACTCAGGTATAACTATTTTATTGTTTTTTCTTCGCTTTCTAATGTTATAATTGTACATGAAACTCAATAATCCAAATCACGAAAAACAATCACTATCTAGCATTACGCTAACATTTACTTTTTACTTCCAATAATAGTTATCAATTTTTTCACGCTAAGAAAATATTTAGTCAAAATGTCATTGTCCTATTCATGATTTTTTGCTGTGGCTACAAGTATATATAAATATATATATATATTGATAAAAGTATGGACCGTGAAGTAGAAACAAAATAAAAGTTTATGAGAACTAGGTCAGTTCTTCAGGTTCAAATTAAACTCTCATTGAAAACTTTTCGAATTTTATTATAACCTTTTCTGTTTTTTACAAAACAGAGGAAATATAAGAAATAATAGAATGCATTATTTTTCATATTTCCTGTTTTGTAGGCCTATGGAAAAGGTTATAAAAAAATCCGAAACGTTGGCAATGTGAGTTTTCTTTGAACCTGAAGAACTGACCGAGGCCTGTTAAACTTTTTTTTTATTATATATATATATATATATATATATATATATATATATATATGTGATTTCCCATTTCTTATTGTGGTTTGATCATTGATTGTTGTTTCACGTGTTTATGTGAAATCTTTTTACATATATATATGTGGATACTTTGAAAACTAAAAAAAAAAAAAACGAATGAAAAACATATACTAGGACTTACATCTTTCTCAAGAAAGGAAGTTGATTGGCGTGAAGACGAAAACCAACTTCTCATGACGAAAGTAGAATATATTATTATATATACATATATTTGTAAATTTTGGTAGCAGTCCTTCCTTAAGACATATATTATTAAAAATGACACCAAACTTAGCTGATACCTATTTCTTAACAAGCTTCTCAATTTTCATGAATAATACTCCCATTACTTCGTCTTAATTGTAAAGTACATTTCCTATAGTCGACCTGCCAACATGGAAATTAGGTTTACTGTGTGGGCGATATTTATTTACCAATAAATACCTAAAAACCAATCTTAGACATAGACCGCTTGTTACAGTTTAAAATCTTAGTCTTAATATTTGGAACATTATGAAATTTGTTGACAGTGATGATTTATTCAGATTAAAAAGAAAATAAACTTCTCGGGTCAATTTCCACGAGAACAGTTCATTAGAGAACGAATACTAGTTCATATATTAGCATAACTTGTTTTCTGGCTCGGTTTCTATTTCTCAGTTACTGCTTTTTTTTTTTTAAGAAAAAAAATATAAATTAATATTCTGGTATGAAAATAATTGTTTAGTGAATCCTTTTGTTCATCAAATATAATGTTTTTATATTTACATGGAAGTTCAAAATCATAAAAAAAAAGACTCTTTTTAGAATGTGACAACTAATTTAAATTATAAACACTTGACCCGGGAAGCCATCCAACCAGAAATTACTTAATCACCCTAGCGTTATTCATGTAGGGTGATCGAACGGAAGCCACTAAATTCAAGGTTAGGGACGTAAGAGAGGTGGCATGAGTGGATGAAATTAGCCCTTAAAACTCACCAGACCGATGAGCAAGTATCTCGAGTCGTCTACACTCAACTTTACCATAGGTAATCTTATCATCAGATATTATTGCAACAATATATAAATAATATTTATTTAAAAACGTTGCTTTTGATACATGTATTATCAAATTCTCTTGCAAAAGGATAATAAAATTCATGAATAATCAATTCTTTTACTTAATTTATTTTAATGTGCCTGATTCATTTGTGAACAGTAACAATAATGGAATGATTTTTCAATGGCAATCATCTGACAAAGTCACGCACGAGGAGCTTTTAAAATGTACTATTCCTTTTCAAATATTCTTAATTTTAGAAATTTTTATGAAGCAATCAAATTTAAAGGTGCTTAATGATCTGAATTCACCAAATGAGTGGGTTGAAATTAGTTACCACTTTTAACACAACTTTAAACGAAGTCCCTCCCATGTTTCAATGTTAGAAAAAAAATATGATAAATACCTCAGCCAGGGCTATTTTATTATCAAATATTATTTGGATTTCTCAAATCGTTTCAATGAGATAGTGGATGGTTCATTTCTATAAGGAATCGGCGTCAAAGTTTTTGATTTGAGTCTTTTTTGAGTAAACTCCTAGGAGTAAAAAGGAATTAAGATTTTATGTTAGTTAAAGTGTTTATACCCAACACGTCATGTAGTATTTACTTCCGATAGTTAAGGAGAGAGTCATTTCAATAATTAATGGGCGTGTCAAAGTTTTTATTTGCAACTTTAGCTGAAAATAAAACATTCATAGAAGTTAAGAAGTTTACATATACAAGTAGGTCTCGTGAAACGACAACATTCAATGATAACAACAGTCAAAAAATATAAAGAAGATAGATCGTTTTCAAAACTAGGTAAAAGAAAGTTTGGAAAAAAAATTGGTGTTATACAAAGTTTACAAAGAGTGAATGTTGAGATGATTTAGTTTTTTATAAATAGTGGAAATGAGTGTATGGTGGGTAGATATCTAGCAGGGAGAGGCGCAGAAGCAGTGCCCCCCAAACCCACTTCGCGCGGCACACGCCATTCCGCCGAGTCACTGTCAGCAAGTATGCCACCACAACACACAATTAACTCCTCGCAACGCATTCTTCTCCTTTCACACCACCAATTCCTTTATATCTACTTCAAATCAGTTTCATCTCCACAAACATCCACATAACAAACGTACTACACAAATTTTCCAGATATAAACTATTCGTTTTCACGTTAGCTGTTTTTTATGTGTCATACTTATTGCAAATTAGCTTATCTATTCATAATCTAACAAAAGAAAGTTGAAACATCTGTTACTAAACTACTAAGTTTTTAAAGGTAGACTTCTTAACCATATGCATTATAAAACTACTTGAGCCAGGCTACATGAATAAGTTGTTTCGTTTGTGTACTGCACCTATTTGTTGCATAATGACGTAATACACATTTTTTTTACAACGATCGTTTTTTTTAACTATTTTTCTGATGACTTTAACTGTCTTAGTTTCTGCGTAAGCTATAAACAAAAATTATATATTATTATATGACATATACATATTATATGTTGATCTACTGAATGAAGAGAACTTTCAGATCTTGTTTACTCTAAATCTGGAAAAGTCATGAGCAATAAAAAATTGAAACTAAAATAATTAACATATTTTATTTAAAATTATTTAAAAGAATCTGAAAACACAAAGGTGATTAAACATTTTATTAACTATAACCTTTATTTAAAGAATTTTGTTCTGTGACATCGTTTAAGTTTCAAAAATTTAAAAAAAAAGTTGGAGTTATAAAATTATTGTTTACTCTTTATTTACGTCTTGGCATTTACCTGCCATATATATTGAAACTACAAGAGCCAAGCTACTTGGAAGGTTATGTTTCGTTTATACATATTAACTATTCCTTGCATAATGACGTAAATACCAACAACTTATATAACGATTTGAATTTTTTGCGCATTATATATATAAGGAGCAAACTTTCGTTCACACCATTACTCTTGAATAATCTGATTATTATCCTATAAATGTATTTTTTTGATTAACTTTCTAGTTTTCTTACATATAGTTTCTATTCCTCAGATAATAATGCAAGTTCTTCTAACGTTTTATTTCTAAACACTGAAATGTTTCAGCCTCCTTGCACTTCAGTCAGAGTATACTAACTACAGAGTACACTGCAGAGTATACGAGTATACCAACTACAACGACTGTAGTAGACTATCTACTTCTTAAATTAATAGTCTATAATGTTACATAATTCCTTTATCTTAATGAACGTTTAAGATGTAAATCAGAAATTTTGGTTAAGCCGGAAGGTAAACTGTATCATCTGTCTGGCCTATCAATACATACATGATCAAACCACAATAAGAAATGGGAAAACAAGACTAAGATCTTTCAACCGTGACAAGCGGTCTTCGTCAGTCAAAAACCCGAGATTTTTGACTCTGACGAAGACCGCTTCTTACGGTTAAAAGATCTTAGTATTGTTTTCCCATTTCTTATTGTGGTTTGATCATTGATTGTTATTTCTCGTGTTTATGTGAAATCTTCTTATCGATATATACATATGCATATATATATATATATATATATATATATATATATATATATATATATAAACTACATTCACAGAAAACGCACACATAAAAGAGATCACAGAAATTCAGTGCTACATTTTGACAGCATCATCATCAGATACAGAGACAAAGAATTGAGTCGCTCCGAAGACGAGCAACGACTGAAGTCCTTTTATTCAATAGACACTTAATCAGTGTAGTCAACTTATCAGAGAAGGGAGACAATTGTTAAAAATAAATATTAATAAAAAATAAATAAATAATACAGATAAGTAAAGAAAAATATCTTAGAAAAATTAATAAAAAAAAACCAACTATGAAGTAAAATAAATGAAGGAACAAATTCTTATTAAAAGTACTAACAAATAGTCATGAACAATTGAGGTTAAGCCAGGATTTGGTCTACCTCCCAGAAGACAAATAAGAGGTTTTTCTGAAACCTCCGAAGTGACATTAGCGCTAGTTAATTAATCTGACGAAGATAGATGCTGTTTTATTTATCATTAATCATTAATCTGCCTTAGGCAGATTAATGATACCAGCGCTAATGTCACTTTCAAAGCTTCAAAAGAAGCTGTATTTGTCTCCTGGGAGATAGATCTGCTCCTGGGCTTAACTTCAGTCGTTAATGATTATTTTTTAGTACTTCTAATAAGACTTTTTTAAAAACTATAAGATTTTTCCTTATAGTTTGCTTTTTAATCATTTTTCTAAAACATTTTTCTTTAATTATCTGTATTACATTATTTGTCGTCTTAATACTTATTTTTTATCCCTCTCTCCTTCCTTAGTAAGTATTGAGTGTCTCTTGATTGCTTCAGTCGTCGCCTGTCTTTGAAGCAACTCACTTACTTTTATTGTCCAACTGAGGGTCAGTTGGTTTTTGACTCTAACGAAGATCCTTGTTACGGTTGAAAGATCTTAGTCTTGTTTTCCCATTTCTTTTGTGATTTGATCATTGATATATATATATATATATAATTAAATTAAGTAAACGCACCCAATAGGTTTACACACTATGCAGCTTCAGATTTTTTGTTTAATCATATTCAGAAGGAAGAGAAGAGAGACATAGCTCGTCTACATATATTTTACACTATTTTTCTTTATCAAAGTTTAGTCCAGCATCAAATAATTCTCAAATAAACACATTAAGCCATAATTTTGTAAATATTTCTAGATATCCTCAGGGCTTGGTAATTTTGGTTTGCAGAAGGACTTGTACATTATTTAATTCTATTTTCTCGTCTAGATAATTATTTATATACAATATTATTTAGGTCTATTTTCTTATGTAGATAAGAAAATAGAACTAAAAAATGTAATAGTCTTTCAGTAAACTAAAACTACCAAACGCTGAAAATATCTAGAAATATAAACGATACTTTCCTTATGCAAAAGAGATGAAGTATAAAAATAAATATACTTAAACAAAGCCTTCGACAGTGTGTTGCATAAGAAGTTAATAAAATACCTTCACTGTTTCTACCTGCGAGAAGAAACTTCCAGGTCTTTATTGATAATGTGGCGTCTAAAAAATACCCATTAAAAAAGAGGGCTTCATGAAACATGCCAAGGATCATCATATTATAATTTTTACTTCAAGTGTTGTTCTTCATAAGCTGAAGTATATGCTAAACAAAATGTGTTACGTATACATCGTATATCACACAGTCTCGTACTCTCAGAAAAACTACTACAAGCTATTTTAAGAAGTTCGTAGAGTAGACTACTGAGGTTGGTTTTTGAATTAACTTTACGACTTAAGTTTATTAATATAATAAGAACACCCTATTGTTCATACCGAGGAAAAGACCACGTATCCTCCCCATATAGCAATAATTGGGCAAGAACGCAAACAACTTCAGCATACACACGTTAGCGATAGTCTTCAATATCTGACCCGAAGCCATCTGAACGGAAATATGAACCAATCTGTGTAGGTCTTCTGGGCCACGAGAGGGTACACAAGTTTTCAGCGCTGAGTCTGCTCTCACACTTTGGACATGACCGGACTCTACAAGTTCCTCTTGAGGCCAGTGCTCACTTATGGTACGGTAGGGGTATTAAGGAGTGATTAAGCGCCAGTAATAGCCTCAAACACTCAACTCCGACTTTTGGCCTTCACGAGGCTACCCTGTTAACCTGCTATATGCTGGGACAAACGAAAGAGGAGGAGAAGGTTCCTGCCTTCGTTTCACCTCCTTCCTAATCCCCAAATACCCTCCTTTTACTCCAGCCCCAATCTAAGGTGTTATGCGATCCGTGCCAAAGGATAGATGATACAGGTGTTACTTATTACGAACGGAGCCTCAAGGGCACCAGGCGACCCTCTTGAGTAAATAGCCTTACTCTGGTATGCGGTGCTCTGCCGGAGCGGACAAAATACCACCGTTAGAGTTTCAGAGATTTTCTCTTTTAAGGAGAATGAAGTCTGGAGATTATCCTCCGAAAGCGCAGTGGGTCCAAAAGCGATAACTAGTGAAACGCTCAACAAAACCATAGAAAAACTTTTACCACTGGAACCAGCAAAAGTGCTGAGCTTCTTGGAAGCGTTAAAGCTTACTGCTGGGGTACTTTAGTAGAGAAGGAGAGAAGTATAATAGTTTTTTTTAAGTCACAGTGCTATCAGTCACCCTCAAATAATAATAATAATATGGTACGGTACCACTGCCTGGGTCCCTACAGTGTGGGTGGGGACATTTAAAAGTGTCTGACTTTTTACAGTAATATTCTGCGGTTGATTCTACACCGTCATGGTCATTCAACAAATGTTTATCTCAGAGGTGAAACTGGGAGGAATCTCCAGATATTCAGATATCCGCAGAAAACGATAGTAGAAAGAACGCCCAAGTGCACGATCCTACTATAAGGCAACTGTGTTTAAGTAGAAAAATACCAAGGAGAGAAGGTGGCATTAATCACTGAATGAGTCCACTCGTAGACTGTTCCAAGAGAAAGTAACAGGTTGTAACACTGACTGAATGGTGCTAAGACGTAGGGACCTTGCCATTCTCCTATCACCATGGGTGCGGCGAGAAATGAGAATTTGTGTATATAAATATATATAGTTGAAAATAGGCAGACTAACATAACAAAGTAAATATGCAGAATAAAAAAAATAAACAACTAGAATTTCGAGTATAAATTTGTATAATAAGATTAAATTAAAAAATTGTTTCATGAGGATGTATAAGTAAAACAGATTTAATTAAAGATATAAAACGACAAACAAATTGTAAAGTTTAATATAAGAAATAAATAAAAATTAAGTAAAAGAACAAAGCAAAATTTATTATACACCAATGCAGCTATTTCAAGGTAGTACGACTGATTCCTGAAGGTCCTTGATTCCTCTAAGAGTTTGTTGAATAGCCCTCTCATAATGTGAAAGATGAAAAACCATGTAGATGTTTCATGAAAGCTTTTTGGTAAATAACTGATTAGTAAAGTATTTCTGATTAGATTTTGAAGTGAATATATTTGGTTTGTACGAAATGGAGAAGTTGTTTGGTTGAAATCGCTGACCTTTACGAGGCGTAACATAACAGTGTGGATGGGGACATTTAAAAGTTTCTAACTTTTTACAACAAGATTCCCCAGTTGATTCTACACCCTCGTGGCATTCAACAAATATTTATCTATGGGGAACAGATATCCGGAGAAATCAATGAAATAAAGAACGCCCAAGTGCACGATCCTACTATAAGGCAACTGTATTTAAGTTTACTTATCCCATTAAGTATGTCATTGTTGGTAGTAAAAGAAGATAAGCTCTTTTACCTCTCGAGGAGTGTCAGTCTAACTATTGGAACTAGATGGTGGACCTCGATCATCCTCTCAGACTGATACTACTGAGAGACAAAAAACCCTCTTCTATCATCCTTATATACCCACAATGATATTATTAATAGAATTTCGTGTGAATTATTAATGAAATTCATATCATTGATTACTGACTTGTTTTGTTTAACGAAAAGTTTATTATAATTAAGGTATGCCTCTGCAGTTCATAACAATACATATCTTTGCTTTACTATAATTACAGTATGTAATTAGTTATTTAATCATTAGAAAATGCTTCTCAAGAATCTCTAATCTGCACTTGTTTACATCCCCTGAGTTCATGTTTTTGGTTTCTTTGATTGCATGATGATAATGTGAGCAAGGGTGTCCACACTCTAAATCCCAAATATACATTTTACTGTTAATTATAACTCAATATTTGTTCAGTAGTTACAACTTAAAAATGTTCTGCAATAATTTGCACCCAAATATGTTATTTAATTTAAAAAACAGTTCGTAAGAAAAATTGTAACTAACATAATGTGATAACAGTAAACAACATATTGATATAGCAACTATTCAATTTAAGCATCAAATAAATTTTTGCTTTTAAACTAAAAGAATAGTTTTTGTACCAATTAATTTAAGAAAATTGTTTACTCCTTAAAATATACATACTCATTCCTTTGTAGACTCTAAAAAATGTAGTTATTAAAGAAGTGCAGTTTAAGATTTTTACGTTGTACAGGTTTTTGAAGTCCACTAAATCATGTATTGTTTATGCTAACTTGTGTTTGACTGTGTAGATGTTTATAGATAATTTGGTAAACTAGTACAAATAAAACCGTATTTGGCAGACATATCTCTTTTCTTGTGATCAAACATACTAAATTTTTTGGTAATACTAAGTTATGGGTAAGGTTCTTGATTGTAAGTCCACTCTTATCATGATTTTAAACATTAAAAATAGAAATATTAAGCTAAAAAGAACTACAATCAAATTCCATGTGTAGTAACATCACAGTTCACTATCCATTTTGATTATAACTGACAACCGAGTATACCTACATTCAAATGAGTAACGCCATTAAATTGATTTTTTTATCAGTTTATGAATATTTTCACCACAAATTTGATAATAGGGCTACATGATATCTATATCAAAATTAATTTGACAATCAAGGAATTTGATATGTTTCCTTCAAGTTGAATTTAAACAACTTCACACTTATATTTTTGAGTTGAAATGGATATTTGTTAATTATAATTTGATTAGCAATTTAATCCATTAATTATTCTTTTCACTTATTTACACTCTATGCTACTTTATAACAATCAACAATTGTTAAAGTTTTTCTCCAAATTCTGCTATGCCTAAACCTTTAGATATTAGCTATGGCTTCTAAAGTTCTAATTATTGAATCAGTTTTCATAAATTTATTTATTTCAATAAATAAATAAATATTAGAACAGTTGATTAAGGTATTTGAGATCTACTCACAACATAAGTTACATTAATAATAAAAATATTAATAATAAAAATATTAATAATCCTCTTCCATTATTTTTACTTCCAAACTCATGTTTCCACTTTCTGTTAGTTCTTTATCGTGAAAAAGTTTATTTGACTTGCTAAGAAAATAATATTAGATCACCTAACAGACACATGTAATTAACTTTTATTTGTATTCATAAAATGTATGTAAGAGCATTAATATGCAAGAAATAGAAGCTTGAACTCCTTTCCTCACCCATTTGTTCTATTAAGTGGGTTACTTCAGCACTGACTAACACTTACGCCGATTTCAGAACAATAGAGCTGCCAAATCATTTTAGCCCAGTTTCTAGCTATAAACAGTTACAGTGGTTCTGTCAATGTTAATTTAATTGCTGTCTAATACCAGCGGTTTAGATTTCAATGTACCTTCTAATTTCCAATTAGAACACAAAATTTATTCAATTATTCAAACTTAAATAGTCAAAACATTGCTACATTAAAGTCCTCTCAAGTACTTCATTATAAAAAAAAAAAACTTCATAAGGAAAATTATTATAATAAATCTATTTATACTAAACAGCATTTATACGGAGCAACTATTGTAATTAAAGTATTACTTTTAATCATGCAAACTGTGATTTTAGCAACAGTATGCGTATGCCGGATATCAACAGCAGATTTTACTAATAATGTTAATCATTGAAAAAAATATAAAAAAAAATACAGAAGTTTTTTTAAAAAGTACGGATATAAAAGAAATTTAAACGGTTCTGATCAAAAAAGCCGTCATTGATGCGGAAGGATACAGGCCACTGCTCCAGCCGGCTGACTGTGCAAGAAACAGTGAAATCCTAAATTACTGACCTGAATTTAATTGCATGCAAATCATCAAGTTAAAAGATTGGCCTTTTCAATTGATTAGATTAAATAAATATTCATGGAAGGAATAGCAAATATATATAAATTCCAAACCTGAAATGTCTGATTGTAAATTTTTCCTGATATAAAAAAACACCAAAAAAAAAATCATTTTCACACTGTAAAAAAAAAAGGTATTTATTTTTCTCTTTGTGTATCACTGTATTTTAGTGTAATTTATGTAACGCAAAATCATTTTAGAAATAAATAACAATTTTTTACAAGAATTCTTAAGGAAATCTAATGTTAAACTGGGTTGACAATGGTTGTAAAAGAATCATAACGCACTAGTAGAATGCATGGATTTTTTGCAAGGTCACATAAAAAATGTTGAAAGAATAATTTGCAAAAAATCCTGTATTTGTTGACCGAATCCTGTAGTTCAACTGAGCACACACACACGGAATTATGGATCATCTTTGGATTCCACTTATATCGAACAGAAAATAAGATTTTACTTATTGAGTGATATTTTGAGTAAAATAAGTGAGATTTTACATTTATTGAGAGATTAGATGATGATTTATCATAGTGATTGAAATTTGAAGGTATTGATAGACAATAAAAATATTCTGTCAGGACTCATTTGAAATGTCATTCATACTAACACTTTTTTTTTTTATTATTTTTATTTTACATAGTCACAACAATGTAAATGTAACATTACCAGTGACAATGATGAAGGAAATATATACATTACACATGGAGGCAGGAGGGAAGAAATAATCCAGTAATTATACTTCCTGGCGTGAAAAATAAGTTATAAAACTTAGATTAAATTTACAAGTCACTAGTTACTAACTAGTTACTAACACTATGATAATAAAAATATAGCTTGCTAATTGCTTTTTATATCTGATGCTAAAAGGCTTTTCCATCTATTCCTTAAGCATTAATTTTAGAGTACCAAATTATGCACCAGCTGTTATTATTGCACTCACCCTGTATTTGCCAAAGATTGGTGTGTTTTGTGCGTGTTGAGTGTGGCTGTGCGTGTGTGTATGTGTTGTATTACGTGCCTTCCTCCTGCTATAACTGACCTCGATTTATATCCGAATTTCACCAAATTTTGTGTAGTAATACTTCCAATACGAAACCCAAATCAGGTTAAAATTTTAAATTTGTTTCAATATTCTTTCAAAAAAACATTAAAATAATATTATCCATAATTGAGATATTTGTTTATATTTTAATAGCCAGTCAGTCACAGGTTATCTTATGGAATCTTGTCATTTTATCATTTATAATACCAAACGAATAACTTACTGATTTATTATTCAAATTAATACGTATTTCACTGATACATGAATACATCTTGGCTTCCTATCAGCTTTGCAAAAATAAAGCAGGGTAGTCCTAGCAAATATACCTCACTAAAAAATATTATCACTAAATCAGAAAAGTCATATTTCTTTAAAACCATATTTGAAGAAATGTGGAGTGTAATAAATATGATTATTAAGCAAAAATGTACTGTTAAATATAATTGAATCATTGATAGCACTTCACTGCTCTAGATACATATGACAAAGAATAAAAATGTAAACTGCAACTGATAATTTGTACTCTACGAGGAAATGCATCACAAAAAGGAAACAGTTTTCCCATAAAAATTATAATTAATTTCATTTGCAAGCAATAAAGACAAAAAATTACTAAGACTTTGATTACTAAGACATAAAACACCTTTTAGGTGGCTCATATTTAATCAACCTGCTTCGAATATAATTGTAAATAGAGTCAAACTACTGCTGAACAAAGTTTAAAACCCTGTCAAAACCGTACTGGATGTAGAAAAAATTTTGCATAAAGGTGCATCTCAAATATTGTATATATATTTGAATGCTTAATATTGCATGTCAACGGTATACTTCTACATCAATCTCTTAAAGCAGTTGTACAAATATTCTAGAAAAACTAGAAAAAATATTTTTATCTCCAGAAAAACATTATTTTATATTGGCGACCTACAGGGTTAGTTTCCAAATTTTTTGGCGGTTTTGATATCCGCTTAATGAAATTGCTCCTAAATCACCATTACTGCTACCTACTTGCTTTGATCACATTGGTCTTGTTTTTTTTACAACAACGCAAAATAAGTTTTTTCTCTAGTAATGCATTGGTGCCAGTTTTGAAGTTTTATTTGCCTTGTTAAAAACATTGCTCATAATTGAAGTCCATGAAAAATTTCCCATACCTGAAATATTAAACCCAACCACATTCAGTTTCTTTTTTATCATCTTTATTTACAAGTATACAACTACGCATATTATGCGTAACAAGCATATTTAGTAATAGATTACACAATGACATCGATGCACATAAGCAAAGAATGAAACCCATTGGTTCAACTTCTCACTTTGGGTTTTTTTTTCCAAAGTATATTATTGTAATAGTAGATGCCTGGGCCATTTTCTCTTGAGTCGTTTTGGGGGATTCTGGGAAGTTGAGGAGGAAGCAAGGATTCGTACAAATGGATTTGGATGAGAGTAAAGGTTGTTGTGAAATGACTTATAACGATCAGAGGCCAGGTTTTGGATGAATAGAATTTTTAAGTCTTTATGAAGGGTGTAGTTTTTGACGTAATACGGAGCATTTGTGATAGTGCGGAGGATTTTAGATTGCAATGATTGTATTCTATGAATATTGGATGGCTTTGCACAACCCGATAGTTCAAGTCCGTAAGTCCAGGTCGGTCGCAGTAATGTTTTGTATAGTAGTACTTTGTTATGTAGCGTCAATTTCGAGTGTTTCCCTAGAAGTCTGTACAGTAGTAAGAATCGTCGTTTTAAGTCAAGTCTTTTCAGTCGGGTATGAGGATTCCAAGTTAGTCTTTTGTCAATAAAGAGCCCTAAGTACCTGACCACATCTCTCGTTGGAACATTCAGTTTACGCAGCTTCACCACAAAAGCACGCGTGCTCTATAAACGCTAACATTTTACTTTCGAAGCAAGACCGGTTTCAGTCATTCTGAAATGTTTTAAGATTCATGCTTTAAAACTTATCAAAACACAGCGTCGTTCCATAAATCACTGCTTTCCTTGACTACTCTAACGCTTTCTCCGGAAATCTTTTTATGAGTATTCCCGTGTCCACTGAGATATTTACCGATCCAACCTATGCTAACTTTGAATTCACCTAATCACTCTAAAGTTTAAAAAAATTCTCAGTCATTAACGTCCCCGATACTGATATATTGCTTTCATTTACCTAAAATATGAAATACAGAGATATGAAAGTTTCGAGTTCAAATACTGATATTAAATGTTTAAAAACTATATTTCATTAAAATCATATTCCAGGAAAAGTGGAGTGCGGTAAAAGTTTATGTACATATTATAAATCAAATAAAACGGTTCAATGGATTTTACATAAAAATTATACCACTCTGTGTCCATGCAGGACTCTTCGCCTTCTGATGACGACGATTGAAGAAATATTGAAAGAGTTATGACTGCGTCCATCTTTGTACTGCGTTATTCTAATTTATTACTTTATATTCATAATAATATATCATATATAATATATATATTATATAATATATAATAATTTTATTTAATATTATATTATCAACAATAACTCTTGATATAATATATGAATTAAACACCACATAAACCAAATATATATTAATACAATGCTCTAAAGCCTTTCGTTAAAACATCATCAGAGAGCTAAATGAAACAAACAAAAAATATAATAACAAGTTAACCTGGTTGATTGAAGTCTTCAGGATTGCTGGCATCCCTGTCTGAGTTTAATGTTCCTAAAATTGAAGGAGTCTTGATCTACTTACTTATTTCTTTTATTAATATTTCATCTAGTTTGTAAAGTCCCGGACTATTGTTCATTAAATTTCCATAGAAGTTCTTTATGAGTGCACTTTCAAAAATATTTCTCCTTCTATCTGGAAGTACAAAAATTAATTCCTTTGCTACACTCCAATTTATGATATGATTTTTGTTCCTTACATGTAAGAACAAGGCACTCTTTTCATCTTCCCGTCTGATTGAATATTGCTGTTGTTTTACTCTTGTAAAGAGACCTTTACTTGTCTGTCCAATATAAGATATTTGGCAACCAGTACAAGGTATCTTATATTCACAACTATCTTTTTCCTCCCCCTTATTATAACAAGCCTATTAAACAAATTACTATCATTACTAAACACAACGGAAAGGTCCTGCTTTTTCAAAAATGAGGGCATATCTTTCAAACAGGGGTTATATGGAATGACTACATATTTCTTTTCTATGAGCTGTTCTTCATTGTTTGATGTCAGGGATTCTTTCACTCTTTTCTTGATATTATCAATTAATAATTTTGGATACCTTAAAGAACTTGATATGCTATAAATATTTAATGGTCTCTTTACAAGAGTAAAACAAAATTATATTTTTTATTTGGTTCATTTAGCTCTCTGATGATGTTGTAACGAAAGGCCTTAGAGCATTGTAATTAATATATATTTGTTTATTGTGGTGTTTAATTCATATATATATATATATATATAACCTTAAATTTTTCAAAACACGACAGAAAAAAGAATAAACAGCACACTTACTAAATTCTCAATATTTTGAACTGTTGTTCACCATTAGGAGTACACTGGTAGAGAGGACGAAGTGAGAGAGATCTCCCCACGTCGAAGAACGGAGCGCAAAATATATATATATAGTTATATAGGTGATGTAAAAATCTACGTTTAAACCACAGTAAAAAACTCAGAAATGTGACTAAGATCTTTCAATCAAAACAGCTGGTCTTACAAAGAGTTCCAGTATGGTTGTCCCAGTTTTTTTGATTGATAGATCTTAGTCATATTTCTGAATTATTTTCTGTGGTTTAACATTGATATAAATTTATACTGAACTATCACAACAGACTAAACACACGTAATTCTATAGTCGAGGCAATCACCACTAAAAGTAGTACAGAAGTGAAAAAGTCCTTAACTGCTTTCAAGTGTTACATTGTTATCAATACAAGGATTAAGCTGGGGAGTTAAGATGGGAGAGACTTTCGGGAAGACGGATCCAGAGAAGTTGTCACCTAATTATTTCCCCTTTTTCTCTCACCAGATGTTGATTGGTACGTTTATCATCATATACTCCTCTTTCCTCCCTTTCCATAAAAATATTTTCTCACGTCTTTTTGTCACACTTTTAATCTCTTTTTGGATTTTTACCTTTATACATCTACTTTCGTTAATTTCTTTGACCTCTTTGCCCTGTATAATCATATATATATATATATATATATATATTTATAAACTTCTTTTTTCCTTATGAAATATGCCATTTAGCCAACTCCTATATTGATTATAACCTGAGAACAAGATTATAACCTGGTTTGTAACATACAATCTCTCAGTAAGAAGATCTTGAATGACAAAAATCTGCTTCAGTCAAATGAAATATCTCCTAAAGAAGACCTGCTACTTGTATACACTTATATATATATTATTAAAATAAGCAGCAGCTTCTGCATTGACCATTTTCTTGTTGACACTCTCTAGTTTTCGTATCACTTTGCGGTGAGACTCTGGTAGCTTCCAAAGAAGGTTAGCAAAAGACATTAACACACACAATAAACATAGGTCAAACACGAAAAACTAAATTTTAATCACTGTTTTAATCACTAAATTAACAAACTAGTTTGTTAACAATTAGTTTGTTAATTTAGTGATTAAAACAGTGATTAAAATTTAGTTTTTCGTGTTTGACCTATGTTTATTGTGTGTGTTAATGTCTTTTGCTAACCTTCTTTGGAAGCTACCAGAGTCTCACCGCAAAGTGATACGAAAACTAGAGAGTGTCAACAAGAAACTGGTCAATGCAGAAGCTGCTGCTTATTTTAATAACATATGCTTAAGGGAAGACCTGCTGCCTTTGTACACTTATATATATATATATACAAAATGTGGAGCAGAGGGAGAGGACCCGCAGTACTTGAGTTGCTCAAGGCCCCGCACCTTTCTAATGTTAAAGGAGAAACACGAAGTAAAATTAACACGAGATTTGGTTGCAAATACTAAAATAATTAAGCAAGTAACCACCATAAACTGATAATTTTAGAAGCTATACTATTTCAATAACTAAAAACCACTCTTAGCAAGTTTACTAAGAGTGTCTTATTACGTTTTTTGTTAATAACACACTCTTAATAGTAATTTCAGATTGATAATATTAGCAAAATTTTAAAGTTGTTTCATTGGCATCAAGGGAAAACAGAAGCCCTTTCAGGTAGAAACTCAGACCACGAGGCCACTCAACCTACAGGATTAGCAACCAGTTTACCTTAAACTTACTATCTTCTCTTTGCACTTATAATAAACCAGAAAATTCACCCAAGAAGTTATTCACGTCCTGAAAGATGAATGTTGATCATTCGAAACTTGTCGACTATAGGAAATATAATTTATTGTGTCGAAGAAGTAACGTCAGTGTTATTTAGAAAAATTGAAAAGCTGATAAAGAAACACTATCAGCTGTCATTTTCAATAATGTCATATATATATAAAACTAAAGTTTATCAGGACTCGGTCAGTTCAACAGGTTCAAATTAGACTCTCATTGCCAACGTTTCGGTTTTTATTTAAAACCTTTTTCATAGACAGAAGCATAATTTTTGAAACAGAAAAAACTAAGTATTACATTAGAAATTATTTTACAAAGAAAAATAGTCTGTTGATTTCAACAACTACTGTAGTTTGAATGAACACGTGACACTGAACTTTTCCGTGTGACAGTTCATTGTCACGTGTTCATTCAAACTATAGCATTTCTTGAAATCCACAGACTATTTTTCTTTCTAAAATAATTTTTAATGTAATACTTAGTTTTTCTGTTTCAAAAATTATACTTCTGCCTATGAAAAAGGTTTTAAATAAAAACTGAAACGTTTGCAATGAGAGTTTAATTTGAACCTGAAGAACTGACCGAGTCCTGATAAACTTTAGTTTTGTTTCTATTCAATCAATATATACATGCATAAGAATTTCACAATAAATATGTAAAAATAAAAAACGAAACATAAACCCTCACAAGGATTTGGGAATATCATCTTTTGACCAAAAACAGTTCTCTTCTGAGTGACTAACTAAAACAAGTTACGTTTCTATAGCAAAATACGTTGCTCTCAGATAGACCTAATGACAGAAATACTATTACGGATTGGATAAAAAAAAATAATGTATGTCTTTCTCCTGATTACTTCTTTGTTGACATCTCATGGTCCGCAAACAAAATCTTTGAAAATCTTTTGCAAAAAAAATCCCACAAGTCTAAAAAACACCTTAAAAAAAATTGAAGTGATATTTCCAACAAAATCATTTAAATCTTTGCTTTATTTTGACCTCTTAAAATTTTAATGGTTAATCTAGATAATGTCTGTAATTGATAATGGCTTCTAAATATTCACGTTTGGCTGACTGTTTATTATGGAAATAAATAAATTCATATACTTCCTGTTCAGTAAAAGATTTAAATATATATTACTGTATGATTTAAATGTTTAAAGGTTGGAGATTATTCAAAAAAATTTCTTTTATTGACTTATGCAAGGAATAATAACTGAATTGAGGCTTCAAGATGCTAATTCAGCTACTTAATTCCTCAGCCTCCAATTCCAGCTCTAATCAAGCAGGGTATTAGCACTGCTTAAACCAGACAGTCCTCGCCCAATGCTTCTAACGATACCAACTTTTCAATCATTTGCAAACCAAATAAGCGTATAGCTTTCTAATTAGAATTTGTTTAAACTTTTTTAAACATTATTAAATTTAAATTTAAAGATTATTAAATTAACTCAGATTCTTTTTAAATATAATATACTTAAGGGAAAAATATTATTTATATAAAAAACTATAAAATTGATCTCTTATAATATTATGTGGAAAAAATTCAGAATATTTAATTAATTTAAGATATTTTTGGCGGACAAGGATACAGGCTCCTGCCTTAGTAAAGTAGAACCGTGTCATGTGCCTAGACTCTATGTCCAAGTTGTGAGCTAACAGTGGAAAGGAAAGTCTTATTCAAGGATGTCCCTCCGACTAAGGAGAGACTAAACTACTGCTTTCAGTTTGACAAGGACACAGGCTCCTGCCTTAGTAGAGTAGAACTGTGCTAAGTGCCTAGACTCTATGTCCAAGTTGTGAGCTAACAGTGGAAAGGAAAGTCTTATTCAAGGATGTCCCTCCGACTAAGGAGAGACTAAACTACTGCTTTCAGTGGTACAATGTGTATTTATTTTTTTCACCTCGTTAAATATGACTCGGAAAAATGTTCATGTATGTACATTTTAGCTTCATCAGTACTGCAATAATAAATCTAAGGTCAAATATACTCAAGAGTAGAGGTAAGATCAGGTCTAAGAAATCCAGCCCGGCCTGACCCAGGCCCGTGGGTATTTAAGCCCAACCCGGTCGAGCCTGAAGCAAATATGAAATTTTATATTTTATTTGTGAGGATTTGTAGGTTTAGTAGTTTAATAGCTATTAAACCATACAGCGCCTTCCCTGTTGTATCCAAATTATTTATTTTATAAGAAGTATTCCTTATTTCAATACACATACATCGTTTTAGTACACATAATATATAAATATATTTTGATTAAAAAGTAGTTAGCGAGAGAGGAGACCGCTAGCGGAGTTCGGGGCTAGACCCGACCAGAAATTATTAATTGGCATTTGGTCCCGACTCGGCCCGAACCTAATAATTGACATTTTGCGGCCAACCCGACTCCGAATTTGGCTCGACCTCGGGCTCCGACTTGAGATCGTACCTCTACGTAGGAGCTCCGCATTACGTTAAAAGTAACGTGAAATTATTTTTAAAAAAAAATGCCTTTTATTGACTTATGCGAGGAATAATAACTAATTGAAATAAGGCTTCGAGATGCTAATTCAGCTACTTTATTTCCTCAGCCACCAATTTGAGCTCTAATCAAGCAGGGTATTAACACTGCTTAAACCAGGCAGTCCTCGCCCGATGCTTCTAACTATAACTTTTCAATATACCTACCTGAAAAGTGTACTCCGTGGGAATACACTTTCTCCCACGGCTGTCCCGGTGAGTTAAACTAAGTGACCTAGAGCCCTGCTACCATTACAGTAGTCATGCTACTATATGAGTCTTGGATCAACGATAACGGACCCTTATGGACTCAAGAGCATAGCCTCATAGTGAGTAAAAACCGAGGCCCATAGTGTACTAGTCTTTTTAATTTTCAAGATGCGTTTGTATAAATTCAGGTAAAATTGAGATTCAGGTTTTAATTGCAAGCTAACTTGCGTAACTACATATCAATGATGGTTAAGCTTAGTTAGTAACACATAAACATTAATACGGTGCTGTGATAGTAATCTGAACATAACATACACTTAATATCAACATACTGTCATGATATTACTCTGGTTAATACGACTAAATAAAACTGAATGCGTCTTGAAGCCATCACTTTAAAGAAAGATTTACAACAGTAAATACATTATTGAAATACCTACTGCAATTGTTTTATAGTCCTCGTCCTCGCTAAAACGGCTTTGGAACAAGTTCATCCTTCAGAGTTTACTTATGTTTCTTAAAGATGATCATGTCAAATCAACAGAAGATGATATTTCGAGATGTGCTTAGTTATTCATATAATAAGTACATGTGTGCATCTAAAAGACTGTTCGAAAGCTGCTATGTTTTAACAAGGAAAAAAAAAGAAAAAAAAACTTCAAATTTTTCGAAATTGTTATTGCACTTTTCCCAGCATTCACTGTTGTGATAACCGAACAGACTTGATATTTGTTTTATAACTATCACTAACCAGGTAATCACTGTAGTGAAATGTTGCTACTAAAAAGTGCAGTCACTAAAATATGTTATCAATAAGAAAATAATCATCCACAGTTCGGTCAAAACTCCCTGCTTTATCACAATCTTTTCTTCACATTTTTGTTGGTCATTGCTTAAGATGTAATGTCCATATAGTATTGAAAGAACAGCACAAACTAATTACTCAGAATTGTTCTGTTGTTTCACTTGGGTTCTATGTGAACTAAGTAGATATAACATGATAAATATCATAAAAACGTCATGATAATACATGATAATTATATAAAAAGTTTTTATGTTTATGATTAGTTTACATTGATTCAAATAATTTCAAAAATAATTACAATGTAAAAAATGTTTTCCCATATTACTAATAGGACAACTATAGTAGTAAATTACATTACATGGAACTAATATATTAATTAAGAGAATGAATCTTAGGAGAGTGGTAGAAATGTGTATAAGGACTCTTTTTTAAAAACAGAAGAGATGAGGCAGTAAAGTTGGGAGTACTGAAGTAGCTTGAACAATATACTTACGAGCAGAATGAATGGTGTGATGATCATTGTAGAGATACGAACATAAGCAGCTCAAGATACACGGAACATAAGAAAAGAACGAACCATACCGGCGAAAGACGCAACAGAGCAAACGGCAGTAAGGCAGAGACTGATGCCCAGAGGTGGCGGAGGCGGCGACGAAGGGGGGGAGTGGTCACCCCTCCAGGGCTTAACCTCTTTCAGGCTTGGACCTCGGGGACTTGCATACTCCTTTCTAAATCATGTCCCTCTTCTTACTCAAAAATTGGGAATTAAACTTTCTGAAATAATCAAAAATTTTGCAAAACTCTTTGATATCATCATGATATATGTTATCATTTACAGCTTTGATTAAAATAATTGCACTCTGTTCATCATCAGGATTGTCTAAAGTACACCATGAAGGCCAACTGCAACCCGTACAGACCATCTAGCAATTGTAGAAAAGAATGTATTATGGGTGAAACATAAGTTGCACTTTATGTACTTACCTGTACAGGACATTGAGTCTTGCCCCCACTTGTAGACTCAGTAAGATCTTTGTGACCCACCATGTCAGCCGAGGTCTCTTAAAAGCTAATCTGTACAACCATGAAGAGATTGATCTAATGCAATTCTTGATCGTCTTGCTAACTGCTGCTGGACTCGTTGTGGCTATGGTCGCCTTACATAGGATGAGTAGACTCCTCTGAACTTATACATTCCAAGAGTCGCTATAGGAGAAGCAGTTATTTCACTCAGGCAGATAACTGCAAGATAGTAGCAGTGATAGTGACAAGAGATGCTTACAAATATCTACCTTCACCATTAGGAACAAAGATTATTTATTCAACAGCTCTAGAAAGTTGGTACTCCTATATATTATTTCTGGCTTGGAGTAACAAGTCACCAAAGACTACCAAAAGCCCTAGCTCGAGAGTATTCTTTAAATCGTAGACTGCGTACATCAGTCACTCTTGTATACACATCCAGGAAGTGCCAACTATTCTTACAGTAAGTTACTGTATGACGGATACTGCGTGATGCATCTCTTGACCTAAGGCATACATGTAGCCAAACGTACTTTGGTGAATGTGTTCAAACATAATGTAGCAGAAATATTACAGTTATACTTGTAAGTGCAGCATTCATGAAAAAATCGATTCGAGAGCTTGATAGATTGAAACGTGTTGAGTAACTCTGAGTGATCTGATGATGATGATGATGATGATGATGATGATGATGATGATGATGATGTGTATGAATGTGTGTGGACGTGCACGCGTATTCACGTGTACGTGTGTGTATACTTGTGCGTGTGCGTGTATATGTGTATGGGTGAATGGATACATATCCAAAAGTGTGTGAACACACTCCACATCATGCCGTTTGATACCTGATATTTTACCCAAAAACACCCTTACAATGTAAGTGCCCTTAACAGAGTCATCCCTCAGTTCTTGCGGTTAATAGGGATCATAACCGACCGCGATAAGTAATAAACCGCGATGTTGTATCACCCTCTCATTTTTAACATACATACAGTTTTTGATTATGTATAATATCAATAAGTGTGTATGAACCCATATAAGTGCATATGTTATAGTTAGAACATTAAAATATAGTTTCAACCATGTAAATAAAATATTATTAGTATAAGTAGCATACATAATGTATAAGTAAACACTGTAAATATGTTTTTAGACTTCTTTTATTCTTATAACAACATTTCATTTATTATAAGGTACGTAACTTGATCACCTCTGACAATAGTATCTCTTCGCTTGATCTTTATAAATGTCGATGAAAGACGTGGAAATGTCAATCAGAGACTTGGATTTTGAATTTTGTAGGCACTCCCTGTCTTTTGCAGGTGGGCGGCAACTTCACGCCATAATTCATCAACTTTTAATGTTTGATGAATATTTTAGAACGAACAACAATGTACTGAACCGCAAAGTAGCGAAGTATGACTGTAGTTTTTTGGACAATATTGATTTATGAACAATCCACTTTATTGAGAATTTCCAGAAAACTGTGTTTCTCATGTCTTCATCCTAATAGAGTTTAACTCAGGCAGAGAAGAAGGACTGTATCGAACTCTTGTTAAAAATGATAATAATTTCAAACTGCTCTTTTAATCAACTATTCCAGCAACAATAAATATCGTAATGTTTTTATTAAGGAAACTTCGAATTTTGAATATAATATTACCTTTATATGAGTAATTGTATTAACATTTCAGATAGTAAAAAATAAAATATATTAGATTTCAATTTTTTTTGTATTATGAAAGAATCTATGTTTAATTGAAATAATGCATATTTTAATATGATAATAAAATAAATTACAATCATTCACATAAAATTTACTATAAATACCATTTTAAAAAACCAGGAGTGGTCTACACTCAACTTTACTATAAGTAAACATAATATCATACTTCTTGGGTATTTAATATTTAATCTCCCATTTAGGCATAATAAAATATCTAAATGGAAGATGTTTATTAGTCATTCATTCCTGGAAGTAGTACAGATAGTGATTGATCCACTTATCAATATATATACTTTTTGTTGTATATCATACCTACTGATGCATATAATATCATTAGTATAACTACAGCAGTAATAGCATTTTTGAAAAGTAAAAGTGTAGATTTCGTTTTACGAAATAATCTCTTACACGAGAACTTTTGTTCCAATAGCCAGTCAATCTCTTACATAGTTTACCTGGCCTTCTTCTACATTGAATATTTAAAACAAATTTTCCCATTTCAAACTTGAAAATCTTTTTATTTTGTCTGAAAAATGTCAAAAACATGCAAGAAAAATGCCGTTTTAAGATAATTTTTAATTTAAATTTAAGAATATTAGATTTATTATTCTTCAAAGAATGTTTTCAATTTTGAAATATCTTTTACTTTTTTGTCTTTTATAGAATTATTATCCAGGGAATTTTATGGCACGCTAGTGTTTTTATGATATAAATATGTGTGTTTTTTTTTCATCTTCCTAAAAGTATTAATGAAATAATTTACGAAGTAAAATACTTTATTATTGTTTAGTTGTTACAAACTATGCAGCGTAAAAATAATAATGATAAAGTTTAATATAAATTAATTTCTTTTTATTAATTTTTAAATTGTGTAAATTATAGATACATTTTGATTATTGAATCTATTTATCTGTGTAAGAACATGTTTTTAATGTGTTGATTGGAGCAAGTCTGTACATATGGAGCTGTTTAATGTAGATTTGCCGGTGTCTGTAAGGACAAAGGTGGATCAAACATGGAGCAAGATTAGTGAGAACGGTACATTGATGGGGCAATCAGCGTGCCTTCCCTCCGTCACCTTGGGCACAGACATGTCCAATTTCTCTGATCGACTCTCATTAATCGTCTGTGCTCCACACTTGCATCTAAACATTACTCATTACCTCATCATAACAGTGAATTAAAAACCTTTATCACTCTTAATAATGAAATACCTTCTTTCTTTTCTATTTTATTTAAACAAGAACAAAATATTACCTTTGTAGAAGTATGTGGTTAAGTGAAATAAAAACAAATTATTACAGGAGAATCGTAACACACTTTTGTTGTTAATGAGGTGTGATAATGTAAAACAATAATGTCGCTTCCCAATCGTTAAAGATACCAAAGGAAAAACACAATGGTATATTAAATCTCTCAAGAAAACCAATCAACGACCAACGAATATTTCTGTACACATCAATGCACGTCGTAATTAGCACTTTTGGACCAAAGGTCCTCTACTGCTAAATTCTCATCCTCCTGTTTCTGTTAAGGTCAGTAAACATTGTCATGAATGGGGATTGTCAGTCTGTCAGGGGAAGGAGTCGTTTTCGTGGTCGTATAGTCTTGCGGCTTTGCATTTCTGTGGTACTGTAGGACCGAGAAGACATCAGGCTGTCATATTTAGCTCATTTAGGAAGCTATTGAGATTGTGGGATTGGGAAAGGTTGAGAGTTTGATTCAGTTCCCCAAGAAGGAGATTTGGATAAGTGGGCGGATAGTTTTTTATCTTCAATCGTAGCAAGTCTAGTAATTTAGTATAATGTGTTCAATAGATTTCCAACTCAAATCATGTTGAATATTGACATTTCTGGCGTACCATGGAGTCCTAGCTATAATGCAGGCACATTTATTCTGTACTATTTGGATGAAGTTCCTGTTCTGGGCGCCGCTCCAAACCATACGGAGCATCCATCCATATGTCTCTAAAGACAAGGAATGTTAGAACAGGCGCTGAATAAAAGAACTTGCACTATTGACATCCATTATAAGTAACTTTTAAACTGTAAATTAAAATGTAAATTTTAATTTTTGAATCAAATTGACTAAAAATCAAGAAATGTTAAATCTCAAAGAGAACTCCACAATAACAGTTTAGGTGGCATTTAGAGATTTGTGTCACTTCCATTGCTGTTCAAGGAAAGTTGAACAAAATGTATGCCTTATCCATATTAATAATGAAATGACGACTCAGTCGTCTTCAGAGTGACTCACTTCTTTATATCCGATGACGATGTTGTCGAAATATAATATTGTGATCTCTCTTATGCGTGTTCTCTCTGACAATCTAATTATTTAGTTCGTGGAATAGTTTTATTTAATTAGTATATATATAATGATATATGAAGTAAATGAAAATTAACGCCTTAAAACACCCTGAAATTCTTTTTTTTTTTTCAAATATTTTATATTTGATCAAATAAAACGTCATATTCAGTAATAATGAACTTCATTTTTACATTTTCAAACTTACTGCATGATGTTATTGCACTTGTCATTCATTTTGTATAATACTTCTCCAATATTAGATATTATTTCATTTTTTACATGTTTTGATACTTCTGGAATCACCTTCAGGCGATTATTGTTCACTTATACAATTTCTTTTCCTTAGTTTCATTAAAATATAACGGTTGAAAGAAGTAAAATAATACAGCCTCTGTCTTTTCAATTATTCAACTTAAACTTTGTTAATGGACATTAGCGATTGGTTACCGGTAAACTTTCAAATAAGTTTTGTTCTTGTTTCCCTGTATTCTTTTCTATTATTTGTTTATTATATATATATATTATTGTTTTATATACACTCACTACTATATTTCGACCGCGTGTCATTAGGTAGGGTAGAGTAATAAAGAAGAGAGGCAGCGCAGTTCAAATATAGTAGTGAATTTCTATGACCCCTTTCTTGTGTGGTCTTTCTGTTAATTTAGTTTATATATAATTTAACCCATATATAATATTTCTAACAAAATATTTGTATATATAAAGTTTCTAAGGGCGATTTAGAACCCCAGAGCTATCTTGGATGGGTTTTAGATATTTGGGTCACTTCCTTTGTTTTCACAGAATTGAATATATATCCAATTTTATGAAAAGAGGTTCTCCCTCTTCAATATATCTCTCTTCCAGAATCATTTAGAGAATTGGAACCACTTTTATTATCTTTTTCAATTTTTGTTTCATTTATTAGTGTTCTATATATTTAGTTTAAGTATAAAACCAAAATAGATGTGTCTGAAGTTTTATAGGGCGTTTCTAATCCCTCCTTCTCTATAGCTTTCTAAGAAACATTAAGTGATTCCGATCACTGATGTTAAATTCTTTCAAAAATTTTGAATAATTTGGAGACTTGTACATACGGTGTAAATTTATAGTTCATAGGTCTTTAGGACGAAGAAAGAATGGAGATCACTTTTTCAATGTAATTCAAATCACATATTCAGATAAAATTGTAAATGAAATTCTGCCTCCCTCTCTCTAGGTGACTAATTTCGTAATAGATACTCAGAACTTTTTCTTTAGGGGTTTTTTGAAAATTTGTAAAAAGAATACACTTTTGGTTTGTATCATCTATTCTCTTTCGCCTTGTATATGTACAGACATAGACAGAGAGAGAGAGAAATAGACACAAACACGCGTACACACTCACTATACACATTTAGCTTCGTTACATAGATGCACAATTAAGTATACTTTATGTTTTAAGTGGTAATAAGTTAACTAATTTTTTTTAAAAATGACAAGATAAAAAATTTGTCTAATAGTTTTAAAGTGTTTTATTAGAAAATTGCATCAAAAATTGGAAATTTTAAACATTCAAAACTCAGTCAGTTGAAGTATTACATTATAATTTAAAATTAACATATATCAAATACCATAAGCTTTTAAAATGATGGGTAATCATTTCGAATCACTAGGTAATTTGACGTCCACTCATTTACCTGTGGAATGACTTCAGTAATAGTGTTTCCTAATGGCTTATCCATGTGTGATTCGTCGTCACCTTGACCTCGTAGTTAGCAAGGTGAAGTTCCTGATTAAAGGCTAATACAAGTGTTACTTTACACTTAACTCGATGAGACATTTAGGACTTATCTACTTGATATCACTTCTAGAAAATTTGTATTTGTCATTTTTTTTTATTTCTAATGAAGATTTTCGAGGAATTTCTTAGAAAAATGTTAACGATTTAATAGGAATAAAAATTCAGCTAGAGATATCTTAGTAGATATCTTAAAATAAGATAAACTAAATCTTTAGTGGTAGCAAAAAATACCACAATTCATTTATCACAATGAAATTTGACAGATGTATAGCTTTTGGTGTTGGAAAAAACTTCATTGTTTAGGGAAATATTACGCCATCTGGGAGGTAATTTCACTAACATCCAAAGGAGTACTAGTTTATTCCCAATCTCCCTATCATTCTAGATGCTTAAAAATAAATTTCAGTAAAATCTTAGTTATGACTAAAGGACAGGGGTCTCAAACTCAAATTCCCCTGAGGACCGAATTAGGACTTTTACAGTAACCCGAGGGACACATTATGACAATGATAAAAAGGAAGCCAAATAGAAAAACAGAGTAACAGTTTTTTATAAATGATATTTAATGGAACGCAAAACAGTAACAAACATAATAATACAAAATTTGTTATTTTATCAACCTTTAATTATTCAAAGTCTGTAATTAATAACTGTGATCACAGTATCAGCCAAATATTGTTTTGACTACTTATATGGTAGCGTTTTGAATCAACAAGGTCATCAATATTAGGCTTAAATTTATTCACAGAAACCAAGCTCAGCGATGTTTGCAAAAGTTCATCAGTAAGCCGTGATCTTACTTCCAAACATTCCTAAAATTCTTACAGAAGCAGATAATAACTTAAAAACCTTCTCGTGAAAGACATTTTTGGAATTCTGAAAAACTTACTTCTGCATATTTTTGCTTCAGGATAGTATCCACTGCAAAAGTGATAGCAGGACAGCCAAATTTATGGAACTGTAGAAGCGACAGTGCCATAAAAAAAATGTTTGCATTTTTTACTAACTAAAATAAGTTAGTAAAACATGTAAACTCAACCAGTGGTATTTAAATGAATTTAGTTAAACAAATTCCACTGTCCGTGGCCGCAAAAAAAAAATTCATGGGGCGAATGTGGGCTGTGGGCTGCGTGTTTGAGACCTCTGCTATACGATGACAAGCAGAAGACGAACACCAAAAATGCTACTATGAAGTTCCACTGGAATTTGTTTTCCATAATTTTATAGGATGTACGGTCTAAATAAGTTAATTTTAACTATAAAGATTTATATTTAAATTTAGAAAATAATCAACACTTTTTGAAATCATCTGTAATTGAAGATAATTAATTACAAACAATTAAGTAATTTCCACATCTCCTAAGCTATTCAGAAGCCAATGCAATGCATCAGATTACATAATTATTTCTTTTATCTCACATAATCATGTGATTAGTATATATTGCAATCAGAATTACTAGTCTTACTTGTTAGTTACCATTACTTGTCTCATTTTATAATTGGCTATTTAATAGCTAAATTTAAAGATTCAACTCCAAGATGATTACTCGTTTCATCTATTATAGTATTGCTGACATTCAAAAGGAACTATGCCTTTACCAAATGCCCTAAACTAACATTCAATTACATTTTCATTACATTGGTGAAATATAGGTGTTAAATGGTATTTAATTAATTAATTAAGTTGATTGCTAATTATTTGGGTAATTGGTCAGTTTTAATGAAGTTATTATTGAAACACTCAAGCTTCTATCGATAATTCCAGAAATTCTCTGAAATAAAGACTTTCCGAGTTGTCTCATCAAGCTCTACTTTTCATACCGTCCAACAGGACACCAACACCAATTGTCTCCCTCAGCATAGCAGGTTTACCTGATGATTCCCTCTCTGACCAACCTTTCATTCCGTTCATTCAGAAGCCCTCCCTTCATCGTTAATAGACAAACATTATCTAAAATTTCTTCACAGGAATCATAACCAATATCAATCAAATTCTTCTTTTTGCCATACCATCGTGATATAGACCTCAAATCGTACAGAAATCAGAACAATAAAAAAATAAGGTGAAAACTTTAAAACGCAAGGATTTAGAGCCTAAATCTGGCACACATATCTTTTAGGTACTTTGGATATTATCTATGTTAATATTTTCTTTTGAAAGTGGAACTGTATTCTAGACAATGTAATACCAATGTGAGAGAGCATGCCTGCTTGTTAAACGACTTCCTGTCTTTGTAATCACTGGTAAACCAGGTAACTCTAACAAAGTCCGGTTCAGTTTAACTCAGCTGATGAGATGATTATTATTGAGACCTTGTCATTGCTCAGTAGTTGCCATCACATTAGATGGGTGCCACAAAAGATTCTAATACCTACTGGCTGAGTTAATTGAGCTGGAGGCAGTGCAGCCAATTATTCTACCAGCCCTATAGATGCTCACACCTGCTTGGAAATAGTCTAACTATCAACTGACCAACTGACAATCATGGACTGACTTATAATTTAAATGAAAGCCAACTATATTTAAAGTTAAGTAGGAAATTTCCTCTCCCTTAGTCACCTTCCCTGCTTAAGTCAATTTCCTAACTAACCCCAATAAGTTTTATTAGGTGCAAAGATTCCATTAACGTAACTCATAATTAAAACAAATCAATCACTTGATACAAGTTTTATTTACTGGTACTAAGTGTTTTTATTTCTTTGGTTCATTATAATATACTGTTATAAACCTCTCCTAGAAATGGCATCCACAAGATTTAGCATTTCTCATTTGAAAGATCTAGGAACATGGTCAAGATTTTAACCTGCAATCTTCAGCATTAAAGAAAACATGCTACCTGTTAGCCTACACCTGGCCCCGCTCTAAGAAAGATATATACACCACTCAGCAGCTGTGTGCTTCCCTTGGGCTTAAGATTGACTTGGAGTATATAAGCCACCCAAACATAAGTGCTTGTACCAGTCTTTTAAAATCACTCACCGTTATTGCTTTTACATTTTCTGATTATTTATCATGTTAATTGACGAATCACCTCTTATAACTGAGTGAGACCCATCGAAGGCAATGTTTTTCTAGATAGCCTCAGATTCGAATTGCATGAAGAAATTAACTCGAATTTTGCCCACAGGTTTTCACCTTTTGGTATGTAATCAATATTTAAGGGTATAATGATTTAATATTACAGAAAATGAGAAAAACATAGTAAAGTGCAACTTTCCAGTTTGAACCATTTCAATTGAACTTCTAGAACTGCTAGTCAGCCAATTAAAAATGACTGGTGATGGTTGTTTGATGAGTGGAAGGTTTCCGCTTGACGGCGAAGTGTGATGAGAGAGCAGGCGGTATTGGTAAAGGTGACACTCCGCTGACTCGTGACGATGGCAGCCGTTGAGCCGATCAGTCCCTTGTGCTTGTCGAGCACAGGGTTAGCGACCGTGGGGTCCGTTATCACCCCAGTGCGCGACTCTCTCACGACCCTCGACCTCGTATTGCCATTAATAACACAACTGATGAAAGATGCATCAACATTTTCGAGGAAAGCATAAACCAGAACTTTCCCTGTTTATTATCAAGCGCCAAATTATTATAAATGCCAAATATGAAAGCTGTAATATCGTTCAAAAAAAATTTTTTCAATGAAATTGCAAAAAGAAGAAATATTGTCATACACATAATTTAAAATAAATATATCATATTTTTGAAACACTTTCCTCATAATAACCTCCATATGTTATATTGTAATATCGCGTAGGTTTTGTCACATATGTTCATCATAGTTACTACTTTTGATTTCTATTTAAGAATTGTTTGGTAAAAGGTTTATATACCATCTTGAGTGCATTTAATACTCTTTTTAAAAAGTGGTATCTGAAGTTGAAATGCCTATGAAAAATGTTATAGTTAACAAATTTTAATATTTTTTTCGGATCATCTATGGTTCCAAAATGTTAAACCACTGTAAAAATGCAAAGATCGTGTTTTTGTAGCATGGACTGTTAAATAGTGTTTTTCCTCAGAAACAAGATAATAATTTTTGTAGTTTTTCTCCTAAATTTCTTTTATTTTTTATTTTGTTTTATTATTTTTTAATTTTCTTGCGTACTGTGTTTGTTACTGTCTCTTTGTTGCTTGAATGCTCTGTTTAGAGTATCTTCCCAGAATTATTGTGTAATATTGTGCTTATCTATTTGTAAATTGTGTTTTTTGGTCTTAATAATTAGTAATAAGTAATTATGTTTAACAACAACTATTTGTTTTTAAATAAGAACAGTAACACTGGGTATTTTATAATCCTTTTGTTTTTTTACTGTATTTTTGTTTGTTTTTTGTTTTCTGTTGGTTGGTATTCCGTGGATGTATTTGTCTTACTCTTCTTATGTCGTTAATAAATTGGTTTTTAGTCTTGAAAATGCCAAACAATTTTTGGCGAAATGTCGGCATACAAACAAGAGTTTAATTTTCTTTATGACCAAAATCCACAGGAGCCCCTACTTTGAACTTGATATATCAGTGGTCGAGAAGCTATATCAAAATCTAACATTATTGTTTATTTTTTTTTAAAGGTCGTTAAATTCGTAATACCCTATAAGCGAATAAGTGATAAATTAATGGAAGACATATGTTGGAAGTTTTATCTTAAATGTGAAAGTTATCATTTGTTTCATGGATGTATGGAAAGAAAGGGTATTATGATTACCTTGTTCACCTATGCTAAGCCGAAGTGGGATGTTCGGAATTTATAAATTTTTCTTACAACACAGGGTACCTATCATAGGTTCATAGATGAAGCATAAAAATAAAAAAAATGTTTTTAATTATTAGATTTAATTAATAATTTAAATTAATAATTCCATTTAATTATTATCGCAGTGTTACCACAATAATGCGTAGATCAGAGTAGATATCTGTAGCAAGAATGCTACATCTAATATTAATACTACATCTAATATAAATGGAGTATTAAGGATAAATAGTTAATAAAACATAACAATTTCATTTTGCTGATTGTACAATTTAACAAACCTGGTGACAGCAATAGGAGATTGATTAGCGAAAATCAAGCATGATTGCGAAAATCTTTTTTGAATAACCTTTTTTGTCTTAAAGTTTATTTTCTATTGGAATCGAAAATAAAGTGGTCCATACCCCTTTCAAAAACTAATCAGAAAAGACTGTGAACTTGAGATTGACAAAATACAAATACTAACAATGTGATTGTGGCCAGATGCATTGTTTGATGTTAATTACCTGAAAAAAGATGGGTTAGTTTCATCAAAACCTATGTTAATTTCATTGATTGAAATTAGATGTTTTAAATAATTTTAAAATATTTAACAAGGAAACTTGGTTGCCATTGATTAAAAGTATTTATATATTTTGAAATCAAACATTTTGAGATGTTTTGCAATAGAAAAAAATAATAGCTAATCTGCAAAGTCAACCATAACTCAAAAAACATTTTTGTTTTTTGTTTGTTTATGTCACTTTATGTTTGGTTCATCTGTGAGCTAAAGTCTTCCATAATCACCTATAGGAAAATGATATTTTTATTAAAAATAATTGGTTCAGAAACTTTTCAAGTACACTAATATTAAAAATAGTAAAGAAAATAACTTTTAGCAGTTATGCACTTCACTGAGTACTTTTAGTGGTATGTTATGCCTGTATAATACTAAAAATAATTAATAGGGAATTTCTTTTACTTTTTAGAATGCTTGCAATTTTTACTTAATGGGAAGATAGTTGGAATATACCTGCGTAGTTAGAAGACTCTACTTTGGACAATATATCTTGCACAATCATCTACTGTGTAACCAGTTATACGGTATGTACAAGAGCTCTCTCGAATGCCAATTCAAATTATTAGGTAATTGTTTGGGTTATCGAATAGGAGAATACGAAAGTCAGGGACCCTTAGTGCATGCCTAGGATTGAAGGTTTCTCTGTGGACTTTCTAACAAGGAAGCCTTTGGGTGAGGTGGCAGCATTCATAGGCAGGTTGTCAGCTTGGAGAAAGTCATTAGTGGACAAGAAAAAGGAAGTGACGTCACATGCACAGTGGACAGCTGTCCTTTTCAGTTAGCCATCCATCATCATGCTCAAGGTAATTTTTTTTTTTGTAGTTTGATTCAATAAACAATCATTAATTTATTTTAAATTTCAGTGAATAATAAAGTTCATAGTCATTCAAGTACAATTATTAAAGATAATGATAAGTCAGTCAGTTATCGTGATCAGAGGGATTTCAATCTATCGTGCAGTAATTCATTAATTCATAAAATCTGCTGGTATACATAGAACTAAATTTCAAAGTAAATACTAAAAAGAACCCATCATCTTCTTCGCAAAAATACACAAGTAAGGCAGTCACAAAACAAGGTAATTAGAGAAATGGTTTTGGACTACCATTGTAATACGAAGAAAGGAAACATAAGGTAATACTCAAGTCAGCCGCCATCATAGCTAATATATTAATCAATCATTGTTAATATAGTAATCCATCATTATTAATGCAGTGATACATCATTGTTAATTTGTTTACTCTAACATCCCTTCCAGGACCATTGTCCTTTCCTCCACTTTACACCCCTTAAACCATCTCTCTTGCCTCCCATTCCAGATGTTTCTACATCTTTGACTCTAGTTGAGTTCTGACTCTCATAAAGACCGCCTTTTACGGTTGAAAGATGTTAGTTTGTTTTCTCATTTCTTATTGTGGTTTGAATGTTGATTTATATTTCACGTATTTATTGTGAAATCTGATTATCATTGTTAATATAGTAATCTACCATTCGTAATATAGTAATCAATCCATCATTGTTTCTGCAGTATATTATGATGTCCTTACGGCTAGTGTTTGACGCTTAATCTGCGATGGCAAGAACTCTAGTCTCAATCAATATCTGGAAAGAGAATGAATCTCATAGAAATGGTAGCACCCATATTAGTTCGTTTTATATTAAAAAAGATTGGAATTATTTAGTGTGTATGTCGAGTCCTTTTGCTCATCAGTTTATTTGAGGAAGGCAGGAACTTCCTTAAATTATTGTGGATATCTCCAAACAAAGAAGAAATCGGGTTGTGTTTGGACTATTACAAAAGACCTCACCTTTTAGAAGTGTTATCAGAATCAACCTGAATATACTCGTACATGCTCAGTGTGAATCATACGTCCTTCATGAGTATGAACTCAGGTTTGGTATGAGTAGTCTCATTACTTACTAAAATCTTTCTTAAACGTAGGAGAGAGTTCTTGGATGAAATAGTAAGTTCACGATGAATTAAAATATAATTTTTTGATTTGGTTAACGAAAATTCAATATTGTCTTAAATAACAATTGCATGCTCAGTATAAGGTAATATATCTAAGCATAATTTGACACCGCTAATCTTCTAAACGTTTGCAAGACTTCATATGCATGATAACCTGTGAAAATCGGATTCAAGAACAGGTCATCAGAAAGTGTACCACCTATTGGTAAAGGAAGCTAAAAAATGACCTTTCCAACATTAGAGCCGCCAGGGACTCAATTGCAGAACGATCATATTTTATCGATTCTGTATCGATATAAATTTGATAAAAAAGTTATTTCTATACATAAAATCCTTAATCATCTTAACGACAGATTAAACTTCAACCTATTAAACGACAAGTTCTGAAGTGAGCCAACCTCTAATTGAATAAAAAAAAGCAGTGTTTTACAAGTTGAGATTCTTCATCTGAACTCAGATCTGAACTCAGAAGGGATCGAAAAAAAGGTTCGTTACTGATATTTAAAGTGCCCCCCACACCCCATTTGCTCATCTACCTATTCTAATATTCAACTTTTACAGTGCTTCCAACCATTTCTTTATAAAAAAACCTTTGAATCTGCATTGTATTTTGTTTACTTCTCTGGAGGTACTGGTCCGAGTTACACAACATCTCAGGGAATGGTAAGATATGTGAGTAGGTGAGCACCCATGCCAGTACTGGATGACCACTCATTCCTCCCGCGGGAGTCAACCGTCAAAACACATCACCCTCCCGCGCAGCTACAACTGATGCTCTCTTTTCGTATTTCCTGCCAAAAAGGGAAGAACAAGCTAATCAGGTTAAACATGAATACGACATTGTGAAGCACATCGGAATGACGTTGACGGAATGAAATACCAGTCCTGTAATTAGCGTGCTTGCTTTTAAAACAAAGCTTCCAATCTTCATCCATGACTCCAAATCATGTGAGATGGACCATATTCGGTACGCTGTAGTATTTGAAGAACACGTACGACACCTAATATTTGCTAAAGACTCTACACATTATGAATGAAGTAGTCTAAAGGTGTAGGATTTAAAAAATGCATTCCTTGGCCAAGTCATGCCTCAACTAATACGCTTAACCTGTATGCACTGAATTGCTGATACAGTCAGTTAATTTTATATGGTAGTATTAACACTGAATAGCTCTCAGATTGTGACATTCTGACCCAAATCCAGATCATCTGAATCTGATAGCAATGAAAATTTCAAACATACCTCAGCTATAATAATTCAAAAACTAAGCACACTTTTCAAATTTCTTATATAAAACTCGTTTGAAAAAATATTATCGCTAAAAGTTATGAGGGTTTTCTGGGGCACTCTGCTATGGGGGTTTTATATATATATATATATATATATATATATATCAAGAATAGCACTTACTATTTAAGGACATTGAAACAGCGTTATTTTCGATAGTAGAGTATCAACGGACTACTAACACTACACTGTCAAAGTACTCTAAGAGTCCATTTTCAATTTCCTTTTTATTAGTTCATTTCGTTTTATATTATTCTGTTTTTTATTGTTTTAATTTAATAATTTTCATCAATTAATTTATTAATTATAATTTTTATGAATTACGATAACAATAGCATTGTATTATGAAATTAATCATAGATATTATCTAATTATTTTTATATACAACTTAATTTACAGTGACATAGTAAGAATTGTTAGTAGCCATCATTCTTCAATGGAAAAGTTCATTAGTCAACTATTTCAGCCAAAGCTCCAAAAATTCGCACAAAACCTGCCTCTTTCAAAATATGATTAAGGTTTTAAATGAAAATAACTTTTCACAGTTATTTAACTTTTTAATTTACCATAAGTAATGTATAGTGATCGTGGAAAAAAAATCGATCTCGAGATTTTGACGGAATTATATAATTTGAGGTCCCAGAAGTCGTTTTATGATGTTTTCTCGATGATGTCTGTGGGTGGGTGAGTGTGTTAGCATTGCTTGTTACCACGCTACGGACCAGAATCTTTGATGGATCAAGTTGACATTTTACACAAAAACGGACCCCATAATGTAGATGATCCCTATTGATTGGGAAGAAATATGCATTACGAGAAAGTCACTTTTTTTACAAAAACCGTTTTTTTAGAAAAAAAAATTTTTCTAAACTGATAATGCTAGAATTTTAAAATTTTGGCATTATCTTTGACCTTACAAATAGAACAAACGAAAAATATATTCAGCATTTTAAAACAACGGGAAATATTATTTTTTCAAAAAATGTAAAAATTTTGACTTATAATTCAATCTCAAAACTTGTGAGAGCGATACATGCCAAACCAAAATGAAACTACACCTTAAAATAGACTGAGATGAGATATTTTGTTTTAAAATTAGATTCACCAAAGGGGCATTAAAGTAAATTTTCTGTTTTCAGAAAATGTTTTTTTTTGACACTAAACGGCTCATTGAAAAATCATGAAAATTTTACAAACAAAGGAACAAAAAAATTATAAATTCATTAAAAAAAAAAAAATTCATGAAATTTCAATCAGAGCAAAGAGCAATAAAGCTATAAAAACTGTTTGTTTATCCTAGACTAAGGGATCACCTGCTATACTTGTCGAGTTTTCGATATTCTTTTACAATGTTTACATTGACTTAGAAATGTTTTGAGCGAATCCACTGAGATAAAATTGATATTTATAAAGGAAAAATTTAAATAATTTATTCACTTATATGAGATATATGAGGAATAGTATTATTACATGTAAAAAATCACCGCCAATAAACATAAATAAATTTCCTTTGTCTTCCATGGTATGATGGATTTGTCTCATAAAATGCTTTTTAATAAATGTATATATTGCACTCTTGAGCAAAACATAATAACAGTTATAATTACTTCATCTTTGTGAATTGTAGTATCTTTCCATGATATTGAAATGTGACGAATGGACTCTTTCCTCAAGAAAGAGGATTTATGTTTGTTGAAAAATATCCAGTTTTTTCACTATTCTAGTCTAATAGTTCATATTTATTATTTTTAAAAATTAGAAGCTCCCCACTATAAAAGTTTTAAATTGTACTGAATAGCTGGCTTTGACTTTGATTTGAGTATGTAAACTAGCTAATTACTAATATAAATTTTCTCAATATACATTCATAGCAACCTCATAACAGAGTACAGCAGGCAAGAAAAAGGTAACCCTCGCTTAGAAAAATTTGTGTATATGATTTTGACAAAGGGGAAGGAAAATTATTGTATTAAATACTAAGAAGCCATAAAATTCCCAGTATAATAATTTTATAAAAGACCAAAACAGTTCAACATAATCGTAATTCAAAATTGAAATCTTTCGTTTGAAGATTAATAAATGTAATTAACGTACATCCTTAATTATAAATTATCTTAAAACGACATTTTTTCTTTGATGTTTATGATGTTTTTCAGGGAAAATAAGAGCATTTTCCTGTTTTACATTTAAAAATTTGACAAATTTAGTATTCATTATAGAAAGAGGTCAAGTAAACGATGTAAGAAATCCACTGGCTACTTGAACAAAAGCCATGTTCTCTTGTAGGAGATTATTTCGTATCAAGAAATTTTTTACTTTGGCTTTTCAAAAATGTTATTACTGCTGTAGTTATACTAATGAGATTATTTGCATCAGTGGTGTGATATACAAAAATAAGCTTATATATTGAGAAGTCCATCTATCACTATCTGTACTACCTCAGGAATGAAAGACTAATAAACATTTCCCATTTAAATGTTTACATTATGATTAAATGAGACATTATATATTATATACCCAAGAAGATTGATATAAAATTTACTTATAGTACAGTTGAGTGTAGGCTACTCCAGATTTTTTTTACTGTTTTTCTTATGATTAAGTTTTGCCAAATATAAATTCTCTTCTTATTATTCAAAATTATTTCTAATTGGTATAAAACACTCGGTTACTGATGACAATACTAGGTTTTTCTTTAATTTTATGCTCCTCGCCCATGAAATTACTGCTTCAATACTTTACAGCAGTCACCAATAAATTTAATCATTTTTCATAGAAGCAAATTTATCCTATGTAACGTTTTGGTCAATTCTTCCTTCTAATTTAAAAATTTACTTATTTCTTCTTTTATACACTAATAGCACAAAAAATCAGTTCTCAGCTAATCAGGAGCACTTTCAATATATTAAACGAATAATATATTATATTGCTATACAATCATCCTTGATAAATAAAAAAAAATATCAATGCAACTTTAAATACAAGCAAGGACGAATATCCTAGAATATTGTGTTGTACACTATTCAGCTTGTCATGATGGTATTATCTGTCGCCTTTTGTAAAGGCGACATCACAACTCTTCCTCAGTAAAATGTTAAATTGAATGCAACAATAATAATTTGGAAAAAAACGAAAATAATTGGAAAAACTTTGTCTATTAAAAATATATCACAGAAACCTACTTAAAGGTCATTTTCGAACATACTATCACAATGACCTCAAAAGACAAACGTCAGATTACAGACAGGTCTTTATGAATCAACAGCTTCCAATTCATTAATAATACTTCTATCATCAACTCAAATACAACAAGTATGTTACTGTATATTTACAGATCAATAAATGCAACGTTGTAAAATGAAACAAAGTAGACACCTAGTAATAAAAACATATTCACAATTTATTGAAATTAATATTCTAATTTGTTTTAATGAATTTACCACAGTTAGAATAAGAAAATGGTAAGTAAAACGTCTCCACAGAAACTTAGTTCATAAGTAAGCGATTCAAACACTTTATTTCCGCTGTTAAGGCAGATATAACATGAGGATGAACACAACTGTTTGAAATGGGTAGTTAATTATAAACTGAATTTGTATGGAGACCTCTTACTTAACATTTTTTATTCACCTTAGTAAATATCATATAATGAATTATTGTATAACTAATGAGTCAAGTTTTTCTAATTCGTAAAAAATGACCATGCTAAAAATAATTACACATTATAAATTAATGATATCTTAACACATGTAACCTCATAAGGAAATTAAATAATTCAGAAAATTATCCGAGAATTTACTTTGTCTGTCTCATTAGAGAATTAGATAAAAAAAAAAATGAATAACAAATATAAAATTATTATATAATATTCAACCAATTACAGAATTTTTTTGTTTACAAAATAGTGGCAGTAAGCAAAAAACCACCACTAGGGCTCATATTAACATTAGGATGAGTTCGGTCTGGTAATATTTGATATTCCCTTAACCATGACTCGGTTAAATGTAAACCAACGATGTTTTTTCTTTTCTTGAGTTCTACGTATAAATCAACTAAAGGTTCTCTAAATACAGAATAAATAATAAGAGGTCTACTTGATCTTATGAACTGCAAAAACTTCTCCAACAAGACAAGGGGATATTCTTTACATGCTATTATAAAAGCGTCAACTTTTTTAGATTGAAGGATATTAATTGCTTTATCTAATTCTTCAGCCCATCTCGGTCTTTTTAGTTCTGTTTCTTCGTCGCTAGTTTCCTTTATTTTCCTCTTCATGCCTTGTACATCATCACTGCTTTTGTTTGCTTCAGTCATGTCATTATTCAGGTCACAATTCGCTTCAGTTTGATTTTTTTCAGTTTTAGATTTATCATATAAACTTTTAATATCACCACCATTCAAAATATCCAGCACACCCGCTATTTGAACATTAAAAAGGTTATTAGTGTGACATTTCGGAAGATTTAGAGCCAGTACAGCTTGCTTTTGAGCATGAATTCCAGAAGTTAAATTAATTAAACTACCGGACCCTCCTAAATAATTTAATAAGGCAGCCGCAACCAATCCTTGTGTACCATTTTCGTACAGTAAATATACCCCATTCGATACAATATTAGCGTTACTAACTATCTGTGCCAAACTATCATGTCTCAATCCAAGCACTTTAAACTGATCACGTGTAAAATAATACTCAGCAAGTTGCCTTAATGTTGGCTTCTGTATGATGACATATTCATGGTACTTTTTCTCCTTCTTATTTAAATACTTCTCTTGAGAATATTCTGTTTTATCCCTAAATGTGGTGCTATTTTCAACTAAAGCTGTCAAAATATCACTGGAAGATAAACCACTCTCCCTTAACTCATTAATATCATCGGAAGACAGTAACTGCGATTTATTATCATTCATAATATTTCTATTATCAGTACCACTAGGTAAATCTTTTAAAACTGCCGGAGTAGCATATTCTATTTGTTTGCTTTCTTCTAAAAAATATTCTCTGCTACCATTTTTTTTCCGAACCATTTTGAATATGGTCCAGGTAGGTTTATTAGTCACATTACTTAAATCTAATCTATCTTTTCCCAACATCACAGTTGTATTCGCGGTCAGCCTGTGAAGTTTAACATAATTCTGTCTCTTCACAAGTACAAACTCTCCTTCCTGAAGCAGACAGCTTCCATGAATAGATTCGCACATGTCCAAATTTGGCCTTTAATAATTCCTTAATTCACCTTTACATAAAACACAAATAATATTCTTCCTTGAGAACAACATAACCTCCCTACTGCTTTCATGCACATGCTGTACATTGGTTGTAGGTTTCATGACTGTTTGAAGCATTTCTTCGCAGGGGTTTTTGCAATGGCTCTCAATTCATATATGGTTGTGGATTCAAAATCGTCTGACGATGAAGAATTAGACTTAATGACATCACATACTCCTACCAGGTATAGAATTAAATAAGCTAGCACTGACAAAGAAATTTTATAGAGCTTTTATTAATCAGCAAATATCTTATTGAAGGTTGGGACATTGTGAAGTTTGTGGTGCCCATGCAAAATATACCTGTCCGGCATGTGACGTAAAAACTTGTAGTTTGGATTGTGTACAAATTCATAAGATTGAGTTAAACTGCAATGGTGTTCGCAATAGAGTTAAATATAAACCTCTCCATAAATTTACTACTCTGGACCTCCAAAATGGTATTGTTACCGTTTAGTTTGAATATTAAACTGTGATAAGGTAAGAAATAACTAATTTACCTAAATTTATTTTCAGATTACTTACTGTTGGAAGAACTAGGTAGGTCAGTTGAATCAGTATTTAGAAGAAGGAAAGGGTTTCATAGAAAAATGCCCCTGGTAATGTATATATAAATTTAAGCATTACAGTTCATATAAGTTATGAGTTTTTTTTTAACGTAACGATCATTTTCTGTTATAGAAGTGGTTCAAAATGAGATGCAATGCTGAGAAAAAGGGAATTCATCTACAGCTTCTTCCGCCAACATTTTCTAGACGAATGCAAAATTCTTCGTATTTCGAATGGTCTACAGGTCATATATTCTGGAAGATTGAATGGTGCTTTCCACAAGCAAATAACTGTATTTGTATAGATAACAGGTGATGAGAAAATGGTTTAATTTTTAATTTCTTGAATTATATTGTTAATATCAATGTAGGAAAAATATTAATTTATCTCTTTTCGGCTTTCTCTTTTTTCAAGTGCATTACATGCTTAATCCGTTCTTAATAAAAAGTGCAGAATAAACATGTTTGTTCTCATAATAGTTCAGAGGACTGTTATCTCTTCGTTTTCTCTTGGTTTCTTCAGGTATGAAGAACTGTATAAGTTCTATATGGTTTCTCTGTATGGATAGGTACGAATAGCAGTTTGAATAAATTAAGGTTGTAGACCTGAGATCTTTGCAAGCCCTGGTACATAGAGCTACTCCGTCGTTGAGTAACTCTCAGATAGCACTCTTTGAATGAACTTTAGCTTCATTCTACTTCATTTCAGCTCTGTCCTACCTAGGACCTGTTGATTCTCAGGTTTTCTGAGAGCCAACCTTTGGTATTGTTTTGTGCATCCCAATGTCCAATATATGTCATCATTGTATCTATTTAAGATTTTAAATTGTTTTGTGACATTCATTTAGGAATATATGTGTACAGTAATTTTTATATTATTCTTTGTTTTGACATGATTTGGATATTAGCATGCACTTACTATAGGTGTTAAATTTTATTTCTTTCATTAAGGACATGTATTTGGATTAAAAAACAATTGATGAAAAATATTACTTTTTTTAATCAATATGTAATTTTAACTAACGTTAAATTGATTTTAGAAATAACGCAACAAACCAGGATTTATGAATTAGGTCATTATATTATTGGAGTGTGTTTGCAGAAACTATATGACGATTAATAAATTATTGAGGTACTAGTTGGATTGAAAATCCTGTTTTGTTTAATGTTAGTTAAACCATTAAATATTTTTGACTTACAAGTTTGACTTCAACTTTGGGATACGAATTCTTTGTGTAGACGACGCTTTCTGAAGTGGTTAGTACTTAGATAAGTTTTTTTCTATTTCATAGACTTTCCTCATCAAACCTCTACTGTACGGTGTAGAATTGAGCGCTGTCAAAACGCTCACCAGGCTCTCTGATTCTGAGCTAGCTGAACAGCTTTCCTCGATGTAGGGGGCCAGGTTAGCCCAGTGGCAACGTGATCGCCTCTAGACTGGTAGGTCCGGGGTTCGAAATCCACTTTAGCCATCGATTTATTCACGTGGGAGGTGAATAAACCAGAGGACGTTGCCGGTCCCTAGCATGTACGATGTCAGGTACTTGTTAAAGATCCCTACTCTCAACACACTTGAGTTAGGCAAAATTTAGGACTCCCATTGTAAGTCAATCGTCATTTTGTGATATCACAAAGTGCCAGCATTCGTACTTCGTGTGTTCTCGTGTGAGACTGCCACTGCAGTCCAACCTTCCCCAATAATCAGTTGTGCTCTTCCAAGGCAATTTTGACATTTTAGCCAAAATTATCCTTTTCCCTGCAGTTCTATTCTTCGCTTTTACCTCTAAAGTCATTCTTAGTATTTGACATTTTTACGCTTTAACCAAATCCAGACCATTTCTATTCGTTAATTTTCTGAAGCATTAAATGGTATGGTTCATATTAATATAACTATATATGTGAGTATATGTTTGCCAAACGCCTGCAGTGATTGCTTTCAATATTTCAGAGTTAAAGGAAATGTAGTCATCAGGGATGTTCTAGATAAGTACCTTCAGCGAGACAGATGTCCAAACCATTTAAAGGAAACACTTCAGGACTATTTAGATCTTGGAACCGATGGTGTATTAGTGTTATTTAAGGTTGAAAAAATCAAAGGAAAAAAATATATTCTTGCAGACGTTAATTTAAGTTTGGAAGAAAATATGAGTGGAAAATTAATCATTGAATATCCAACATTTTATGTAATTAAGAAAGATTGCTCTGTGAACTATGAAATACTTAAATCAGGTAGATGATGATTTATTTTTGATCAAGGTTCTGCAAAAATTATCTATAAAGTGTTTTATGTCCCTTATCTCACGTGAATTACTAATTCCAGATGATCCCGCCATTGTTAAAGAAGTTACCAGAAGTGGCTTTGAGATTAAATCGAAAAATTCAATGAGATTTTTCTCTGATGCCTTAAGTGATAGTGAAGGAAGTTGAAAAGGTAATAATCTTTTAAACATTTATCTCAAATTTTAGGTTTCTTGGTCAAGGTTTTTCTGAGTTTCGAAGAAACATATGTTGGTTTATACCTACCCCAATATATTGGGATATTCGAATGTTCTAAGTCGATTAGAGTTATCATTTACAAATCACTGCACAAATGAAGATAGAAAATCAGTTTCTTTAAAAGTTATGCTTCTTAATAATAATAATGTAAAAGTGTTCCACTCTGTAAATGTAAGTAGTAACCACTGTTCGGTTACACTCTGTCTTGTTTGTTGAATATACTTCGTTTACTTTACTATAAGTCCCATTTAGCGTTTCATGGAAAAATTGGATCTCGGGATCTTGATGGATTTACATGTGTTGGGGGTCTCTAAAGTCATTTTTTGACATTTTTCGATGATGGCTGTTTGCGTATGGGTTAGTGTTAGCAGGTACGATGCAGACCACATCGTATGGTGGATCGAATTTATGTTTTACTCATAAATGGACCCTGTATTGTAGATGTGCTATATTATTTTAGCGCTATATGGAACGTTGTAAAGCATTTATTTTGCCAAAATCCAAATTTAGACAACTTTCTTTCTCCTAAACTCCTGTGTCTTGAATGTTGACATTCTGGGATATTGTCGAACTGACGGCAGATATAACTAAAAATAATATTACATTTTTGCATTGATCGAATAGTTTAGTTTTGCTAAAAAATGTAAATTTAGTTGCTTCGATTGATTGTGAAAGCTTGTGGTGCAGGTTATACCGTTTCATCACTGTTGCCAAATTGTTTCCCAAAATAATTATGGGAAAAATTATTCTCATAAATAGCACTTTTTAAATGGATTAGCTGAATACTTCTTGTTTGGAATTATATTAATATCAAGATGGATAGTATATTCATAAGAGATAACATATCAGAAGGGTAAATTAACAAAACTAAGTACAAAAACTTGTGCAACAAAATACAAAATCTATTAGGTTTAAAGGAATCACTTGGGCTGCTTTTTGTATATAGAAGAATATTTTGATAACATGCCTTCGAATCCATATCAAACGTGATATGTAGTACTATGTAGGTATATGTACTCATATCCAGATTATTTGCTCACACATACTCGTAATATGAAGACGCATTAGTCTAGGAAATATAGAATGGATTACAACAATGAATAATTAGTGTTCGTGTACTGTCTGAAATTGTAACCTCTAAACGCTCGTCTTAGGGATCTGTGTTATCGCCCTTATTGTGTTAAATAGTTGTGGATGAGCTTGATAATCTAAATAATTGAGGTTACAATTTGTAAGGATATGTAAATAAGTTCGTTTTACAAAAAGAGGAATGATTCGTGATACTGAATTTGAGTTGATTCATTATCCTCTCCAAATTGTTGAAAGATGACTAAAGAGGAAAGGTCTGAATATGAACTCAGCCAAAATGGTGATTATACCTTTCTCAAAAAGAGAGTCCTAATTTCTTACGGTCACATTAGAACAAATGAACTCATTTAATTTGTTATCTGTGAATTTGATAACACTGTATCACATAGAGTGATTACGTCTACATTCTAGAAACATTAAAATCATTCCAAAACTCAATTGATTGTCAACGAGTTTATATTACGCCTAGCCACAGTAAAGTTGACAGTAAGTTTCTCTGGATTTTTGTTTCATTTCTTTTAGTCCTTTGATAATGAGTAATATCATGGCCTAGCAACGTCATCATATTTTATTAATTTTGTGATTAATTTTTGATTGGATATGGAGTCATGTGTTTATTCGGATATTTCTAAATATCTATATGAAACAGAGTTTTACAACAAACACGTCAAAAAATAAAAAACATATACACTTATAAATGGTTGAGGATTGTTATTTGGTAAAGGATCTTAGTCCTATTTCAAGAACTATATATATAATTATATAACACAATTGATATTATGTTATAAGAAGTAAGCATGAGAATTCAAAGAAAAATCTAACAGTACTGACTTCTATCTTTCGCCCTCCGTCGTTCCTAGGAGAAGAAGAGCCAAGCTCAGGCAGTATTTCAGTTTGGTTTTTTGCCTTCTGATAACGACGGATGTTAAAGCTTGATGTAAATTCAGTTATAGTGAAATTTTCGGGTGGTATAATTTTAAAAACTTTTAACTGACGTTATTTACTCATGGTTAGAATAAGGGAAAGCAACACTAAGTCTCCACACAAAATATTTTATCCAACGTCGACGTGTTTCCAACAAGTGTTTCCAACAGTTAGTGTTCATCGTCAGGTTATATGTCCAATATTAAACATGAATACAATATTTTAGATGTAACTTGACTGTGAACTCTTAAATGTTCAAAGCACGTTGAAGTTGTATAAAACCTTCTGTGTGGAGGCTTAGTGTTTCATCCCCTTATTGCAGTCATGGGTAAATACCAAAATGAATGCTTGTATACCTGGTGACGTTATTTAGTCAGTCATGGTGTTTTCTTTTTATTAATACTGTTTTTTTAAAAATAAGACATTCTTAAAATATGTTTTGTTCAAATTGTTGTAGATTTGTGGTAAAACGTCTGATGGAGAAAAAGTCTTATGTTTGACCTGATAGTTTTCAGATTTCTGTCTTTTCTAAGAAAACCAAATGAAACGCTAAGTCATTTCTTTATTTTTACCATCAATTCTTTAACAATTTAATATCTTTTCTAGGTTGAAAATGTATGTTATGCTTAATAAAAGCGGCAAAATGAAATAATACCTTGAATTAGCCCCCCACATCTCTTTAATATGTGATGTAGCATGTGATATTCGTATTATATATTGCATATCACTAGGTTTTTACATTCAAGGAGCCGAGCAAAGCAGAAAAAATCATTGATATATCCTTCGAACTGTTTCCTATTTGTAGAGAAAAATGTTTTCTCTGTGAGTAATTTTGGTTGAAAATAAGAAAGTAATCATTTTAGAGCCTTAGTATTTTATTTAATGAATATAGTAGCTAACTAATATCTTCTAGTGAGATGTAAACTCTAGAATAGAAAGTTTATCTGTGTCGTATTAATTTCAGTTATTTGTAGTATGATCACATACACCAGATCTTCAAGGTGTGTATTTATATACGCCTGAAAAGATCAAAGAAATAGTTTTTATTTGATAATATTAATGAATCGTAGTTAATGAATAAAGATTTATTTTCAATTTTTCTTATCGTAACTCATTTACTTGTTTCACTATAATATCTCCTATATTTTCTTTGGTTTCGCTCCCCATTTATAATTAATATAATTATTTCAGAAAGAATTTTATTTACTCGTAAGATATTTTAAAAGCTCTATTATATTTATTTCATTCATTTTAGTTTACCATATTTTTTTTTTAGTTATTTTTAGTCTAAACTATTTTAATTGTGTCATTGTGAAATGTTTGTTATCAAATTATTATAGTCAAAGATATGTTATTGTTTTAAAGGTTTATTCGAAGAAAAGGGTAGATATTTAATTATAATGGTTTAATATGCAATTGTAATGGATTGAGACTGGCCTTTGAAGAATTGTTTACCATTTGGTGCGAGTTGCGTATTTCTGTAGATCATGAATTGTTATTTTCTTATGACAGCAGTTGAACTCTGAAATCTTACATAAATACCTGAAAAATCTCAATATTTCTGGATCACTACTTTATAAACCTGTGGGCACAAATGTGGGAACGCCCAAATATTACTGCCAGATTTTAAAATTTTTATTTTGTTATATATTTAAAAAAAAAATATGCCTTAGAGTCCACTTAATAGTGTGGATATCAGCTTTATAAATTCTAGTGACTGAGGAAGGAGAAATGCAAAGAAGCTGACACTCCTTGCGTTGAATTACTTAGTTGAGTTCAAATAGATAAATAATTTATTTAATTAGTATTAATGCCTCCCTTTTAAGTTAAAGTTTCATATTTATTGAGAAATGATTTTAAGTTATACTGCTCTCATACAATAAGTTAAGCTTAATTTTTTTCTTCAAACAATAAAAGTGTGATTCTGACACTGGTTATGCTTTTTGTTCTTTCCTTGTTTCAACCTTTTTAAATAGTAAATCCCAAAATAGTAACAACAAGGGCGATATCTTTGTTTACTTTGTATTAAAGCAAGATGTATTCAGTTGTATATAACATTAAATGTATTGAATAACTGTTATTTAAGTGAAGGGTTATTTAATTCCATGAGCAGTGTTGCCTTGCCTTCATCATAGAGTTAATTACTGAAGTGGTTTTTTTTTGTTTTGAATCAATACCTGCATGGATTAATTATAATGATTATTGATTATAACAGTAAGAAGGTAATCACAATAAAATGTGAAATATTTTATAACTTAGTTGAAAAGTGATTCTTTGTAGAAAATAATTTAGATTATATTTTCTGTGTCTAGTGTTTCCATTCATATTTTACAGACAAAGTAATGCAGTTTAATGAAATATTTTTTAATAAAGGAAATGTAGAAGTGATACAGTAGCAAATAAAAATAATCACAATTTCATTAAATCAGATACCGCTGTGTTGACTTTTCAGTTATAATTTATATGTTGACCATTTATAATTGAGCCGCTTATTTTGAAAGTGGCCTAATTCCATTTATGTTAAAATCGAGATATTTAAGGGTTTGCGTTTTACAAAATTTAAAAATATTGTCATTTTATTTATCAACTAATTTTTGTTATAAAAAAACTTAGTAATTTTAAATAAATTTTGTACAATTTGCTGCAAAAGGTAAAGATAACGTAAAAATGTAATTATTTAAATAGCTAGCTAAATTTTTTTGGAAAATGGAATTAGGCCACTTTCAAAATAAACGGCTCAATTATAGTGTACAAGAAAAATTAAATTAGTTTTTACGTAAATCTAGTGATTGTTATGATGTTAAACTTATAATTTTTCAACCGATTTAGTTAAGTTACTTGAGATTAACCCATCAGGTCGTTTCTTTATTTGCTGAAAACATTTTTTTAAGAATTAATCGATTATATTTCTTTTAAAAAACGCTTATGTATTTAATTTAGATTCTTTTTAAATTGCTAATTCGATTTTCTTTTTAATGTTATGAATACAGCCGAGTTAGGTTAGGTTAGGTTGCAGCGGCAGTCTTACAAGCAAACACACTGTTTGTGATCAATGAAGATTGATTCTACATTGGGAGTCCTAAATTGTTCCCAACTCAAGTGTATTTAGAGTAGGGATCTTTTACAAGTACCTTACATCATACAGTCTCGGGTCCCGAGGGAGAGTAAGGTAATATTTTGAAAAATTGTTAATAATCAGAATCAGAAATTTTCTTGGAGCAATATGATGCCTAGTTGATAAGTGTATTCTAACATCATATTTTCCCAATAACTATGGGAAAAAACTATTAAAAGGAATTTCTCTTTAGTATATTGCATGTTAATGTACTTATTAGTATGGTATTTAAGTCATTAAAACGTTTTTCATACCAGAAGAAGTAGAGGATTTTGTAATGTAAAAACCATTTTCATAGCATGGCTATCTATAAAATCCTGCCGAACACTGATAAGTTTCTTATTAATGGATTAATTTCTACAAGTAAGGTAAATTATGTTGTTATGTAAATAACGAATTTTTTATTAAGTTTACTAATTTGATTTATACATTTTTTTATTTTAGAATATATATCTCAGTATTAAATGAAAGAATGACTAGAAAGTTTATGTCAGGTCATTAGTAATTAAGAAATGTTTTTTTTTCTAACATTCCAGAAATGCAATATTCCTTCTTTCCTTATTCAATATTGAAATATTATTGAATTGACTTTGTTCAAACTAAATTCAATAGTTCTAAATACAGAAGCAAACACAATCGCAGATGGACTTATTATGATGAGAATATGATGAGCACACATAATATATGTGATAGTACCATCACAAAAAAAAATACTGACCATGTAGACAGTGATTCCACTGGCTTCGTATACAAAGTTGGTGTGTGAACATAGACATTTATTATGTACACTTAAATTCGGAGCTTTGCTGCAGGAATACTTTGAGTTTCAGTTTCTGTATTATTGCACGTACGTATAAAGCGTTTGTGTTTATTACAAACGTGTGTGGGTATTATTAGCACGTGCTGATCTTGTGCTAACTTATATATGTATAGCACTTATACTGTGACTCGCCTTTATGAACAGGAACATGATTGATTTTTCGGTTCCCATGTGGTTCCTAACTTTTATTGAATCTCTAAATTTAGGAAGACTTTGTTTTACAGTGGGTTAGAAAAGAAAGAAATATATTGGCGCAGTATGTCATCGTGATTAGCAGTTTTGTCGAGATTGCAACTTGTGCTAATTTACAGCGCTAGTATGAGTGGAAGCTCAGGAAATAGTCTTGCCAAGTGGTGAGTTGTTGTGTCATGAGAAAGCTCATTCAAGAGAGTTGGGTGGACTGTGTATTCTAATGAATTGAGGATGGTGACCAAGAGGAGAGCTTCAGCTCTGTAGCAAGATGGGAACAATTGATAGAGTAGCCAGGTCTCTGTCTTCATTGATGTAAGTCGAGTAGTTTAGTCATAATAAATATATCCCCATTTTAATTCATGTTGGAAATTCACATTCCCGGTGATAAGAAACCTTCCCTTGAAGGCCTTTGCAGCACTATGGTGAAAGAATAGCAAATATTAATAAAATTATATTTATTTTGAATTCATTTGTACAAAAGTAAATTTTATAAAAAATATATTTGTAACTGAGAAAGATCTTTGACTATTACATTTATGGAATACCGTTGATTTTCATTTTACTCATTTATGTGGTATATATACTAAAAAACACATAAAACGTGATGCAAATCATAAATGAAAAATGAAGATGATAAAAAAAAAGAAATGAACTCTCTGACGCCCTTGACATCAGAGAATAACAGGTAATTTTCTCTCTTCTCTCTCTCTCTCTCTCTCTCTATCTATATATATATATGCAGAGAACAAAATCATCTGTATCCGTTTGTCCCATCAGTAAAACTGCTTATATAAATAAAAATTTGGGAAACAAGATCTTTTACGTCTGATTATGATCAGTGAACACTAGGAACATATTTAGTATTGGAAGTATATTATATTGTTCGAACGAAATGACCAGACGGTTACTTAAGAAAATTGAAAACGAATGAAGAAACATTCTTTAGGTTAATATTGTATTTTTTGAAGTAGAACTGCTATGGAATATGTATATTTACACTGCTTTGATATGCATCTCTCTCTTAGTCTTCTCTTTTTGTCGTTTGATCCTGAACTGTTCTTTAAATATTAATAGTAATGGATGTTGTGTTTTATCCTGTCTTATGTGCAATTTTGTTGGCAATGAGAGTTTAATTTGAACCTGAAGAACTGACTGAGTCCCGATGACAGAGTCCACTTGAACAAAGTGGACACAGACATCCAGTTTTTAAAAGCTTGCGTATATATATATTAACAATATAAGTAATATCGACCGTCTTATTACGGTTGAATGAACACGTGACACTGAACTGTTCATTCAAACTACAGTTGTTGAAATCCACAGACTATTTTTCTTTGTAAAATAATTTGTAATGTAATGCTTAGTTTTTCTATTTCAAAATTTATACTTCTGCCTATGAAAAAGGTTTTAAATAAAGACCGAAACGTTGGCAATGAGAGTTTAATTTGAACGTGAAGAACTGACCTAGTCCCGATAAACTTTAGTTTTGTTTTTATTCCACGGTCGATACTTTTATCAATATGTATATATTTATAAAGATTTCACACAAACAGGTGAAATAACAATCAATGATCAAACCACAATATGAAATGGAAAAATAAGACTAAGATCTTTCAACCGAAACTCTGACGAAGACTGCCTGTTACGGTTGAAAGATCTTAGTCAATGTTTTCCCATTTCATATATATATATAAAACAGATTCAAAGAGGATATAAGAAGAGCGTATGGAAAAGATAAAACGTCGGCAATGAGAGTTTGGTTTTTTATCCTAGAAAATTGACCTAATCCCGATTAGAGAACACTGAAAAAAGACAACAAATAGAAGAAGCGAGAAAACTTACTGGGTCGATATTTCGAACTGAAGTTCGTCGTCAGGGAGAAGAACTTCAGTTCGAAATATCGACCCAGTAAGTTTTCTCGCTTCTTCTATTTGTTGTCTTTTTTCATTTATATATCCGTCCTTTTTGGACCGTTTTAATATTTTGATTTTATATTTATATATTTTATATATATTTATATATTATATATATATATATATTTTCACTTGATAAACGGAAAGACGATCCAAACTGGACACAGTAGTAGTTCAAGATTGAAGATAGGTAGCACAATTTTACTTAATTTACAACGTGCTTGGTCTCCGTTTCTCTTTTCTCCTGAAGACGGATTACCCGAAAATTTGAGTCTGTCAGTGTGTTTCTTTTACTTTCTGTGCTACCTATCTTCAATTTTGAACTGTTATATATATATATATATATATATAGGGTAGTAATGGAGTAAGTAAGCGGCTCTGATAACCTCTAGCACTCAACTCCGACTTTTGGTCTTCGCAAAGTTACGTTCTTAACCTGCTATATGCAGGAACAAACGAAAGAGGAGGACAAGGTGCCAGGGCTGGGCCTGACCACCTTTGTTTCACATCCTTCAAACTTCCCAAATCCTCTCCTCATATCCCAGGCCCAAGCCAAGGCGTTATGTGGTCGGTACCGAAGGATGGATGATATAGAGATTACTGTATTACGAACAGAGCCTCAAGAGTACAAGGTGACCCCCATGAGTAAATAGCCTTACTCCAGTTTTCGGTGCTCTGCCGGAGCGGACAAAATACCACAGACAGAGCTTCAGATAGGGGATTTTCCCCTATATGATACTGAGGAGAAAAGTCCGGATACCATCCTCCAGAAGCGTAGAGGGTCCAAAAGTGTTAACTAGTGGGAGTGAACCTCCCACAAGTGCACCTAAGGACCCGAAGAAGGAGAAAGGAAGTCTCTTTTTCCTGAAACGTAGGGAGCCTGAATGGGCATTATCAATGATGGTTTGTGCAGTTTCTGCAAAGATGAGGAAGAAACACCGTTGCACCTGGTGGCTGACTATCAGGCTACTTTGCTACACAGTGGTAGGCGCTTCGGGACACTCAACAAAACCATAGAAAAACTTTTACCGCTGGAGTACAGAAGGAGAGAAGTACAACAGTTTTTAAGACGCAGTGATATAGTCACTATGGAAGTCTATATTAGAGAGTTCCATTATGCAGAGTTGTGAAGTATCCTATTCCTTCTACTGAATAAGTTAAAAATCTTAAAGTTATAATGATATTTTTGATTGATGATTTAAGTTTAACAAAAACATAACAAAGAACACATAAATGTAAAGAAAAGGAAGTAAACATCTACTGGACGCAAACTGCTTATTCATAAATTACTTATACCTATATGAATTATTTACAATAATCTAATGTAAAACCTGCAACTGCTTTAATAAATAAGATCTTGAGGTATGTTCCGATCATTTCGGATATTCATAATTGTTGAGGAGAAAGGATAATGTGCAACTCCTAGAGGCTTGAGTTTGATCCTGAAACAAAACCCACTGTCAACAAATATGTTCCAAGAAACGTATTCCCAGTCATCTGTCTGAATTTAATAAAACATTTAAGTAAAGTAGAGTTAAAACAAAGGTAATACACAGATAAATACAGGTATAACTCGGTTCTATGTTTTAACGATCGTCGTCATCAGGAGGCGAAGAGTCCCTGATTAAACAGCTAAGGTGTTTATTCAAACTAGACAGTAGTTGCTGAAGTCCGCAAAGTGTTTACTTTGTATACTAATCTCTAATCAAGTACTTAGTTTTTCTGTTTCAAAATTTTATACTTCTGTAAGTTCTCTCACTAACCTAGTGGCAAAACTCCTATTGCGTTTTCCTATTTGTAACTTTTTGAGCTTTTTATGTAAGTTTGATTTTTGAATCAATGTATTATTTTTTATATTTCCTCTGTTTTTGAGGCCTATGAAAAAGGTTTTAAATAAAAACCAATGAGAGTTTAATTTGAACCTGAACAACTGACCTAGTCTTGAAAGAAGTATATCTTTTAAAAGAAACATAAAAGTCGAACTGAATTTTACCAGTTAGAATAGATATCTATTCTAACGAAATTATCGCGAATTTTTATGAAGTATTGGAGTTGTTTATCTCATTCTAGTGACGTGATTAGCCGACAAGTTACACAACTGTTATTGCCTTGACAAATAGAGATCAAAGATATTGTTTTAACATTTCAAATCGTTTTAGTTAAACAATTGCAGCTTCCACTTCATCATATGAGATAAATTACTTATAAAGTATCAATCTACAACACTTTGTAAGAGTCTTTACCCACTCACTATAAACCCCTATTTTTATCAGTGTGTGTTCATTATTTTTATCACATAAAAAAAAATTGAGTTGGTTTTAGTTTATTTTAAAAGTAATATTCAGTGTTTATACATTTATAATTCATTATTACTTAAAATCTCTATCTCTTTTATTTTTGATGTTAATTTATTTTCCTAACTCACTTAGGCAGATATACCTACAATTTAAGGTGATATGATATATAACTCTATTTATGCCATCTCTATTAAATTCTGGAGTATATGAAATCAAGAATACCTCATGAATGAATGTAACTGGTACTCTAATTACTAAAGTATACTTAATAATTGATTGTTTCATATATTTTACTTTAATGATACTATAAGAAAAACATATGTATGTTTAAAATCATTAGTTGTGCAATCCGTAATTGTGTGGTATTTACTCATTCTGAGTAAATCTGTACTCACGATGAAATCTGTACTCGAGGTCTTTATCAAAGGAACATAAAATAGTTCTAATTTAGTTGAACAACATTATTATAGCTCCTACTACTTTGTAGTAATAGTTTAATGTTGTTTCAGGAATTATTTATTTTTTAGGAAGTAGTTATTTTGGTCAGTAGGATACTCAGCTCTGGAGGAGGAATGTCAGAAATCACTGTGAGTAAATATTGGGTTCAACTTTGAGAAAATAAATATTGTATAGTTTTTGTTAAAAATATGGAATATAATTAACCTGTAATCAGAAATAAGTAACTCTAATATATAAAAGTAACTTAAAAGGTCTAGCCAGGTAGCTAAGAAGGTAATTATCCCTATTGAATGATTCTAAAGCTCAAGAAATTCAGCGTTAATTATTTTAATTTGTAAAATTTTAATTTAAAAACTTATTTTAAATTCAGGAAATTTGAAGACAGATCAATAGAACCAAATTTAGATTGTGAAAATTTAGTGGTGATGCTCATCTCATTTCATGCTGAATTGGTAACATTATTACTTTCGCTCATACTTAAGTCTTATTTAGCGCAAGAAAGTATATATAAGTGATAACACTACTAAGTCCAACTTAAATATACTCAGTTTCAAATCTTATTAAATGTTTACTGACCAATGAAGGAGAGAAGCACGGGAAGGAAGATGAGACCATGAGCGGCACCGATAAGGATGATGCCTAAGTACATCCTGAAGTAGAAGATCCTGAAGACTTCTGTTCGGGAGAAGGCTAACACGATGATACCAATGAATTTGGTCAAGGTTATGCCAGACAGAACCTGAAAATATATTATTAGTTTTTTATAAGTGTGTAAAAACAACAAATAGTATAATTGGATGTTTTTAATAAAACCATCTTTATAGAATGTTCATAACATTACTAATTCCACTACCCCGTGCTGTTTTTTAAGACCATTTGTGTACCCCAAGGATTCAGGAAGTGATTTACCATATATATTGATGGTAACTGGCCTACTTCAAACACTCGACTATCCAATGAGTTTACCTCTTAGTTGTCAAAAAAATTGCTGGTACTCCGGAACTAAGATTCAGAAAACCTGAATACCGGTTGCCTGGGACAAACTGTTCCACACCTGCTGGTAGAGGTAGCAGTCATTATCACTTGTTACTGACGGGGGTGCTTTTGGGACATGGTGTCTGCTTTTTACACAGTGACAAGGGACTCCTGAATGAACCCAGTCATCCCATCTTTGTTCATTCAAAAGGTTAACCACAGTCTCAATGTGACTTACGTCACATAAGGACTCGCGCACGAATGTCTCAGGTCATACTCGTCCGCATGGCGCCCAGACATGTATATTCGGATGGATACACCGAAACCAGAAGAGAATTACCTTATTTGTACTAGTATCCAAACTAAGACTAGTATTAATATTCATTATTTAATTTCAATGCATATGACTTGATTATATATTTCATGAATTGTAAAAGGAAATCAAACTTAAAATTATTATTATTTGTTTTTATGTCATTAAATAATTAATTTGAAGTGTCTGCCAGGGGTGAATGATGGTACTGCGTTCAGTAGAAGATTCAGTGGAACTACAAAGATGATGGAGATGGACTACCAGACCTCATTCCTAAACAGTCCTTGCAGAACTCGAGACCAGAAAATATTAGTCATGGTTGTTAGTATTATTTCATATTCAGAAGCACTTTATCCGTTTTAAAAAATCTTTTAACAGTTTATCTGTGTTGTGTTTTAGTTCAGTATGGACTCAGTCATGTACAGCCACTTCTCAGAAGAAAATGTTGTACTTCTTTGTATAAATGGAAAATATTCACCATAAGATCTTTCCCTAAACAGAGGTAGTAAGTATATATATGAACTTATTGACATATTGGTATTTAACTATGTATTGTATACTATATATACTATATAATATATATACAATATATACTATGTATGGGTATTTAACATCTTATAATAAAAATGCTACTAAGAGGGTGGCATACTAACAGCACTGCCTCTGTCTAGAAGGGCGTTGGTCGCACGGTCCAAGCGGCTACAGTGAACAGAAGTGTTGTATGCATGCAGTATATGATTGCAGAACTCCACAGAAATGCCAATGGCCTAAAAAAAAAAAAAAGGCTAAGTAGTGGTTCAAGTTAACTAAGGAATGATTTCCCGAATCATCATTTACCATGACTAGATTGACAAGACTAATGGCGTTCAAAGACACGCTCCACCAGTACATGAGACCTGCCAGGTCAACCAAAATCATGGTCACTGATATGAGAAGAATCAGGGTTGACCTTAAGTCGAGCCCATTTAGCGTGAAGGTGACCAAAGCAATGGCTGCCAGGCACATTCCCACAGACTCAAGTCCATAAGTCCAGATGTCCAAGTACTGCTCGTAAAACACGTAGAACAAGCTGCCAACAAACACACTATTCTATATTCTTATCATAATGGAGCTTAATATGTTTTAGTTTAAACCAAAGAGAGATTTATAGGTGGATAACAAAAACTCTTTCTAATAACACCACTAATTCCAAAATACAAAACATGGCCATGCAGAATGTCATACACGAGCCGTCGTATTGTTGATAACGGCTTTTCAACAGCCGCTGAAGAGTGCTATTATAAAGGTCACTAAACTCTTTCGACATTGACCTCCTTTAGTCACCTCTTGTATATTAACCTTCTGCTGTTCCTCTTTAAAAATATTTGAAATATTTATTGATTTTTGATACAAATAAATAAAATGTGAACGAAAATTAACTAACTCTGTTGTAGATGACACACTTTTTTAGATTTAAAACTACGTCTACGATGCAGTACGACAGTTTTTATTACATTTTATTCATGGCTCAAAAATGCTAATATCCCATCATATTTTTTTTTAATATTGATCGAGCGTAATTGTGAAGCATGGTCATGATGATCCTGAATTCATGGCTTTGACATCGGATGACTGATGACTCTGCACAAATCTCTCACCACTCCCAATTACTCACTTCGATACCCTAACAATACTGGCAGAAATAGTAAATCTATAGTACTAAATGCAAGTACACTAGCTTAAAAGTTAGCCAGGGTAGTCCAGTGGCTTACGTGCTTGCCTCTGGACTGGAATATCGGGGTATTCTGGTCCTCAATTTACTCATGCGAGAGATGAACAAAATCTCAGCACTTTGGCTTTAGAGAGGACGTTAAACTGTCTGTCCCGAACTGTACGATACCAGGTATTCGTTAATGGTCCCTACTCTAAAGTCAGGTGAGTTAGATAAAATTTAAGGCTTTGTCTCATCTAAGATTAGAATTTAAGTCTGCAAAGGTTTATATTGATTACGATTTCGGTTGTCTAACTTTATCAATGGCGGAGAAAATTTGCCATGATTTTGCATGCTTCATGAAGATTAGGTATTTAAAGTAATTTATTTGTGTGAGATGTGTTGATTCACTCTCTGATTTCTGTTACGTAATTCTTTGCCAACCTCTAGGAAGACCTCTTTGTCTATTCCTGTTCTAGCGTATCTGTGGAATTTAGGACAACTGAAAACATATACTGTCCCAGCGTAAGATTCAGAGAAAAGTAATTATGATTTTACATTTAATAGCACTGTTATCTATCAGAAATTACTATTATTATCATAAACAAGTTAGTAACGATAACAATAAACTACAGCCCTGAAATCTAGTTGACAACTGGAAAATATCTTGTATTCATTCAGAATACATTTAACTAGGTAAGATCGTGTGCAAGTTTCTAGTTGTAAATTTATGACTACCGCTGGAACTAATTACTTACCATTATTAAAATATTGAAGAACATATTGTAAAAGATTATCACGTAGCTTTGATTCGAGTGACCTTGCGTCATTTTTCATTATTTATATCAAACTTAATGAATTTGATGATTGAATTGAAATGAATTATTAATTTCATTTTATCAATAATCTCAACAACAGAGATCATAGCTTATGGAGGAAATAAATCGTTACCGATATAAGTTAAAGAAGCTTTGGTCTAAGAAAGTGGTGAACAAAAATTGTTGCTAGTTAAAGGTTACACATTTAGGTAATAAATTACGTAGCCATTTTCCAGTTTATCAATGTTATTCTATGAAGATAACATTACTGTAGTAATATTTTTATAGTTGGGAGATATTATTTTTTTTTAGTAAAATCAAGATCACAAGGTAATATAAACCTCTTTTAAATTTAAGATGACAGGAAAGTTGTTACGAATTTTAAATATTGGATCACAAAGTTTTAACTTACAAATATAACATTATACAAACTTTAATGATTTTAATTTGTACTATTTTAAAAAAAATATTAATTATTTTAGTTTTGTTAAATAAAGAAATTGATTATACCTATAAGCGAAGACTTCAATATCAGTATTAGTCTTTTGTCTTAGAGTTCGAGTAATATTTTCTGCTATACGTCTCGATTCTCTTAAAGCAGAATAAAAATCCTCTGAAGTTTTTAGCACTTTATGAAAGGACATGAAGTGGGAATCCTCAACTTGTACCAGTCCATTCTTGTCTAGCTCATAGTTGATACTCTGTAATGAAAAATACTTCAATCATGGAGATTAATGTATGACGGCTGTACTTCTGTTTAAAGAGTAAAGTAGTTTAAAACAAACCCATTTTGATTGTTAGATTTTATAGTAAAATGTAAATATTGTAATATTTAAATAGCCTCTATTTGTACCTGCGTGATAGTTATTCAATCACAACCCAAACTTAGTTGAGTACAACCTGTTTTGGTATAGTGTAGCGTACCTTAGCCTTTCGGCCATAGCCCACATTATGTCAAAGCAGGTTGATGTCTTTTTGATTTGGACGTATGTGTTGTGAATGTGAGCTAGTTACCTGAGCGTAGGCTGGATGGCCAGCTTTCGAACAGCGTTCATCTGGGATGTCCTCTAGGAAGAAAGGCAGGTAGGTTTGGAAGGTTAGAGGAGTTGGTCTGGCGCCATGGCGTATCATGCTTATGTTGCAGCGATGACAGTCATCAGATAAGGCTGAAAGGATTACGCTTTAGGTCAACATTTCATATTAAGTTATATTTTTTACTATTATATCTATTGTTATGAAATAGTTGGGGTACCCGGCTACGTTCGGATGATTCGCTTTTAATACTCACAGTGCAGATTCAGTTACTCAAGACATACTTGATATTCAAGACTGTTAAGCTGATATAAATTTTAGTTCAAACGTCTGATTATCTTAGCTTTCCTTTTGTTATTTTTTGGAGACAAATAGATTTAATTTCCTATTAAATAAGAAATATATGTAAGTATATTACATAAGTCTTTAAGTACTTCATAAATTTTAAGAAAGATTATATAGGTATTGACAAATTGTAAAAAGACATCTGGTGAGACCTCAATTTGATTCCTTAGATTCTCCGCATGTGATATTCTCTAAATCAATGATCCATTCACATTGTTAGTACCATATAGGTTGGTGCATCTTAAACTGAAAAAGTAAGGTACCATCCTACATCATATACTGTGTTCGTGTCGTTGAACAGCTTCAAAAATGGTCCAACGAAGCGAACCATTACGAGGAAAGTGGTACTTTTTTTTTAATTTAACTTGTATAAATTTATAATATTCCACATGTATTCATATATTTTGAGCGCGTCGTCATTAGGCAGAGAGATATGGTAAAACAGTTAGTTGCTACGTTAGTTAAAACAGTTAGTTAGGAATCGTGGGATCATGACATTTAATTGATATGTAATAATAGACCATCAAGAAAGTGATCTAAAAAGGGTAATAAACGATTCAAGGTAAACTATCTCCAACCTTTGCTTCGCTAGTGCGTGTGTTATCCCAATCTCTTCTCTCCAGATTATGGTTAAACCGAAAATAGAGACTAAGTGTGTGTATCTATTTACTCTCTCTCTTTCTCTTTCTCTCTCTCTCTTTCTGTCTATATATATATATCTTCACTTAATTAAAAGGAAATTAAACTATAAATTAAACACTAAACTATATAATATATATATATATATATATATATATATATATATATATAATATATATTAATCGTATTATTATAATATGTATTAATCGTATTTACATATATATATATATGAACCGTTATCAGATGAGTTGAGATAGGGACACCAAGCGTACTTGCGAAGCGACGGTTGGAGACCAACAGTGTTGTCCCACGCGTGCCCGGTTAGTCAAGTATGAAAAATTAACTAGGAATAAGCGAAGAACTAAGAAATAGAAGGAGAAAATGCAGAATATGAGGAAATATAAATAATAAAAACTTAAAAAATAATAATAAAGAAAATAACTATAACTAAAGAAAATCCAGGAGTATACATAATTAATACTTAAATAATAATAATGAGAATGATTAGAATAAAGTAAAGTTGTGTAAGTATTAATTTAAAATAAAAAAAAATAAAATTAATAATAATAATATATTTTCAGTAATAGTAAAAGTAATAGTAAAACTCTCAACTCTCAACTCTCCTGATAAAGGTTCAACCGAAAATTAGATACATTAAGTGTGTTCGTTTCTTCGTTCTGTGTCTGTGGTTTACTGTGAAACTTATATATATAAGCGGTTAATATATATATATATATATATATATATATATATATATATATATATATATATATATATATATATATAAAAGACAGGGTTAATTATTTGAAATCACCTTTTTGCCAACGTTTCGTCTTTTTTTTAAGACATCCTCAGTGCTAGAACACAAAAACAATGGACATGTATCTTGTCTACATCACATTCATCATAAAAATTCAAAAATCTTACTTACTCAAGGCTAGCTCCTAACACCGAACCAACAAAACAGTTATCTTATCATTACATGTGCTAGTCCTCAGAATGTCTAAAAATAAAGATGAAACGCTGGCAAAAAATGATTTCAAATAATTAACCCCCTGACCAAAATCTGAGAAGAAAATTATTTATTAGTAATTGTCTTCAAGAAAACAATACCTTTATATATATATGAGGATATACTGATTAAATTACTGACATTATAAAGTGCGTTCAAGCAATGGTATGTTAAGTAATAAATGTTTGATTTATTTGGTCCATTAAACATGAATATTTGAATAATACTTACAATTGTGGGGACAGAAGTGACCATTGCGGGTTTCCTTGCAGCATGTATCAATACCAGACCAGTCGTTGAAGTCATCTATCCAGGATTGAGCGGGTTTAGCTATGTAAGATCTGAAAACAAATTATGTAACCTTCACATTTAAATAAATTCATCATTCCAAATATTAAGGTCATTTAAGTTAATTTAATATACGAAATAACTCACAATGAAAAGTTTTACGTAATTAAGTAAAATTTTAGTTATAAGTAAAAGGTTTACTTATCTCTAGCAACCCTACATTACTTAAAATCATTGCTACTTTGAGAACATCGTGAAAACTGAGCCGTTTTGCGTTAAAACTCCATTTCTAAACTTTTAATTTAATGCCCCGTTATGAATTAGCAACCCATTTACACGATTTTTAATATTCGTGCGTCAGTACTAATTAAGTTTTATAATAGTTAAGATTTATAAAATGTAATAAAAATCTGTGTATACATATTGTTAAATAGTACGCCACATTTATCTTGGGGTTAATTCTTGCACAGTTTTCCTCCAGTTTTCGGAAGTCATCCATTGTTTCTTCGTTAGAACTGTGTTGGAGATTCTTCACATGTATACTTAAAGGATGCTAGTTTAAGGTTTAATTGTATGTTTCTGTGTGTAAGATAAGTAAGGATAGTTTGGGGAATTAGGACAGGGTGGTTGATCTCCAGGTTAATGTACCAGGGAGATGGGGTTGATCTACCTGGTTAATCTGGGTACTAGTAGACGTAATTTGTAATTTAAAACCCTGCTTGTATTAGCAATTTGAATATTTATTTCTAGGATCTTTAAATGTCCTAAAAAATGCTTAAATAGAGTCATAAAATTGATTGTAGGTCCACCGAGGTTAGCCAGGTAGATGAAGAGGTCAACCACCCTGCCCTAATCTCCCAAAATAATCTTACCTGACACATAAAAACAAACAAGAAAACCTTCAACCATCACCCTACTATATATATGCTTGAAATATATAGTAGATACTATACTATGTTATAGTAGATACCTTGAGTATCAATATACTCAAATTGCTTACCATATTTGTCCTGATGATGAGTGAAGTATTACTTGAAACATGTCGACCAATAACATATCTTGTTCTTTACACAATTTTAATGAAGAAACGAGGAATGACTTCCAAAAATTAGCAAAAAAATCAAGAAAAAATCCAATCTAATTCTGGCGTACTATTTAACAACATATTTTAAAGAAGAACTGTTACTAACTTTACAAATATTTATATCCGTTATAACAAAAAATGAGCAATAGTAGACACTGCATAATACTGTTCTATACTTCGGCAATCATCATCATTATATGAGAGGCGAAGTGTAATTATCCTTTATTCCTTCCAATTCTCTTCTGGCTTGGTGGTTGTGGTGGTATCACTGGTTGAGTAACGGTCGTGCTGCTACTGTTGTACTTCAGTAACCCTATGCCTCCCAGTGGAAAACTTCTCCATATGATGATGATTGTCGAAATAAAATAGAGTGTTATGTCAATGTCTATCTTTGCGTTGCTTTCGCAATAATTTTTATCTAAAGTGTTATGAACTATATCATTTTACATGTTATGATATAGGTATATATATGTAATATAACTAAGCGAATAGTTAGTAATGTAACCCATCCATAGCGGTAGTAATGGAGTAACACTCAACTCCGACTTTCGGCCCTCATGAGGCTACTCTGTTAACCTGCTATATGCAGGGACAAACGAAAGAAAAGGAGAAGGTGACCAGGGGCTGGACCTGACCACCTTCGTTTCACATCCTTCCTAATCTCCAAATCCTCTCCTTTTATCCCAGCATCAATCTAAGGTGTTATGCGATCCGTGCCGAAGGATGGATGCTACAGGGGTTGCTGTATTATGAACGGATCCTCAAGGGTACCAGGCGACCCCCTTGAGTAAATAGCCTTACTCCGGTATGCGGTGCTCTGCCGGAGCGGACAATACCACCAATAGAGCTTCAGGTATTTTCCCCTGTAAGAAGAAGGAAGTTCGGAGACCACTCTCCGGAAGCACAGAGGGTCCAAAAGCGCTAACTAGTAGGAGCCAACTTCCCACAAGTGCACCTGAGGACCCCCGAAGAAGACCGTTCTGAAGAAGGAGAAAGGAAGTTACTTTCTCCTGAAACATAGGAAGCCTATGTTGACCCATTGTTGACAATGGGCATTATCAATTGATGGTTTATGCAGATTCAGCAAAGAGGAATAAACACCGTTGCACCTGCTGACTGACTGTCAGGTAACTTTGCTGGACAGAGGTAGGTGCGTTGGGACACTCAACAAAACCATAGAAAAACGTTTACCGGTGGAACCAGCAAAAGTGCTGAGCTTCTTGGAGGCATTGAAGCTAAGCGCTGGGGTACTTTAGTACAAAGGGGGGGGGGGGGGGAAGTATGTACAATAGTTTTTTTAAGACGTAATGCTATAGTCACCCTCAAATAATAATAATAAAAAATAAAAAAACCTAACCATAATTAAAAGTGGGTGCTCATTTTTCTACTCCTTGAACGTCACTGAAGTCACTATTAGTGTGAGTCTTAGAAATAACAATTTTGTTTTTGTAATGTTAGGATGTGTATCTGCAGAAAATTTCATTTTTATCCTTTTTCAGACTTCTTTATCTAGATTGGCCTTTAAAATGATTATTTTTTGTGCATTTACATCTAGAGGACAAGATGACTCTTTAAATAACATCTTTAAGAAACTATTTCTGAAATTGGTGTTCGAGAATTTTTTTAATTAATAGTAATCATAAATGGAAAACAGGAGTCAAACCAGTCTTATTCTAGATGCTAAGTTATTATTCTTTTTAAGTTATTAATTTCTTAATATATTATTAAAAAATACTTTTCTTAAAACATATAACCACATATATATATATATATTATATTTCTTTTAACAAAACTACCATCTTTAAGTTTTAACTTCGTGTCCTTTAGGTAGATAAATATTCATATAATGTATTCACAAGAGAACAGTGTATTTAACTAAATTTAAAAATCAGTTCTTCTGTGCTCGTCTAGACCATTCATACTCAACCACTGTGCCGCGTGATTCTTGAAGTGTGCCGCCAAATTTTACTGATACATACAGTAAAATAACGGGAGAAGACTTTTAGAGAATGCATTTTGTTGCCTGGGTATACATCGAGAAGAAAAATAGAAAGCAAAACGAAATATAGATCTAGATCATGAAATGAGAGTAGCGTTATCGTTTTTAAGCCCAAATGTAAATGAAGTTGGCAAGAAACACCAATCTCAAATTTTGCATTAAATATAGTTTGTAATTTATCATTAAATAAACATTTTATTTATTGTGTAATGCTATTTTACTTTATATTTCATTCAAAAATATTATCGTCTGCTACTTCCACAAAATACATCGTATTAATGGTGTAACAGTTAATTAATTATGTTTTTTTTATTTTATCTAATTGTTAGTGTGCCGCCAAATGTTTAAAATATAAAAATTGTGCCGGGAAGTAAAAAAGGTTGATAATCACTGGTTTAGACAATAATAAAGCTGATAGAAGAGTACAAGTGTTACTGCTGCTATTGATATTAGTACAGCACATCTTATCAGATACTCTCTTAGAGAAGTTTGGAGTTCAAATTGAGATGAAAAATAAGTTTACTGGTTTGGTTGTCTGGAGGCTGTATAGATCTGAACACCGAGGGAATCCTGGGCACATCCAAGCCCACTGCAAACCAAGTCACTGATCTCAGGCTTGCTCAGATTCAGCCCTGACTTGAGAACGAAGTACACAGGAGGGCCGATTGAAAGAATGTCATTCATGAACTGCAACAACCAGATTAGTGAAGTAGACAAAACAGATATTGAAATGTTAATGAATTGTTTGTAACAGATTTTCGAGCAGGTCTGGGAATGATCAATGACATCTACAATGAGTATCATCAATGTGATGATAATGAGGATCACAATGTTATCATCAATGTGATCATCAAAGATCGCGATGAGATCACTGAAATCCATCAGACAAATCGTGAGACTTCATAGAGCAGGCTTGCAGGGGAACCTGCCGCCTTAGAGTCACATGTGGCCTTTTGAATCATGAAGTACAGCCTTCTGCGGTTTGTTGAGAAAAATATTTCAAAATATAAAGAAATACAATTATGGTTATAAAGACAAAAATTCTGTTATTTAGGAAGAAGACCATTCATCAACCATTACTTGTAAAGTCTAAGCTTTTTGAAAATCATTTTCCTGAGTTAGCAAACGTAATAAACGACGGTAGTGAGGACACTGTTAAATATTTTGAAAGATGCGAAACAATTTTAGATTCACTTATCGAATAATACAATGATAGATTCATATATTTTACAATATAACTATTACATAAGAATTTACTTCTCCATTCGATGTGGCCTTTTAGGAAAGAGGACGGTGCTAAAATGCCCATTACTTTAAGAAAGGTTCCCCACCCCTGTCTTAGATTATTGAAACACAACAAAAAACAATCAGTGTTTTTATACTTTTCAATTGTACTAAAAGTATACGTATAACTATTCTCATAAATAATCAGCTTATTGAACTGAACAGTAATAATACAGTTATACAAATAAATACAAAATAAGTGTATCTACTTTTAAAAACTGTTTAAGAAATAATTTGTAATATATTGTTTGTTGTGTTCGTTCATACAAAATATAGTTATGTACTAGATATCATAAAATTATAATGCATCAATTGATGTGGCTATTAAGAAGTGACCTTGAAATACTTGACAACGTAAGAGTCGGAGAGTAGCGCAAGTTGCTGATCAAGCCCAACTTGGATATGAGGAACACAAGCGATACTGGCGAAGGCCCACAGAAGGAAGAGCAGTACTACAGTCAGTCTGACGGGAAACTTGAACAAATACGGCTGGATGTGGGTTGAGTAGTATGTTCCAATCCAGGAGGGGTCTGGCTGAGCCTGCAGCTTTACATCCAACTTAAAGCAGCACAGAATGTCCATTCTGCTGTCCTGAAAGACGAAAATAAGCGAATTCACTCATACTCTCTCACACCAATCTGTCTGTGTGGGAGATCGATTTATTCACGAGGGAGTTGAATAAATCTGAGTACGTCGTCCCTCACAGAGGACGTTAAGACGTCGGTCCCGAGCCTGTACGATGTCGGGTATTCGTTCAAGATCCGTACTCAAAATACACTTGAGTTAGGCAAAATTTAGGACTCCCAATGTAGACTCTCTAGAATCACCGATCACACAAAAAGCCGGTAAACGGCTGACGTTATCACCCGCTTGCGGATCGGTTTAAACAAAAAAAATCTAGCTGTGAGATTATACTGCAGTACATACTCGTAGTATAGTGGTTAATCCGTCAAAACCGTAGCTCTGAGATTATACTATAGCATATAGTATAGTAGTGAACCCGTCAAGATGCTTAGTCATGCTAAATAATACTGATTACTTCATATATTATTGAATAATGCAGTCCATTAGACTAGGACTTCGACCTAGTAAAAACAAATAAGAAAAATAATTACATTTACCGTCATTTTCTTTAAATCCTGGTACACGTGTTTTGTTATATTTATATTATGGCATCTTAAAGTTATACGTAGTGGGCTTTAAAAAAATAATACGGTATTATGTAACACTTTGGTTTACTATAGTGTATACTCAGTTTAGTGTTCATTTTATAAGAACACTAATTAAGGAGGACTAATATTGATGCGTTTAGTGTATAGATCATAATCTACGTGTAATTAATGAATAAATCTTTCAAAAGTGACAACTAATTATTTTAGTCAAGCTTAATTTTAATTATAATCGATACAACTTGAATGATATTATGTATATTATAATATATGTATAGAAACTGGAATTTTCAAAAGAACACACAGAAAAGAAAATCACTGAAACTCACTACTACATTTTCGAGTGACATCGTAGTATATTTTGAGGACATCCAAATATAGTAGTGAGTTTCAGTATAAACTAATCGGAGTCACCTGTCCTCGGAGCGAGTCACTTCATTGTCTCTCTACCTGATGACGATGCGGTTGAAATGCAGTAGTGAGTTTTGTGATCTTTTTTATGTATGCTCTTTCTTTGAATCATTTTATATATATATATATATATATATATATATATATATACATATTATTAACGATTATTAAAGAACTTTTTCCGATTTTATCCTCTTCCCCTGCCACCTCCAGTACCTTTCCTAATCCCCCACGCCTATCCTACAGACGCCCTCCCAACCCTTTGCAATTTTCTCTCCCACAGGAATCTAACCTCCACGAGGGCAAACTATTTGCCATCAGAGCGAAACTGTGCGGACGTCGAGGTTGCCTCACCTGTCCGATCATCAACCCCCAACCACACTTCACAGCTCCCTCCCATAACACACACTACCCTGTTCCGATGGGCTACTCGTGTACCTCCAAGAACTGTGTGTACCGTTTGGAGTGTACCAAATGTGATTTGTTCTACGTAGGCCAAGCATCCACCAAGCTTAGTCTCCGTATGAACAATCACAGAGCTTCAGTCAACAACCATTCCCATCTTCCCATCGTCATACATGCTAATAGCCTCGGACTTCCCTTTAGTGAGTGCTACAGGTTACAGATTCTGGACAAATTCCCTCTGACTGCAAAAACCTCACTCTCCGATCCTCCGAAGAAACACATATTTGGTTGCTCAATGCACGCAGTGCACCTGGCCTTAATCTTAAGAGATTAAATTAAATGAAATAATGAATATAATAAATTGAATTAAAAAATATGAAAAAATAATAAATAAATAAAAGAAAAGAATTTTTGAAATTGACTCCTGTTTACCTTGTATCCTGTACCTTGTTGCGGTTTCATTGTATTAGTTTCTTGTCTCTGCATCTAGTTTTTATGTTTTTATCTTATATATTTTTTATTTATTTAATTTATTTTAAGTTTTATTCTCTATTTTTTATTAGAGCTTAGTCCATAATTTTTAATTTTTATTTCTGTATAATTTCTTCTGTTCATCCCTCAGTTTTTATTAGTTTATTATTTTATTTGTTTTTGTGTTTACTATTATTTTTCATATTCCTATTTTAATTTAATTTAATCTTAAATTGTGATTCTTGACACCTTATTCTCTATGACCGGGTGCGTACGTGGGAACATTGTTGGTCTCCAACCGTCTCCATACTAGGGCGCTTGGTTTCCCTCTCTTATCTCTCCTGAAGACGGTTCAACCGAAAATTAGAGGCTGTAAGTGTGTGTTTTTAATTTCTCGCACATAAAGTATATATATATATATATACACTTTAACACATAGAAAAGAACACAGAAAGACACTACAGAACTCACTTCGATATTTCGACATCCGTCGTCATCGGGAAGAAGTGCGAAGTACTCGCGTTGAGAAGCAAACTGCTACTGGCCTCCAGAGCAACTCGTGGAACCACCGCAATGCTGCTCCCCAGCGGAGGAGAGGAAAAATAGAAATCCCTCCAATATTTATTTAGAAAACAAGATAAAAAATATATAAAATACGAAATAATAATAATAAAAAAATTAAATAATAATAGTAAAATAATAATAATAATAATAATAATAATAATAAAATAAAAAATAATTAACGGTACAGGTTGAGACCAGGAGGAGAACGAGCCCCAAGGAGGCATATGAATGCCTCTTCGGAAGCTCTAAGGGTGACATGGGAATTAGACTCGGGGATTTGTTTGAGGATATATATATATATATATATTTTACTGATAAAACGAAATACGATCCAAACTGGACACAATACGAGTTCGAGATTAACAAAGAGCAACACACAAAGTAGGGAAACACACTTACAGACTCAAATTTTCGGGTAATCCGTCTTCAGGAGAAAAGAGAATGGGAGACCAAGCACGTTGTAGGCGCAACGGTAAGGGTTACTTGCCGTTGCGCCTACAACGTGCTTGGTCTCCCATTCTCTTTTCTCCTGAAGACGGATTACCCGAAAATTTGAGTCTGTAAGTGTGTTTCCCTACTTTGTGTGTTGCTCTTTGTTAATCTCGAACTCGTATATATATATATATATATATATATACACTTTTTCGATGAAAATACAGTCCGAAACGGACAAATGTAGTTCAATGTACGAAAACAAACATAGAGAAAATAAAAACATACACTTAGAGTCTCTAATTTTTGATTTGAACCGTCTTCATGAGGAATAAGAGAGGGAAACCAAGCGCATTGGTTCAGAGACGTTTGGAGACTAACAATGTTGCCCCATGCACTCCCGGTCACAGAGAATAGGGTAGACATGAGCCAATTTTAATTAAATTAAATTAAAAAATATGAAAAAATAATAAATAAATAAAAGAAAAGAATTCTTGAAATTGACTCCTGTTTACCTCATTCTCTGTGACCGGGTGCGCATGCGGCAACATTGTTGGTCTCCAACCGTCTCTGAACCAGTGCGCTTGGTTTCCCTCTCTTATCTCTCCTGAAGACGGTTCAAACCAAAAAGTAGAGACTGTAAATGTGTGCTTTTAATTTCTCTTTGTTTCTTTTTGTAGATTGAACTATATAGAGGTAGCTGTTTTGAAATTAATTTGTAAAAAGTGAATTGACAAGTAAAATTTGTCATAGAATTGTTTAAGAGCTGGAGTGAAGATGAGGTGTTTGAAACACACATTTGCCATATTAACTTCATAAAAAAAAAGTTCTCTTTTTCTACTGGTCAGACAAGAAAAAAATACTTTTATTTCTGTGAAGGTGTCAACTCTTATAAAATACGTGTATTTTTTACACCTTGCCTTTTTCTACTATTCTATTTCCTTTGTAAGAAATATGAATTTTAAATATGATTACTGAAACATCACCAACATTTCATTTATTCTGTAAGTCCTGTTGTATGGGAAAGAATTAAAAAGATATTCCAACCAGTACTGGATAAACCGCTGGTAATCTTTAACAAAGGTGAATCAATCATAATAACTAAGAATTATGAAATATTTGGTAAAACCTACGGAAAGACGAACAGTGTTAAAGGTGAGAAAGGCAACAAAGACAGTCATTTGGAGAAGGAAGTCACAGAGGAGAGCGACGGCTGCGTACAGGGCAAACGTCTTCACGGCGGGCATCTCGATGAGACTGCCTGCAACAGAAACCCCAGTCAGCCAACCATATCACTTATTCAAAGTCACCTCATTCAAGTCCAAAAAAAGCATTTTCAACTGTTTGAGTCCATTTACAACCTTATTATATATACTTATTGGAAATCCGTGATTACATTTGTTTCTTTCGTAAAAAGGAAATATAACGATCCAAAAATTAGAACACAACTTACTATTGTTTTTAAAGGAATCAAATCAGAATATCTCCATAATTGCTGCACTATTCCTCCTTTCGTAATAGCAAGACATCCCCAGTCAATTTAGCAAGTGAATTACCAGTCGTCATAGTAAATAGCCACCAGTCATCTGAGCAAGAGATCCTCCAAGCGTCTCAGTAAGTGGTGCTCAGTAGTAGTGACAGCAAGGTATTTTAGTAAGTAGCGTCCATTCGTCAAAAGAGTGCCAGTGGAAAGAGCATACTTGGTCTATTGATATTACTCAATCATTAAAATTGTTCTTTAGTGGTACTGTTAGATTGAGTATAGCAAAAAAATTTCAGGATATTATAAGTTATTATGTCTCGTGACAGCTTATCTGTTATACTCAAACTATTTACACCTATTACTACATTTGTTGTTTATATACTATTGGAAGTCATTTTAACTAGTTGTTCCCGTAAAATTTCAACGAACTCAAATACGTCAATATATCTTCAGACACCATAAGTAATGCGCAGCTTGTACCTTGGTGCGTCAGTCCATTATAATTCTTGAATCATGCAAAAAATGGGTATTCGTGCTGTGAGACTTGTTAGTATGCATTTCTGCTTCAGAAGAAATAGTATTTCTTTAGAGCTAAATTTTTATTTTACAGATAAATTTTATAACATAATTATAATTTTTTATTATTTTTTGTTATATTTTTGTAAATTATGATTTAAAATATCAATAAATATGAAACAGATAAATAAAGAACTTTTGTCAGCACAATGTTTTGTTTACTTAGTAATAAAATATGTTGTTATTCAGATAATCTATTATGGTTCATGTCTTATTAAGTTTAAAATACAATTTTTCAGAATCTAAATATTTTGGTAGTAAAGTTAATGGAAGGTTTGTTGTTTAAATAGTCATATGATAATATTGGCTAAAACAGTTACCTATGAAGAAGCAGGTCGCCTCGGCTACTGTCGTTAGAAGCAAGGACGGACCGATTTTTGACAGGCAGTGTGCCACATTTTCCTGAGGAGTAAGACTTTGGTCCATTGACTTCTTCATCTCTGATACCAAGATGAAAATATTGTCCACACCCACTGCTAGCACCAGGAACGGCATTACCTGACAGTGCAGTTTTCTGTCATATAGTATACTTAAATGGTTATTTGTGCTTTTTGATTAATATCTATGTTATTTTGAAAGATGGAATGGCCTGATGAAATTATTACTAAATTATTGGGGGTACCTACTAAAAAGTAACTTAAATAAATTACTGGACTTCAACTAATTTCTAAAGAAACATTAAAATAGTATTATTGTTTCCAAATACTTGGCAATATATACAAATACAAATACTTGACTATATATAATAATAAACGGCAGGGAGTAGTTAGTCCACGCCTACTGCGCCTTAAGTCTCAATTACCAGAATAAGAACTTTTATTCTGACAGGCTCTCTACAGTAAAATTACGCGCCTGATCAATATGTTTGAAGTTTCTAGAATATTTATCCCTCTAAGTATACCTAATTTCATCATAGCAAAAAATTTTCAAACCACTTCAATGTTAAAAGTCTTTTTATCTCAAATCAAAAAACAAAAAAAGAAGGAAAATAAACAAAATAATATTCTAAAAACTTATCTAGAGAGTATTGTAATCATTAGCTGTATTAAAAAAGTATGTATTATACTTTTATCAGCAATAATGAAGATTATAAACCTGTAAACCAATATAATGTTTTATGGCATTTCTTTGTCTTAACTAAAAAACACGTCACGTCTAGATAAAACCTGTTTTCTGCTTCATAAATTGGGAATAAATATATAAGTTCCAACAATTTGTATAGTTTCATATATTATTTATTATTTACCTTTATTAAACTTTTATAATCTCTTGTAGTTCGTAAATTAAATTTTCAAATTAAAAATAATAATATATTTTATAATATTTATTATAAAGTTACTTTCTTGGCATTGATGGAGGGAATATTATATATTGTTTGAAATAACTCTTAATTATGGCTATTAAATTAAGCATTTTACTTACTAGTGTTTTGTGTGAATATTTTGTAAAGAATAATGTTGGTATATCTGGATATTAACTTAAATTTGTTCATCATTTATTTATTTAAAACATTTGTCGATATGGAACTAAACAAAAACTGAAGAATTAATTGTATTGAAATAATATTTAAGTGTATCAGTAAGACTGCTAACCTCTATAGTTAGAAGGGTTGTTGGTGTGCCAATGTAGCCGAAGATACCTAGGGAACAACAGACAGAAACGAGGACAACCCCAACGCCGCCGAATCCGAGTCCAATCTTACTGTTAATCTAGAAGAATAAGGGTGTTAGACGCTGGTCTTCAGGCTGAGTTACCTTAAGGCTGAGATATTTACAAGAAAACTTTTCGAGAAACTGATGGAGCCGAGAGCGATAGAGATGTAGAAAAACATAGCTACATAGCTGATAGCGACTGTGAACACCTCCGCCTTCGACTCCCGGTCTATTTCGTCCTGCAGTGACCTCTCCGAGTTGTAAGCTATGTCTAGAAAGTCCGGTTTCTCTTCGGCTTCCCAGCGACGGACTTCATTCAAAAAACTGAAATTAGTCACATTATTAACACTATTTATTATACTCTAAGATTTCGATAACATAATTATCCAAATGATAACCCATTTTACAATAAAATAGTTTAAATTCTCTGTTTTGGTTAGAACATATAAACTTCACTATACTTTGAATATTGGTGAAAAGACGTCTTTTCCTCAGATACTCTGAAAAAGAATATTTCTTTTGACCCTGTGGCTATCATCATTTTTCAAACTTACAAATCACATATATTTAGTTTCATATGTGAACTAGAGTTTGCCACCAGTACAATAATAACAGGAATAAAAGTCTAGCATTTTGCTTCAAAAATTCACCCTAAAAATCTTAACACTGAACTCCAAACACACAGCCTTTATTATAATGTCCAAATACTGAAAAGGAAAGATACACAAATAGGTTAAGATGTTATTGGTGGATTCTTCGGACAAGGGTGTAGAGGACAAGTGCTTTAATTAATAAACCATTGATAAACTTCATTTTACATAAAACACTAAATTCACGAGTTCTGTAAGTTTGAATCCTGTGTATTTCCACTTATTTGGAGAATATGTACCCGATACCCCAAACTTAACAATCAAGTTTGATCATTGATTATTTCACGTGTTTAAGTGTAATCTTTATATATATAATATATATATACTTTTTCGATGAAAATACGATCCGAAATGGACAAATACAGTTCAATTTATGAACTTGGTTTCCCTTCTTTATCTCTCCTGAAGACGGTTCAACCGAAAATTAGAGATTGTAAGTTTGTGTTTTTAATTTCTCTATGTTTCTTTATGTACATTGAACTGTATATATATATATATATATATATATATATATATATATATATATATATATTGATAATAGTATCGACCGTGGAATAGAAACAAAACTTAAGTTTATCGGTACTCGGTGAGTACTTCGGGTTCAAATTAAACTCTCATTGCCAACATTTCGGTTTTTATTTAAAATCTTTTTCATAAACAGAAGTATAATTTTGAAATTTAATACTTAGTTTTTCTGTTTCAAAATTTATACTTCTGCCTATGAAAAAGGTTTTAAATTAAAACCGAAACGTTGGCAATGAGAATTTAATTTCAACCGTAAGAACTGACCAAACTGTCCCGATAAACTTTAGTTTTTATATATATACATATGTCAATGTACTTTTTGTGTACTATTGTAGATATATATTATGATATCTAATACAGAGATTGTAATTTAGATTCATACATTAAGGATTAAATATTAAATATTTCATTGTTTGCATTTTTTTATATCTTATATGATTTTTATTTAAAAATTGCCAAAAATGAATAAAATGTAAAAAGATATGTGTACCTTCGCTCCCAGGCTAGGGCCTTGAGATTCAGATTTGGATTCTTGTTGTTGTTGACGACGAAGGTGAGGACAAGGGAATCAGCTCGTTCAAAGGCAGTAGCTCCGAATCGTAGGAATCCTCCCACCGCCGCGGAGGGGTCCACATTGCCACCATATGGCGCCAGACACTTGGGTAGTACGCTGTTTCTGCATACAATGGAGACATATTGTTACAAGCAATGTTTGTAGTTCACTCCAACTCTGTATCTTGTAAACGCACTACAATACTTGATATAAATTCATTAAATGAATTACTCTCAAGGAAAAGAAGAATGTTATTTTTTTAATGAAAAAATTAGAAGCATTAACTATTTATAAATCTCTCAAGCAGTGGAACGAAAAATTATATATTATTTAATGGAAAGCTCTTGGAATCAAAATAGATGAAAACCTGAAACAATCGTGGAGCTGGTTCAGATAATTAACGGTATTGTTGTTGGAGTCCTTAGAGGTTTTGTTGAAGAAAGCGATGTCATCCTGGAAGTATCCCCAGATACTTTGAACAGTACACTGTTTGATGTCGCTTGCAGAAAAAGTCTTAGTCATAGGGGCGTAACACAATTCCACCAGACCTGGAATCTAGAACATTAACCCATTAAATAATCCAATTAATGTAAAAACTGTGGATTTATCTGGATTTGACCTATCTTGATTGTATTGTGGTCGGTGTTTTCTTAAAATGAATCTACCTGAGGGAAACCTTTTGAAGTTATTCAGTATGCTTCAAAGCCAAATATAAAGGGATTTGGAACAAATTCTAGCTAAATCACTAACCTTCACACATACAACCACACTCTCTCTCTCTCTCTCTCTCTCTCTCTCTATATATATATATATATATATATATATATATATATATATATATATACACAAAACTAAAGTTTATCGGGACTCAGTCATGACCGAGGCTCTGTATATTAAGGAAAGAAACTCCCCTATTAATATTCAGTATAAAGAAATTTTTGTAATCCCAACAACCTGGAGCCTAGAACCATACATAAAATGAATTAGGAACGGAAGCTGAAACCTAGGCTCTGACTGACCTGCAAAATTAACCCTTGGAGCCAACCAGAAGCACACTTCACTTGGATTACTATTATAAACATTTGTCCATGATGATTAATGTATCAATGTTTGAAAGCTCATATACTTTATATATATTTGTAAATATGTCTATGTATACAAGCATTTGTCTTCTTTCTATATTTCTGATTTTGAAGTTATCAAATTCAGAAGGAGACATTGAGATTTATATATTAAAAAGGATCTAAGTTCGATTAAAGTCATCAGACCGTGATATTACTAATAAGTACATATTTATTCTGGAGTGTGTGCTGAGTGAAATGATTTATTCAGTTCGACTGACATGTCAGGTTATTTGTAATGTATCTATAGTCTAGTCGAAGGTTTGTCCGGCTAACATTGTGTTCCTTAATAATGTAAATTTCAGTTAAAATTCTACTTCTGTAAGTAATATTGTTTTATCTATCTCTGAAATATCTGCTTGTAATATTCATAGTTGTAATCCATTTTCATATTGTGTATATGTTTGATGTTGATATGTGATTTCTTATTATCTTGTTTGAGTATGAACTTTTATAAAACAACGTTGAACGAGAGTTTGTTTTTTATCTGGAAAATTTTTATAACCGATGAGACACTAGTATATACTATATATATATATATATATTATATGCAATTCAAAATATGAATATGGTATCCCGCTGATAAACTAAAATTTGTCGACAGTTCTTCAACTGAAGGAGACCAGAAGAAAGGATGAAGTGAGATGCCCTTCAGCTGATAGGCAAAGCCGGTAAATCTCTTCTTAAATATCAATAATTGTAAATATTTTTTCCCATATTATTATTTATTTTACAGTATGCTTATATCTGATAAACAAATATTTATATACTATATTTATTTAGTTTACTATGCAATTTTTTATTGAAATATCGCTATTTAATTTGACTATATACAATTTTCAAAATTGAATTTAAACAAATAAGTAATTGTTCTTTACGTTATCTGTTGAAACTGTTGAAATACACTTACTTCATTAACAACATATAAGAAATAATGAATGATGATTGTAGCAAAAAAGAAATTAAAGCAAAAATTACGTTTTCAATATATTTCTGCAGTTGATAGACGGCAAGAAGAACCTTGGGATGAAAAGCCGGGCCAAACTCCGTCTCACCGGAGGACTCCAAATAGTGCTTTATCTAAAACAGACTTAATTTAGCTTTTGCTCAAAGTTCTTATATATGCCATTGTATATGAAAATAGATAAGAGCGAGTACTTTAAAAGGATAATTGGTTTGAGAGTATTTCATTTAAGGAGATTTAGAAGTTTTGTAAACTTTCTCACTATAGATTTGTTTAAATAGTACAAAGTTTAATAAGTAGATTATTAAAAACAGTGACTAACTTAATTATAATTAATGCAGTATTTTATTTCCTGGCATACCATTATGTAGGTTTGAACAATATGAGGGCTTGTGTTGTGATATTTCCTTTAATATTAGATAGAGTTAATTTGATATTCCACTGCATTGCTAACACACGTTTAGTAATCATAAAACACAATTGTATTCCCATGGTAATAAAGATATACAAAACCACACAATACGTTATTAAAAATGAAGTCATTCTGTTATCAAAAGTTAGGTACGAAATTACGATTCAAGCAAATTCACTACCACTTCTAATGATAAAGTAATATTATTTAGTAACATCATTCTGTAAAGACTCACTTTTAAAAAAAAATACGGTATTGTCTCAAAGATGTCTCAAGCTTGAAAAAGATTCGAAAGCGTTTCACAACATTCTTTGTATTTCTGCGGAAGTTTTCACATTAATTGTCGACAAGAATTTGAAATAGCTCAAAATTTGGTAGCTAGTACCAAGTAATGTAATGCAGTAAGATCAATTTTAAAGAAATACATATTGGTTTTATATAATGCAATAAAACTGATATCCCATGAAATGTTAACTGCATTCCTGAATCATTGATAACAACATGGATGATATCACCTACCGTGGGGAGTCCCCTGGTTTTGAGGAAAACTTGCTCTGCTCGAAAGAAAGGAGGAAAACGAGACTCAAAATATTCCTTTTCTTTGAGAGTTTGAGATGTTGGGGAGGCCCAGATCTTGACTGGGTCAACAGTGATCTGCAGATACTGAGCGCCGAAGCAGAGGACTGAGGAGGCCAGGTACTCCTCCCACGATCACTTTCACGGGGTTCCTTGCGACACCTGCAATCATTGCCAACTTTCCCACTAACATACCCTTGTCACATTCTCACAACTAATGTCATTAAACATTAATCAGAGTCATAATTTTTCATTCAAAAAAAGTCAACATTTTCCAAACTAAGTAAAGTTGAGTTTAAACCTTTCAAATTATATTTGTTTCAAGATCACTAAAGTTTACAGTAACCAAAATTGTTACGAATAGCACGTTTCACCATTTGTAAGTGATACAAAATAACATCCAGAGTGAAATATTTAATTAAAATAGTTAAAAATGACATGATTTCTGAGAGAATCTTTAAAGAAATGGTCGATTACAAATTTCACTTTTTATAATTTATTTTTTATAACATCAACCAATGATTTAAAAATAAAAAAATCTGAATGTGTAAAATTCAAATTTGTCATTTATTTACGTTTTCAAATTCAACAATTTATATTTTCAAAAAAAAAAATAGAAGTTATCTATTATTATGTTTTGCTTTTGTTTCTAAAAATGTGTCATTTGTTTCCACTTTATTCTGTTGTTAAAATTGAAACATTAAATCACGGAATAGTAATTGCCTCCAACACCCACGTTTAGTAGGTTTACACATTTAGTAGTGCAGTTCTTGGGAAAGACAGTATTTGCTACTCATTTTAGTTATGGCTGAACCTTACCGGATTTATAGTTATCGAAAAACATATACATTTCTAAATCCATAACTATAACCATAAGTATTATCCCAAAAATATTAATATTAATATATTTATAACGATTTATAATTACAACCATTATAATTATAATCATAACCATTATTATAATGGTTATAATATAATTATAAACATTTATAATTTGTAACCATAAGTTCATATAGTTATACTTACCATAACTATAACTAACCTTATTACTTATAAACAAATTATCTCATCGATAATAATTCTTTCATGATTTTTTTAAAAATCCTTTTAAAATTTGATGAATTTATTGGACTAAATTTTTATTTTTTATCAAGAAAATAATCAAGTTATTGAAAAAAATCGTTTTACATGATAAATGAATTAATTTTGCTTTAATTTTGATAGTTTATTTGGAACAAATTTTGACTTACTTGTAAATTTAGTTAGGTTATTCTACAAAATAAAAAAAAATAATACATTATATCAGTAATTTAAGTCCTTAACGTTAGAATAGTGCTGTTTATCACTAAAATATAAGTAGAAATTTTGAAAGGAGAACTCACCCAGTCCCCAGTTATAAAAGAACTTTTCAAGGCCTCCCTCAATAGACTGTCTCAGACAATGAAGAAGCCATGACCATTTCGATTCCGTGTTCTCTACTACACTTAACTTCTTCTCTGAAATAAATATTTTTTATCTCGTTTCGCAAAAATGGAATATATTACAAATAAAACACTCAATATTTGAAATTACTCCGTTGGGCTTGTAAATTTATTTTAGCTTTAAACCCGTTGGACACGTTTAACATAAATCATGAATATTTTTAATAGTAGCGAAAATGGTTTTTAGGTTCCTGTAAAAATAATTAAATAAATAATGTACTTATGAATTATCACTTTTTATCAGTAGATGCTTTACTAACATATATTGGCTTCTTTTTTCTTTAGAGAATCATCTTAGATATTGTAGTCTTTTCTTGTCATTTTAAATTTTCTTTTTCTTTTCTTTTTTTTTTCATTTTCAATTGAACAACCTTACACCTTAATCATATTTATGTAACACCGATAGATTTCACTCAAATTTTGAACCATTATAATTTTTAAACGCCCGTCCTCTTTCTGTAAGTGTAGGATGGGTCTAATTGTTGTATAACGTCCTTCAAACTGTACGTAAAATAAAACTAAAAGAAATCGTAATCTAGAATTCCTTTAACAAATTTTATACTAGAATGTCTGCATTTCGTCATTCCCTGTCAGAGATGTAGGTATTGTTATACAGAGTTTTATAATAATTAATTAATATTTGTATAATAATATTAATTATTAATAATAAATAATAATATATTATAATAAGTTTATAATAATCTATATTATTATAGAACTCTGTTTACTGTTTGCTTGCGCATTGGTAAAACTTGGAATGTTTTTTAATTTCAGTTTAGGCCAAATTATATTAAATATTAATATATTTCAAATAAATAATAAAGAAAACCGTAAATAGTGTATTACTTTAAAAATTATCACAATAAAAGAACAGAATGAGAAGGAAAGTCCATAAACATGAGTAAAAAAAAATTAATGACTCCAGACGTAAAATCTATTCCTGATATAGAATAAACCTGTCCAGTTATTTTCCACGAAAGATCTTGGTTCCATTTTTGGATTTTTTACTTTTGTTCGGATGATGTTTTTTTTATTTTACGTGTTTACTGTAAAGTCTATATATATATATGTATATCAATTGTCAAACCACAATAAGAAAATGGGAAAACAAGACTAAGATCTTTCAACCGTTACAAGCGGTCTTCGTCAGAGTCAAAAACCCAAAACCCGGAGTTGGGTTTGATTGTTATGGTTTGATTGTTGGGGAGTTGATTGTTATTTCACGTGTTTATGTGAAATCTTTATATATATATATAAAATAAATACAAAACAAAGGAAACACACAGAAAGACACAGACATAACTCACATCGATATTTGCGGGACTCTTCGCTCTTCACACCTCCTGATGATGACGATGGTCGAAATATCGATGTGAGTTATGTCTGTGTCTTTCTGTGTGTTTCTTTCCTTTTGAATTTATTTTAATTAAAAAAGTACGCTGGACCGTTTCTTTTAATTATATATATATATATATATATATATATATATATATATATATATATATATACAGATTCAGAGCAAGGGTTCTCGAGGATTTTGGTCAATAAAAAATTCAGCTAGTTAATATCTGCCGACGTTTCGCCAAAGGTTGTTTGGCATTATCAAGGCTAAAAAACAATTTATTGAAACGATATAAGTAAAGCAAAACCAATTCTTCTACGGTATACCAATTAACATAAAAACAAAAAGGACAAACAAAAATTCATAAGCAGGAGAACAACAAAAACACGAATACCTCCATACAGGGCATTCAAGCAAAACAACACAGACAGTAACAGAGACAGTACGTCAGAAAATTACAAAAAACAATAACAAACAAAAGATCAAACATTTAAAATACATTCAGGGGAATAAAACCAAAAAACTAACAGCATTATTACCTTTTTTGTGAGGAAAAACCCTATTTACATCAGCATCCTATGGGAATAAACAAATGTAATGGAAGGTAATATAACCATCAACATAGGAAAAACAATCCATTCCTCCAATATCAACCTAACAATTGTTGTATCGAACAAAAAAACAAAAAACGAACTTAATTAGTTTTTTGTTTTTTTTTCGATACAACAATTGTTAGGTTGATATTGGAGGAATGGATTGTTTTTCCTATGTTGATGGTTATATTACCTTCCATTACATTTGTTTATTCCCATAGGATGCTGATGTAAATAGGGTTTTCCTCACAAAAAAGGTAATAATGCTGTTAGTTTTTTGGTTTTATTCCCCTGAATGTATTTTAAATGTTTGATCTTTTGTTTGTTATTGTTTTTTGTAATTTTCTGACGTACTGTCTCTGTTACTGTCTGTGTTGTTTTGCTTGAATGCCCTGTATGGAGGTATTCGTGTTTTTGTTGTTCTCCTGCTTATGAATTTTTGTTTGTCCTTTTTGTTTTTATGTTAATTGGTATACCGTAGAAGAATTGGTTTTGCTTTACTTATGTCGTTTCAATAAATTGTTTTTTAGCCTTGATAATGCCAAACAACCTTTGGCGAAACGTCGGCAGATATTAACTAGCTGAATTTTTTATTGACCAAAATCCTCGAGAACCCTTGCTCTGAATCTGGATAAATCAGTGGTCGAGAAGCTACATCAGTATATATATATATATATACTTTTTCGTTGGAAATACGATCCAAAACGGACAAATATAGTTCAATATAGACAATGAAACATAGAGAAATCAAAAGAACACACTTACAGTCTCTAATTTTCGGTTTGAACCGTCTTCAGAAGAGATAAGAGAGGGAAACCAAGCGCACTGGTTCAGAAACGGTTGGTCTCCAACCATTTCTCTATGTTTCTTTGTCTATATTGTCAATATAGACAAGAGAGAGAAGATATTCATAAAATGACCAAAGATTCTCATTTTAAGTGAAATTAATTTGTGGTAATTAAAATTACCAGACACTAGCGGAGCATGTGCAGCCTTTACTCTAGATAAGTCACCATGTCAAGGTTGACAAAAAACTTTTATTAGCATAATCACATCGCAGCTACTTTGAAGTATTTACGAGTATTATAAATTGAGTTAGTTGAGACTAACTCAACTAATTTTTTTATCTAAACTAAATAATTTATGCAAATATTTACTCTACGATGTCAATGAGGTCTGATGGCTTTAAACATTAAATATATTTTTGAAATAATCTACCAAAAAAAAAGTGTACAGTCTGGAATGTCCGACACTCACCTTACGTATATAACTACATAATTATATCCATACTAATCCATTGTTTTTTACATCATCATTAGATATTTCATGAAACTTCATTTACATAAAAAAAATATTTTTTCTGAGTAAAAACATATCAGAAATAATCAGCAATCATTAAATTTAGTTATTTATTGTAATTTGAGTACCACATTTCGCCAGTTATGGTAAAAATGGAGTTGGGATAGTGTTTGGAACAATTTGTCAATTTGTTTTAGTTAATTAACTTTCAAATAATATTATAAAATAACTTATTATTTTGTTATGAAATAAAGACTGCAGTTGCTAGGATTTGTTGGTTTCTATTAATATTTGGCAAATAGTATTTCTTATCTGTAAGTAAACAATAATTACTTGGTGTACTCTTGCGTCTACGTTTGCGTAAGATAGCAATTACAGTGATGATGACAGAAACAAGGAAGTAGAGTACTGTAGACACGAGCAGGTAGAGGTCAAAGCCGAATACCAAGTACATGGTGTGGGAAGGGTATTCTGGTAGAGCTGGACATGTACCTGAGCAGTCCGTACAGCTGCATGGTTGTGAATGCTACAAAAGAGGTCAATCAATCATATAAATATATCCATATTAATCCATTGTTTTTTACATCATCATTAGATATTACATGAAACTTCATTGAAATAAAAAAATTTTTTTTCTGAGTATAAAAATCGTTTCAAATCATTACGGATGGTCAACTCCTACTAAGTCGTCAGTTTTGGACTACCATAGCATCCCTAAGGATCCGGTCGTCCTACCGAAGGGGAAGTAAACACAAAGTAAAACCGGCTAGTCCCTACCCATTGTGAGGGTCGAGGGACTAGCTGACTCTTGTTACTATCAATACAACCTCCCTAGAAGACACAGCAACTCCCTAGAGGGAGCCACTCCTTTCCCGGGCGAGGAACCACAATCACAATTCCAAATTGCTAGATGAAAAGATGCATTTAACCAAATATACTATCCTCCGTATGAACAGTCATTGAATCTATCGTTAACAACTACTCTAATTTACCCGTCTTCATCTATACTAACTCCTATGAAATATCCTTAACAATTGCTGTGGGCAACAAATTCTACGACGAATCCCTCCTTTTGTTGCGTCATTGACAAGCCTCGGAGGAAGCATACATTTTACTCTTCAGAGCTCATAGAGCACCTGGCTCAAACCTAAAAAATAATGTTTATTATTATTATTTAACTTATTTTTTTATATTTAATTCATTTTTTTCTTTTATATACTCAATTAGGTCCCGCTGTGCAATAGTTATTAAGTTTGCATGTTTTATTATTGTTCTTTATAATTTTTTTGTCTACTTTCTCAGTTATTGTCTATCCTGGCCTAATTATGCAATTTTTATGTTCAACTATTTGTTCATCTTCATTTTAACTAAGTTCTTTATTTTCGAATTTCCAACGCTTTATGTTTTTACTTGGTATTACAGCTTTTAAGTTGGTGTTTTTATATATTTCATTTCTTCCAGTTATCTTCTGCCTATTGCATATTATACATATACTTTAAAATAAGTAAGAAACACAATTAAAACTAGATACTAGGACTAACTTTCAATATTCAACCCTTTTAACGATCAAACTCCGGAAAGGAAGAAGTGATAGAATAAATAGATGAAAGCCAACTGAACAGTTCTTCAGAATATTTGCAAGTTGGCCACAACAAACACGAAAAATTACTATGAATAGCTATAGAAGAAATAACTGAGAAGTAAATAAATTGAATTAAAAAAGACTATTAATAAAAAATAAAAGATAATTAACGTAATTAAAAGTGATCTAAATGATAATTAAATTAATTGATGAAATAATAGAAACAAAAATATAAAAATAATTTCAGAATAGAATAATCAGAATAATCACAGAATAAAAATTGACGTTTCAGATTTCATGTTGAATTAGCGTATCACATTGGTAACTAGATAATAAACGAGCTCCTAAGAGCCATTTTGGGCTTATTCAGAAGCTCTTAAAGTGATCTATTGCTTTAGGGGTCCTTTTTAGTATTTTATATAGATATACGAGGTGTGTAAATAAAGTATCGTCCAGAATGGACAACAAGTCAGCTCTTCAAGTAAATCTAGGCTAACCGCAGAGTAGAATTACGCGTCTCAAGCCCAAAATTTGAGGTTAAAAGTCATCAGGTAGCACGTGAGAGGGTGACCTAGACCTGACAGTACAGAAGGTCTAAACCGAGAAGAGTAACACACAGAATCATTTGAAATACATTGTACCGTAACGTCAATTTTCGTGAAAAATCGTTTCTTCTGGAGTTAAAGAGAGAGAGTGAGGAGAGAGAGACGCAAACACGCCAGAGAGCAGCTTTCGGTGTAATTAATTCATTAACTATTAATGCTTCAGAACTATGACATATTACTTAGATTATCAGTATCCGTTTTTATAACTTTTTTGGAAATAATTACTTAGAGGCCTTTTATTGGTAGAACGTGTTTTATCAAGGGCACAGGTTTTTCGGTGGTTTAAGGAATTTTCAGAAGGAAGATTGAGTCGATTTGAAGATGAACGACGAAGCGGAAGGCCTTCTTAAATTGTTGCAAACACCGATGAAAATGTCAACAGAGTACGGAACCTTGTGCGTTCAGATCGACGCTTGACAGTCAGAATGACAGTCAGAATGAAAGACTTCGAAAAAGAGTCCTTCGTGTGCGGCCAAACATCAAAGACAAGTGGGTGTTGCATCACGACAACGCGCCCTGTCACACTGCCATCTCAATAAACGAGTTTTTGGCCAGTAAAAACATTCCTGTTGCTCCTCAGCCTCCTTATTCACCAGACTTGAGTCTTTATCACTTTTTCCTCTTCCCGAGATTGAAAAATCACCTCAAGGGAACTCATTTCGGGACACTACAAAACATACAAACTGCTGTAACCGACTCAGCTTGAAGGCCATTCCAGAATCCGAGTTCCAGCAATGCTAACAATGATATGGAAGGACCGTCTCCAGCGCTGTGTGGCTTCCGAAGGGAACTATTTTGAAGGTGACAATATCACATTGTAATTATATTTGAATAGAAAATTTTAAAAAAATCAGTCTCACTACTTTATTTACACACCTCGTATACCCTTGAATAAATTAAATATCGTCCCAGAATGGACAACAAGAGCTCTCAAAAGTAAATTAGTATACCCACAGAGTAGAATTACGCAGTCTCAAGCTCAAAATTTGGGTTTAAAAGTCATCAGTAGGAAGAGAAGAGGGTGACCTAGACTGGACATACAGAAGGTCTAAACCGAAGAAGAGTAACACACAGAATAAAGAAATACATTTACTAACTCAAATTTTCGGAAAAATCCGTCTTCGGGAGTAAAGAGAGAGAGAGTGAGGAGAGAGAGAGCAAACACGCCAGAGAAGCAGCTTTCGGTTAATTAATTCATTAACTATTAATGATTAAACTATACATATTACTTAGATTATCAGTATCCGTTTTTTTATTGCATGCTTTTTTTGGAACATCAGTCATTTATTTTATTAGTAACCTGTTTTTATTGTGTTCAAAATCTGTTATCATTGTATTTTCTAGATTAGAGTCATTTCTGCTGTTTAAAGACTGAGATTTTAAAGGACAATTTTTTTTTATTTAATATAATACTTATGTAGAGCTAGCCTGTCATTTAAATATTGCTTTGTTTGGGCTATACATAGTTCTGCATTGTAATTGTCGCAAGGAGTACTATACAACATTACTACTGAGGAATTTATTAATTGGCTATTAGTCTTCAAAAAATATAAATTAAACCGTTTTTTTTACCATATACGCAATTAGCATGTTTGTACCTTTAAATATCAGGTTAAATTGTTCTCATAAACCATTTATATCTGTTAGTGACCTATATTGTGGTTGATTAGTATTATCTGGGGTTGAGTTGTGTGGAAGGCTATTAGTCTGTTGATTTAATATTCTTTCCTGGTTGTGTCATGGAACAAGGTTTTTTTTATTAAACATTTGGGGTTGTTATAATCTCTCACAGTAATTATACAGAAGTTATATATTTTTTGGACAAACATTTTGTCGCGTAATTTACACGCCCTGTGTTTCAGTAGTAATGTATCTATATTATCCTTCGACGAGTGATGGGATTGAAAGGTTAAGGTATCGGGTTGTTTTTGGGGTTTCCTCCACCAATCTACCGAAATGTTCCCCTCTAGATTCCTATAGATCATAATATCTAAAAAATGGTAAGCAACTCTTAATTTTGAATGGAAAGAATTAAAAGCACTGTTTCTTTCGAATCATAGGCAATCGTTAGGAAAGGTCATCAACGTATTTATATTATTTGTGGTCATCAACCACAGTCTTCCAAGCAGAAGCAGGTATGGGATGGATCCGAGCGGAGGATAACCATACGTTCAGACAGTCAAGCGGTAATAAAGGCAATTATGTCTCCGACAACTTCCTCCATGTTGGTAATAGAGTGTCAGGAAACACTAAATAAACTAGCTCAGATTAAAGAGGTTAAATTAATAGGGGTTCCATGACATAGGCGGCATTTCAGGCAACGAGAAGGCGGACTTGTTAGCCAAAATTGGAGCCGAAATGCCGTTCATAGGACCGGAACCGGTTTTTCCACTTTCTACTTTCCGCTGGAGTCAGACATCTTATAAATGCCTGGCTGCAGGAGAATTTGAGGAAAAGCTGGCCGAACTGTCCGGGCAACAGACAGGCCAAGCTTTATATTTTGGGTCCTAGTATAAAGCATAAGAAGTTCTCCTTAGTCTGGAGAGAACAAGGTTGAGAAATCTTATTGGAATTCTCACCGGTCACTGTAGACTGAGAAGACATCTAAATATCTTGGGTATAGGAAACAGCGCGACTTGCCAAAAATGTGGGGAAGAAGATGAAACCTCCGTCCACTATGTGGCTGAATGCCCTGCATATAGTCTCCTTAGACTTCATATTTTAGGTTCAAGTACTATAAGAATAGATAAGTTAAGGGAAATGGAATGGAGAAACCTTCTGATCTATATAGAAAGATCAGGAAGATTCTCCTAGGAGTAGGATCCGGGATACATGGGGAAGGCAAAAAGGGCCCACTTGGCTTGTTTGCCAGATCTTAGATCTATCCGCCTTACTACTTCTACTACAACGTATTTATATAAAATAGAACAGATTGAATTTGCCCACAAGCCTTGAATTAAAAATTCATCTAGCCTAAATAGTGCATGACCTATATTTATGCGTTTTTCAAAATGATATTTAATTAGGGCACTTTCTACCAAGTTTCTTTTTTTTATGTATATATATATATATATATATATACTTATTAGTCTTATTAGTCTTCTGGGCGGTAGATCGGCTCCTGGGCTTAACCTCAATCGTTGATTTTTTTTTTAAAGTTGTTATCAGCTTTTAATTTTATTTTAGTTAAATGTTTTCTTTTTTAATTTTTATTTGGCTTTTATTTCTTTATCTTCCCTGTCTACCTTTCCTCCGAAAATTGGCTACACTGTTTGAGTGCTTCAGTTCAAACACCAAGTCAGTCGTTATCAGCCTTTGGAGCGATTCACTTCTTTTCCTGAAGACGAGGACATCGAAATATAGTAGTGAGTTCAGTGGTTTCCTTTCTATGTGTTCTTTTTTAAGTTCTAGTTTATATATATATATATATATATATATACATATACATATATATAAAAAGATTTCACATAAACACGTGAAATAACAATCAATGATCAAACCACAATAAGAAATGGGAAAACAAGACTAAGATCTTTCAACCGTAACAAGCGGTCTTCGTCTTCGTCTTTGTCTAACAAAAAAATTTGTTAGTTGGCGAATAAAGGGTAAATGTATTAAATCCATTAATCAACATTATGTGCACGGATAAATATGTCTTCAGGTAGTACTATGTCATTATTTTCATTTTTTTCAACTCTGTTTCACCAATATTTATCAGAAATTTAGAGTATTCCTCATTTTTTTCTTGAATTCTCAATTTACGAGTTAAATTAAATTTAGTAAATTTGCGCCAGAAGTGAGACTGATTCAAGCATTATAGATGTCAGCATCAGTTCCTCTCTTGACAACTGGAAGAAGTCAGCCAATGCATTGTCCTGAACTCCTGAATTTAGAGAGTTTTAGTTTTATTAAGAACTTTTCAGTACCTTCCGATACATCTATCATTTTTATTGAAAAAGATATATCAAAATATGATAATATAGGCATTATGACAAAGTGTAAATCTTGGGCCGTCATTTACATCAGGTATGGAAGCTTACTTCCGAAGTCCCCGTAGCTCAAACAGCAGCCCGCTGAGCCTTCTTCAATGCCAAGGGCGTGGATTCCATTCCCACAGAATCCTAATATTTTATTCATTTTAGAGTGCATGCAAATATTTAAACCCAAACATCAGAGTTTTATAAGAATATAGATTAATTATTGTGATTTTGGTTAATAATTTACTATCAACCAATGTATTTTTTAAACACAAGCTTGAAACGACTTTTATAAAAAGTTATGAGGCAATGTTATTTATTATAACATTCGCTCTGTATTTTAAAACAACAGACAGAAGAATAGTTTAGTTTATATATGCTTAAAAATACAAGTAAATTGACAAATAATACATATAAAATAAAATATTTATGCGTGATGATATCTGTATGAAGGATTTGACGACTTACATTGTAGCTCTCATAGCAGTGCTGAATCGGAGGGTTGAAGGGAATAAAGTTGAGGAAGGGCTTGCTGATGATCTTGAAGTCGACCTGCAATGGAGTCAGGGGATTCTGCAGTTGGTCTCCGAAATAGTCAAACCACCTGCACGTTCAATAAGCATTACTCTTTCTTCTAGTAACAAACTACCCTCATAAATATTAATGTCAAAACCTGAGTGAAGAATTCAGGAATAGGACTAAGATCTTTCGACTAAAATACCTGTCTTCTTCAGAGTCACACTCTAACTGATGAGGACCAGTTATTTTGGTTCGATATCTTAGTAACGTCTCTGAATTCCTTATTGTGGCTTGAACACTGATATTTTATTCTACTTGTTTATTATGAAATCATGCCGTACATGGTCTCTTAAATATTTTAAAAGCAATCTATCCTTGACCAAATATATTTCAAAATATTTAGATTTGTAATATTCCCCTGCCTTATCATTTACAATAATTTTGATATATTATCCAGTACATTTGTTTTGACATTTAAGCGTCATACTATATGATATTTGTGATAGAGTAACATGACAAACATTATGATTTTGGAAAAATTATAATTAGATAACAACCATTTCGATTTGCAAAAACGTAAACATTAATAGTTTAAAATAAACAAAATAGATGGACACAAAAAATAAGGGCGTTGCTATCTCTAATATTCGGTTATCAGTTCTTGGTTTTATTTCCCTTTTGTGTTCCTCCTTGACTTTCATACTAAAAATTAGAAACTTAAATATGATTATCTATTAAGTGAACCTCTTTAGTTTTTATATGTAGTGTAGATCCTCGTATTACGAGGTCTCATTGTACGAGCAATTTGCTTTACAAGCAGCCATTCGTAAGCATTTTTTTTCAAACGACGTGTAAAAATTCGTAGTACGAGCGGCCGTCGTCCTGACACCTAGGTGGTCTCCTTTTTATGTTTGTGCATGAATAAAACATGATTGTTTATTGCATCAATTTGTATTATTCGTATTACATGTACAGTATTGTTTAGTTTTTCTAATTAATTTCTGATTTATGTCTAAAAAACAAATTTTAAAACAGATAGTTTGGGGATGGAACGGATTTGAAGTTTATATATATATATATATATATAAACTGGAATTTAAAAAAGAACACATAGAAAGGAAACCACTGAACTCACTACTATATTTTGATGTCCTCGTCTTCAGGAAAAGAAGTGAATCGCTCCAAAGGCTGATAACGACTGACTTGTCGTTCGAACTGAAGCAATCAAACAGTGTAGCCAACTTTCGGAGGAAAGGTAGACAGGGAAGATAAAGAGATAAAAGCCAAATAAAAATTAAAAAATGAAAACATTTAACTAAAATGAAATTAAAAGCTGATAACAACTTTAAAAAAATAACATAAAATAAAAAAAATAAATAAAAAAAAATAATAATAAAAAAAAAATCAACGATTGAGATTAAGCCCAGGAGCCGATCTACCGCCCAGAAGACTAATAAGTGCTTCTTCTGAAGCTCTCAGAGTAACTTTAGAATTAGTCTGATCAATCTGCCTCAGGACCTGTACACTGAAACAGTCATTAAAACTGAGTCCGTGAGAACTGGCATGAGTAGCAACGGGAAGGTCACTGCGTTTGCCAACGGATGACCTGTGATTATTCATACGCAGGCTTAGCTTGGTGGAAGCCAAACCCACATAAAAAGAATCACACTGGGTGCAATCCAAACGGTAAACGCAGTTACCAGAGGTACAAGAGGTCTTGTGAGAGATAGGGTAGGTATATATATATATATAAATATATATATAAAATATATATATATATATAAATATATATATATATTCATATTTGTAGGCGCAACGGGTTACTTGCCGTTGCGCCTACAACGTGCTTGGTCTCCCATTCTCTTTTCTCCTGAAGACGGATTACCCGAAAATTTGAGTCTGTAAGTGTGTTTCCCTACTTTGTGTGTTGCTCTTTGTTAATCTCGAACTCGTATATATATATATAATAGTTTCAACCACAGTAAAACATTCAGAAACATAATTAATATCTATCAACCAAAACAAGTGGTCTTCGTCAGAGAAGAGCTTGCTGACGATGACCACTTCTGCCTTGGAGACAAATAACAAAATAAATAGTTGCATGGAATATCATGACAACTGTTCTGCACCCGCACTACTACCTACCTTAGGCATGTTGCCTAAATCTCTAGGCAAATGCACTCTAAATATTTACTATACCGGCGTGATAATGTTTAAACAAATCTCTGGTCTTTCTTTTATCATATCATAGACGGCTACATAGAAAAATTATATAGAAGATTTGTTTACATGGTTAAATTATACTCTTATTCATATTGAGAGTCGTTGACCACTTGTTTTGGTTGAAAGATTTATTCACATTTCTAAATTTCTTACTGTAGTTTAAACGTTGATTATCATTTCACAGGTTTGAAGTGAAACTTTGCTATTTGTTAAATTTAATTAATTAGTACTCGATAATATCACTAGTCGACACCGATCTTTCATACGTAATCATTTAAATTTTTATTCAATTTATATCATAACTCTTTTACATGCAGATAAAATTAAGTAGAAATATTTATTACAGTTTATATGCAAAAATATAATAAATTATAATAAAATTGTGACATAAATTTGACAGAAGCTATAATGATCACGCATAAAATTTGATGTTTTAATTAACTAGATCCAGTACTATAAAAATCAGGAATAGTTTATTCAAAATAGACACAGCATTAACGAGAGCAATAGCCTTGTCTTAACAACTAGAGAATGTTTTACTTATTTCTTCCTGACCTTACTTACCTTATTTACTCTTTTGCTTACCCTGACTTAGCTCTCATTGTTTCCTTTCCTTTACACGCTTTCAAATACCACTTTTACCTCCCTCCCTTCTGAATACAGCAACAGACGTCCCATTTTACTTTATTCAGTTCAAGTTAGACTTTGGCGAAGACTGGTTACATTGGTCGAAAGATCTTAGTTATTTCTGATTGCGATTTAGATGTTGATTTCTATTTCATGTGTTTACTATAAAATCGTGTCATATATAATTAATTTTATTACAGTGCTTTACCATTATTATTTTATATTTAACTTTAGTACATAGTGGTGTTATTCATTTAGTACTTGTTTTTGAATTCTGATAAGAATAACTGTTGCAATGGTATAACAACTACGAAATAAATCTCCAGGCAAATGCACTCAAAATATTTACTATACTGGCGTGATAATGCTTAAAGAAATCTCTGCTCTTTCTTTTTTCATACCATGACGGCTACATAGAAAAATTAATACAGAAGATTTGTTTACATGGTGATATTAAAATTCGCTAAAGCAATCAGGGCTATGATAAAGGCGGTAGAAAAATGTTAATAACGTTATGAAGTTATAGTGGTTAGGAATACGTGTGCAAACCTCTGAGGAGTGCAGTAGCCGGCGTAGTTACCGCAGGAGGCGTCCACGCCAAGTATCCCCAGGCTGGGCACAATGACGTCCGAGCAAGACTTGAAGGTTCCCTCGGCGTAATCCGTGTGCAGGAATCCTAGTACTTCCGTTATGTATGTCTCTAAAAAGCAAGACGTCAGGGCGTCAAAGTAACAAATCAGCTTTATAACAACAAACTAAACTCAATGTAATCAAAGCGTTGCATTTAATTAAAAAAGAATGCGTGACAAAAAAGCCCTTTCATTGCAAATAAATATATTACAAATTTTTGATTTAATACTTCTAAAGTGTATTATTTACATTTTATCAGGTGTCAAAAACATAAGTAGATATTTTTGTAAAAAAAAAATTTCATGAACATATTTTTTCCTGGGAAAGTAATAAAAAAATATCAAAAAAATAATATGTAAGACTTCTATTTCTTTGTTGTCAAATAGAAGTTTCTTTGTCAAAAAAAAGAATTAAAATATGGTTGGAAACTGTAAGAACATTTTGTAGATAAAATATAGAGATATAAAATACTTGCTAGAAAATACTTAATGAAAATCGTATAGTTAATTTTTTTCAAACACGCTAAAAAAACCAATTTTTTCCGATAATATGAGTTAATTTTAGAGTTAACAGTTACTTAAATATGAAATTTGGTACTTATATCTTTTTTGGTTATTAATCGCGCTATCCGCTCTCTCTCTCTCTGTCTCTCTCTCTCTCTCTCTCTCTCTCTCTCTCTCTCTCTCTCTCCCTGTCACTCTGTCTCACTCACGCTCACATACACACATACCACACACACACACACACACACACCCACACACACACACACACACACACACACACACACACATACCACGATAAACAATATAAATTAATTAAAATGCTCTAAGGCCTTTCGTCACAACATCATCAGAGAGCTAAATTTAGCTAAATTTAAATTCATTTAGCTCTCTGATGATGTTGTGACGAAAGGCCTTATAGCATTTTAATTAATTTATATTGTTTATTGTGATATTTAATTCATATATATATATATATATATATATATATATATATATATATATATATATATATACGAGGTGTGTAAATAAAGTAGTGAGACTGATTTTTTTTAAATTTTCTATTCAAATATAATTACAATGTGATATTGTCACCTTCAAAATAGTTCCCTTCGGAAGCCACACAGCGCTGGAGACGGTCCTTCCAATCATTGTAGCATTGCTGGAACTCGGATTCTGGAATGGCCTTCAGCTGGTCGGTTACAGCAGTTTGTATGTTTTGTAGTGTCCCGAAATGAGTTCCCTTGAGGTGATTTTTCAATCTCGGGAAGAGGAAAAAGTGATAAAGACTCAAGTCTGGTGAATAAGGAGGCTGAGGAGCAACAGGAATGTTTTTACTGGCCAAAAACTCGTTTTCTTTTCGGAATTTTCGGAACCATTTTCGCACAAATTTTTCTCATCTCCAATTCATTGGTCAAAATGTGATGAACGGAGGTGTGATTCAAATTCAACTGTTCCCCGATCATTCTGACTGTCAAGCGTCGATCTGAACGCACAAGGTTCCGTACTCTGTTGACATTTTCATCGGTGTTTGCACTTGAAGGCCTTCCGCTTCGTGGTTCATCTTCAATCGACTCTCTTCCTTCTGAAAATTCCTTAAACCACCGAAAAACCTGTGCCCTTGATAAAACACGTTTACCATAGGCCGGTTTCGGTTGCATTATGTCCAAGTCTGAAGCAAAATTTGATTGCACACCGCTGCTCAACTTTGAGGTCACTCATTTTTAAAACGCTCAAGAAAAAACCATTTCACGAAAACCAACGCTACAGACAAACAAATGACTGTGGCGAGTTCAGATTCATACTGGAGGCGCATCACACGTGCACCTGACGCTACTCAAGGCCACGCGTCTCCAGCGTTGCCAGATCGAAAGCGACGTTGCCAGTCTCACTACTTTATTTATACACCTCGTATATTATTATATATATGATCAAACCACAATAAAAAATGGGAAAACAAGACTAAGATCTTTCAACCGTTACAAGCGGCCTTCGTCAGAGTCAAAAACCCAACTGAATCACTGGATGCAGAAAACATCTGGTGAGGAGTTGAGAAGAGTGGGAGGGAAGAGTGGTATTTTAAAAAGCATGGGAAAGGACTAATGTCCAGAAAGGGATGTTTGGAGAAACAAAGGAGTACAGTAAGAAAGAGTAAAAAACTATCCGCTAGCTGTCGACCCTCTTAGAAAAGGCTTGGAAGAGGCTTGAAAGATCTTAGTCTTGTTTTCCAATTTCTTATTGTGGTTTGATCATTGATTGTTATTTCACGTGTTTATGTGAAATCATTATATATATATATAATTCGTATATTTGGGGAGCAGGCCTTCATTTACACAAGTTCTATTAAAACATATACCTATTTCTAGTCTAACACCTTTTCGGATTAATTTTTCCAATCTTCTCACCTCTGACTTTCAAAAGTTCGGGACAAAATATATCAGTTCTCCAAAATTTTTATTTCTGTACTCCAAGATGTTTTGGTCATTATCGACCATTCTCAAGGATATTTTTATTTTTATAAAGGTAGTTTTATAACTTACATAACCCTAATACAAATCTAAACAATAACTAAAATACACTACACACAAAGTCAATAAAGCATAATCATAATAAGGGAGGCATTAGAGGTGAGAAGGTTGGAAAAATTAATGCACATACACACACACACACACACACACACTGTACACATATGCACCTGTGCTTTACAATGATTAACACAGTTTGACACGTATTTCACAGTCACTGTGACATCTTGTTATAGATGCAATAAAAAATAACATTTAAAATATATTATTTTAATATATTTAATTACTGTTTTTACCTATCAAAAATTAATTAAACAAAATGAAATAAAACATTGTTTGTTTTATTTTAAGTTCATTAAACAGTTTTTTAGTATTTCATCGAATATAAAATTTAAATAGTGTGATAAATTCATATTTTAACTATTTAATGTTTTGACTGAATATGAAAGTCATTGTAATACTTGGCATTTTCATTGACTACTACTTTCCTATTAGAAGAGTTGGTGATAAGTATATATACTTATCTTTACATGCATAATATAAAAATGTATATATTGTGTTATATACATAGGCCGTATATCCTGTATTGATATACGTCACACTTACTTGTACGTCAAAGCTGTCGGTTATCGGGCTATTTTATCAAATTTGTGATGTAATATTCCAAGAAATTCATTTTGAAGACTCGTCTATCATTTGACTGGTTTTACCCATATCTTGCATATCAATCATCTCAGCTCCCCAACCACTGCTCTGTCGTTGTTTGTATGAACGTCACTCTCGCTCTAATCTCTGGTCATACAGTATGGTGAGTTTAAGACCGACTGAAGGACCATTGTTAGTAATGTGTTTGCTATATGTTATTTGTTATAAACAATTTTTATTTAAAAACAAAGAACCTAGTTTTACTCAATTTCTTTACTGAAATAGTCAATAGAAACTGATAAATTTCTTCGTTGTGGCTACAAAGTGGTGAAAGTTTGTAAAATAGTCGACTGACACCATGTTCTACAAGTGTGTAGCTAGGCAAGCTTCTGCTTAAGAGATGTATTTTTATTTAGTCAACCCTTGAAGCAATATCGATAAAGCTAAATAAATAATGCAATGTGTTAAGGTAAAACTAGCCACCTACGTCGTGTGGTTTGGTTCACGGCAGTTTTCTTGATGACGAAGTATTCGTGCTGGTTGACTCCGCAGGGAAAGTCACATATCTCCCTTAACAAGTTGGCCATGCACTGAGGGCAGCGTTTCATGATTCCTGCAGTCATTTGATACTGCTGGTATGCTACCTCCAGCTGGCCTCCGTCACAGCATAGATAAGTAGGTCCTGAAATCAACACTTACTATGCATAAATACAATATTTACAACCCCTATTCAAAACTAACAAATTCATAACTTAATATAGATAAAACTTTAAATTACACAAAGCACGACACGAAAAGGAATAAAAAGCACACTTGCAGAATTCTCAAGATTTCGAACTAATGTTCATCATCAGGAGTAAACCAAAAGAGAGGACGAAGTGAGAGAGATCTCCCCACATCGAAGGAAGGAGTGCGAATGTTAATTCGCGAATTAATGTCACGAATGTGACATTACGTAGATGTGTCAGTTCAATTCTTCATACTTGACATAAGAAGTTACAACGGAACAAATAAATCATTCTTATTTAACAAACTAAATTGAGTCTCTACTTTTGAACAGAATTAATTAATTGAAATACATTTTTACACTCTTTGAAATAAGTAATACAAAATCTAGACGGAGACAACCCATATTGAAGGGAACCACTCTACATTCCTAAGGCTAAAACAAACGAGAGACCTTATCGACTCCTCAATAATTGAAACAATTATGTCAAATTTATTATTATAACATAATTACTTCTTTATGTAATTAATTATACACCATTAATGTTAATATATTTTATTGAATTCAATTTAAAGTTTTCCAATTATTAATTACTAATATTAATGCATCGACCACAGTAATAATTAGTGTACAGTAGCTTCCCTTCTTTGATTTTGAACTTGTATTATGTCTAGTTTGGATCTTCTTTCCAATTTTATAGTATATATATATATATATATAACAAGATTTCACATAAACACGTGAAATAACAATCAATGATCAAACCATAAAATGAAATGAAAAAAATACTAAGATCTTTCAATCACAACAAATGGTCTTCGTCAGAATCGAAAACCCAACTGAAACCGTTTTAGTTGGGTTTTTGACTCTGACGAAGACCGCTTGTTGTGGATGAAAGATCTTAATTTGTTTCCCACTTCATATTCGAGTTTGATTATATATATATATATAGTTAAAGTTACAGCTAGAGAACACAAGAAAGAGGACTAACACTCACGAATCTCGATCATTTCGGCGTCTTGCCTTCTTCAGGAGAGAAGAAGAAAATAAAAAATAAAAAGGAGAAGGAATGAAGGAACGGAGACGTACGTGCGTCCACTGGTCGATACAAACAACGAATATATATATATATAACAAGTTAGCTTGTTTTTCTTCCACTGAGAATGAAAATCTGAAAACCTACTTGAAATAGTGAGAGGTGTGCAAGTATGGAATGGTGTGTACACTGTGTCTATCTTACCTGCCTTCACCATAATTTCTAAGCCATTTTCACCTCCTCTTCCAAACTAACTGTTGTCCCATTAGTACTACTTCTGCCAGGCTTTCAACTAAAATTATCTCCCATATTGACTGACTTCGGGTGATACATTTTATGTAGGCTTAACATCTACATTGTTAAACCTCCATTTGAACAAATACATATCAGTGTTCAGAGTAATCCTCCGTCATCAATCATAATTCTTACAATCTCAGTTTTAATGAATGCTTCAACATTCATAATGTGCACCAAACACCCCGATTCAACATTAATTGTTAATTGTTATTGATATTATTTTATATAAAATAAAAATATAATGAACGATTCCAAAACAGAAGGTTTAGAGACAGTGATGTCTCCAAATATCTCTATAAATTTATTAAGAAACAGTACTTTTTTTTAAAGGTGAATATATAATTTATAATTCGTAATGTAGTAAATGTAAATATAAAAAAAAGTTATAAAAAAGTTGATTATCTTTAAATAATTATTCGTTAAACAAAATAAGTAACATTTAGGAACATTTTTTATATTATGTCAAACAGGTACAAGTATTTATTAAATGTATCCTGTGAGTGATTAGAACCATGACTGAGTGGAGTGATCTAATATGTGAAGTAAACATGAAATCGGTATTTCTAAATTTGTTGCTCAAAGAATGTGTACATCAATAAGTGCATGTTAAAGAATAGAATAAATGTTGATGTACCTGTTCTGTTGATGAGATAAGGGCAGATGTCTTCCAGGATGCTGAAGGCCTTTGAGTCGTTGAGAGCCTTTGGTGGACCGTTGTAGGGGCATGACTGCTTACCACGTTCATTCTCATTACATAGTCCATACTGGACACAACTACCCTCGCATAACCACGCCGCCTGTAAACAACACGTCATAGCTCTTCATAATAATATGGATTTCAAAATTCGTGAGGCCCTATATGGGAAACGCAAATAGATCGAGTGGTCACGAGAGGTAGTACCTTTTTGAGTGAGTTTTCTTTTCGTTCATTTTTACTTTAAATTTTTCAACAAAATTATTAAATTTGATAGAATAAATCTAATAGCGATGTTTTGATGTGTATTGATTTTTATTTATCAAAATCATTGTTAAGTAGAACTAATCAAAATGTATTCCAGGAATATTAGCTAGTTCGGGAAATTAGAATCCGTGTGTGATATTTTATAGTGTACTACCAATAAAAATTAGCACACATTATGTGTAAACATTGTTAATAACTGCTTTAGTTAATTGCTTATATTACAGTGCTTGTTTCAAACTATTTTAAGTTAATATATTTTCAGAAACAGCTAAAAACATCTAAGCAGGGGTTCATTTTGTAATCAACTTAAATCGTAATAAACCAAAGCTAAAACGTTACCATGCTTTCCTGTTTTCTCTTTAACTTCGAACAATTTTTTAATGTGTTAATTTTCAATGAACTTAATGTACAGTCAGTGGAAGCATAGAAGTCTGAACCTCATTCAGCAATACTGGCCAGTTTATATGATGGAGTTATTTTTCGCAAATTAACTAGATCTGAATAAGATTATCCATTATGAAGAACAAACAGGATTTATAATAAATAAATATAAAACTATATAAATGATAAGCATCAAAGACATGTTGATCATTCTTAGTGGCGGAAAAGGGGCTCAGAGGGGGATAGCAGTGTTTTAGCGTAGACAGTTGTCCTCTAACGATTGAAATATCAAGGAAATATTTGCTCTTGTAACATTAGAATGCAGCAAGTATTAGGCACTTCAATTCAAATATTCAAAAGTGGTATGGATGTCAAGTTGAAGAATCAGGTTTTTGAATCTGGCATTCTACCTTGTGTATTATGTGATACAGAATTATGCAATTTTACATTTATAGCTAAAATCAGGCTTAGAAATCATACAATGGCTATGGAGAGAAGTACCAGTTTTATCCAAATACTTGGTGAACTGAAAATTTCACTTCAAGTAAAACAGGTTTGCAAGACATAGTCAATGCAGTTTTGATACTGAAATGGAATTCAACTTGATATATATCCAATTAAAGAGTAACAAGAGGAAAAAATGACTGCAAAATGATACTACTATCTAATGATCCCACATCTTCCATTAGAGGAAGAGGGAAAATGTAGTGAGGAAGAAAAGCGAGTTACAGAAATACTGCAAAACACTTTGGCACAGATGTGTATTTAATATAACCGGATGAAACCTTTGCCTAAAGTTAGGCCACTCACTAAATAAAAGTTAAAAGGGTTTAATTACATTTTATGCGTTTTTATGTTAAAAAACTTATTAAATGTTTAGTGGATTAGTGAGAGACTATGACCTGCATTAATTTTAAGATATCAAATATAACTCAATAGAATAGTGTAACATCGATACATACAATATATACCTGGCTCTGTTTGCAGCCTGTAAGCAAACAGCTTTGTTATTATGTTTACATTTGATGTGTTAATTCAGGTTGACTGTGAACGTTTTTTTGGTACGTCCAAGCGTTAAAGTCATAGTCAAGACGCAGCTCTTCCTTCACATGATCCGGTGTTTGTCATGTCATCCACCCGTTTGGCAGTCTTGGGGATTTTATCAACAAAATAATTATAAATTAACTTCATTTATATAACTTATTATTGCATTGCCTCCAACATATCTTTATAATCTTCAAAAGTTTGTGTCCCAAAATATTAGAAAAAAAAAGGTATTATAAAACTTTGTTTTAGGTCTATTAAAAAAAAATAAAGTTATATATGAAAGATAGGGACTGTTTATTAATAGCAAGAATATAAAGCAAAAGAGCTTCAAAAACTTGTCAACGTAAAACCAATCGACTAGAATGTAACTTGGAAACAAAAAGCAACAAACTAACGCGCATTGAAAACTGAAACACCCAGGTATTTTACTAAATCAAATTATTATAGCATTCAACGTGTAATGCATGAGTGATTATCATTGGACGTTATAAACATAATCTCTCTGAGAATATGCAGGTTCTACAGCTAGTTCACTGTATTTGCATGAGTGTCAAGCAAATATCTACGACTAGCTGTTGCGGATAGAACATATAAGTATATCAGTAAATAGTGAGCCCAATAAGTCATGCACAAACAACAAATTATGGTATTTCAAAACATGCATTCATTTATCATTTTTAGATGTTGTTATGATGATTTATGATCATCTGCCAAACAAAGAATGAAAGCGAATGGGTTGTCTACTCACTCATTCTCTTCTCACACACACTCACTCTCCCTCGCTCACTTTTCCTCATTCACTCTTCTCTTTCTTTCTCTTACGTATTCACTCACTGGAAGCTATCTTTTTCCTTATGTCCATTAGACCTTTATTCAGCTTGCTCTCATTAAATTATTATAAATCCGACCTGCCTTCTAAATAGTTAGTCATGTAGTCGTCCGGCCGTCGGATGTGGTGCATCTCAAGTAGCATGTCAACAGGGGTCATACTTGAAGGTGCACTCCGCGCGAAACCGTTCTGACGACTACAGCAACTATTTACGACGTAAGTCAGATTTGTATAACAACATGATGTTCACGATCCTCTGTGGTACTAGCAATGTGCATGTATTTCCATGTATTAGTTGAATTCACTGAATTCAATTCAGTGAATACTGAGTATATACTTCTCTCAGAACTTTGATTGAAGTCTTTCCTAGTCTTTACCAAGAAGTGACATCCTATAGGTGTGCGTTAAAAATAGAAGCTACAAGACCGACGGTTGGTCGTACAGCGTTAATATTAATACATCAAATTCAACTATAGTATACTAAAAGTCCGGATCAATTGACAAGAATATATTCTTTTACGAAATAAGTAAATAGTTAAATAAATTTTGAGTTTGTTAGTACTACAGAGTATTTAAGGTAACTACTCTGTATTAGGACAATTATAAATACATCATAACTATTTAAATCCATATTGCCTTTGCGAGACTTGCATGTTCTAGACCCGTTTACTTTAAATAAGTTTCTCGATCTAGCTTGCTAACCAAAAGAAGAAGTAACAATTTAAATAGTAATAATAATTTAAATAGTAAATAGTAATCATATTTACTATACGATACAGTTTATCAAATAAGTTTTTTAAATGTTAAACATTTTTAAAATGTTAAAATGCGAATTCACCTTCTAAATGTTCATCATGATATAGTATGTATTCAAATTGAAAGAATATTTAAATGCTATTGTGAGTAGCATTTATTTCGTTGAAAATAAAATTTATTGATATGTAAAATGATAACTGATGAGCTTACAGCAAGAATGTGCAAGGTGAGGAGAAGGAAATTCATGCCGACTGAGGAGAGACTGTGCAGGTGGTCCACTTGACGGGGCAAGATATTTCGACGACCTGATAAGACCACAACAACCTACAGGTGTTCTTCTTATCGCTTCTCGTTACTGTTATTCTCATGAAATGGAGATATTGCAGGGGTAAATATATATATCCGCACGTTAGGAGATGAGTGTTGTTGATTAATTTTTTATTTCCAATGACCTAACACATTCTCTTGAAATAGATACGCCTAATAAAATGACCAGAATGCTTTTGCAAAAATCATGTTGACTCTTTATATAGAGTTCAAATATAATTGTAATTGGCCACGACTGGCCAGTGGTCTTGAAAAAGTACTGAAACAGTGTAGTCAACTTACGGAGGGAGGGGAGGTAAATAGATGAAGAAATAAAAGAAGAATATATATATATATATATATATATATATATATTCACTTGATAAACGGAAACACGATCCAAACTGGACACAAAAACAGTTCAAAATTGAACATAGGTAGCACACAAAGTAAAGAAACACACTTACAAACTCAAATTCTCGGGCAATCATTGGGTTACTAGCCGTTGCGTCTACAACGTGCTTGGTCTCCCTATCTCCTTTCTCCTGAAGACGGATTGCCCGAAAATTTGAGTTTGTAAGTATGTTTCTTTACTTTGTTTGCTATCTGCCTTCAATTTTGAACTGTTTATATATATATATATATATATATATATATATATATATATATATATACTTTTTCGTTGGAAATACGATCCAAAACGGACAAATATAGATCAATATAGACAAAGAAACATAGAGAAATCAAAAGAACACACTTAGAGTCTCTAATTTTTGGTTTGAACCGTCTTCAGGTCTCCAACCGTCTCTGAACCAGTGCGCTTGGTTTCTCTCTCTCTCTCCTGAAGACGGTTCAAACCGAAAATTAGAGACTGTAAGTTTGTTCTTTTGATTTCTGTATGTTTCTTTGTCTATATTGAACTATATATATATATATATATATATATATATATATATATATATATATATATTATATAATAGGTGTTATATATATATATATATATATATATAATATATATATATATATATATATATATTAGTAAAGGTTGGGAACCGTAAATTAATTCTCCATATGCCTTGTTCTTTATTTGATTGTAAGATATATATTTCAGTTTACCAAGTGTGGGCGATCTTAATTCAATAATTGAAAGAATATATCCCACCAACTTTAATGATATTAATAACTGGGACAATTTCAGAAATAGCTTCACTTGTATTACTCGACTAAAATAATAATAATGAGAATCTTAATAACTACATATTTGAACTATCTGCAACGTTGAGGAAAAAAATACTTGAAACTAAAAATAGAATTTACGTCTGACTCAATTCTCACTACTATGAAGAACATATATTAATATATATACGAAATATATTACCTGAATAAGGTAAGATCAGACATATATATATATAAAACATAAAAGACAACGCTAGGAAACATTACAAAAAATCACTTTGATATTTGGTTGAATCGTCGTCATCAGAAGAGGAGATATGACTCCCATTAGAAACGAAGCCACACTGGAGAAACCCTTTGCAGTAGTCACAGTAGAAGTGCAGCTAACATTGGAAAGGACAAAAAATAAACTAACTAAATAAAAAACCAAAGGATATAAGTAGAGCAAATAATAAATTAAAATGAGTAAGAAAAAAGAAAGGAAAGGATGATAAATATATATTAAATACTAACATAAATAAATAATAATTCAAAAAAAAAGGTTAAAAAATAATAAAAAATGAACTTTTTGAGATTGAATGCGAGAGTTTTTTTTTAAACCAAGCAGATTGATATGTGTCTCTTCAGAAGCACTGAAGGTAACCATAGTGTTGGCATCTGTTATTTGTTTAAGAATTTGTACACGGAAACAGTAATTAAACTTGAGTTGATGAAAATTTACGTGGTTGGTAACAGATCATTTATACCCAGGTTCAGCTTAGTTGAGACCAAACCTACATAATCACCACACTGGGAACATCCCAGGCGGTAGAGATTTTAAACTCTGCCTTTGACTACTTGAAGAATGAGAAACTTAAACAAAAATAATATCAACTTTGTAATTAACTAAAATAAAAAAAGTATTCTGGCTAGGAGTAAAATATATATGTAATATTATATATAAATCTTTTATATATATATATATATATATATATATGACATATGTATATATAAATCTGTCATTGCTCGTAATGATTGCTGCAGGCGGCTGACCGGTTTAACACATTGATCATAATCAAGTGAGATTCTCAGTCCCACTTGAGACCCACTTGAAGATGCACAATGTGGTGTACGGGCTGCCTACAACAACGATTCACGCGGTATAATGGGTTTTTATAATAATGTGTATATTGTTAGCTACCCTCTGTAGTGCTAACAATATATGCATTTAATAATATATATATATAATATAACAATATATATATATATGCATTTAAAATATATGTGGTTGATTGTTGGGCTATCATGACAGATGAAAGTAAGGCACGAAACGAGTATAACAATACCATAGGCCAATTAGCTTCTGCAATTAACAAGCTCCCTGCTAAAGTATTATTAACTTGAAATCTATATAAATAAAAGAAAGATTTTGTCTGTACATTGCTTAGAACTGACTCAAGTTATATTTACGTTTCATACATTAGAGAAACCGAATCCACCCTTACAAAAATTTCTGTCTTCGACTTGTCAGATTGTCCGCTAAATTTTGTTACAAGTAAACTCTGCCACCATATGACATATCAAGCTAAAGCATTGACAATAGATTTGTGTATGTCTAACTTAAAATCTAAGCTTTGAATGGATTGAAAATTCAACGTAGAAGTGAAGTTATGAACTTTTAAGCTGTCTTTGGCTAACTTCGCAGATATGTTTATTTTCAAAATATACAGGTATAAGCAAGTAGGTATTGTAAGTTGATTTCAATTTCATTTGCATTTAAGCTCTCGACAAGAGCTAATTGACAAGGTTTTCTCAGAGTTGAACATCTGTCATCTATTTAGAATAACTGGCTTTGTGAACGACCAATTCTCACCCCTATAAATGAGCAAGTAGGAAAAGTCAATAAAGTTCCTGCATTATATCAAGCTGAGGAAAGAACTTGTAAGTCAGTAAACAGAGTGATTAGTGATGAGGAAGCAGTTCATTGTCCAATTGAACTTCTCGACTCTGTGACTGCTACTGGACTGCATGCTCATGACTTAAAACTTAAAGCAGGGGTACCAATAATGCTGTTACGAAACTTGAGTGCTCCGTATTCGTGCTTTGCACAGATACGTCATGGAGGCTGATATCATACTAGGTGTGGTACTGGGGAATCAATGCTTATACCACACGTATACCTAGGAACTGTCCCTTTCAATTGAAACGGTTGCAATTTTTCATCAGAGTCTGTTTTGCAATGATGGTAACTAAGTTGTAAAGCCAAACTCTGTCCACAATAAGAATTAAAGTGAGGGAGACCAAGTGTTTCTCACATGGTCAACTGTTTGTTGCTTGCTCAAGAGTCAGAGGTTCCACCTCTCCTACTGTGCTAATAAATATATTTTTTCCTATTCTATAATTTTTCTAATAATATTTTGAAATACCAGGTATCATCCTTGAATTTTCGTAAAATACATATCAAGGACGGGCACGTCTGCTACCATATTATATATTAAAATCAGAAATAAATCCATTTAGAAAAAAAAACTGGCGTAATGGACTTTATTATTTCGACATCCGTTATCAAAAGAATAATATTGTCATCGAGTAACCTCGTAACATTTCCTTACCTTGTAACTAGAAACTAGCTGATCAGTTGGCTAAGTGCTGATTAGTTCTTCTCCTGATGAAGGCGGATATCGAAATATTGAAATCAGTTATGCCAGCTCTTTTTCACTTTTTTGTTACCGAGTGATTTTGTCAGGAATTTAACCTGTTGGCCTCGTTAAATTGTTGTTATATATATATATATATATATATATATATATATATATATATATATATATATATATATAATATACAGATTTGTCTTTTTCCTTCTCACCGTATCACTTCCTGTCTTGATGACGACTATTAACAGGGTTAAAATATAATACCAATAATAGAAAGACAATAATTTTGCAAACTCCTGTATTTTTACTATGTGGTTAATAATGAAGATAAAATTGTAAAAGCATTTCATACACCATGTATCAATAATTCATGTGTCTCCTAGACTCTTACTGGCCCTGGTACGGTGCACCGGCTGCACCCTCCTCTTGTAGGGCCTGCCCTTGATTATTACTGTTCGAAGGTTACTTAGTAATTCATTCGATTAACTCTGAAGTAAAAGAAACCTTTTCTTTAGGTATCGGTAGAATTCTGTATTTATACAAAAAAAAAGTGGACCCGAGACCAAATTTATCCATGACTAATATTGACTGTGTGATGAGTAAGGTGGCACTTGCAATGTCTGCAGTTGCATGAACAGACCTGCTTGTAGTTTTATTTATGTTCTGTCTTGAGGGTCATCGTCAATCATGGCCCTCTCTCACCTGTCAGACAAATTTATTAAACGACTTTGACACTGTTTATCTATATTCATCGTAAGAATATAGCATCACTTCTCTACTAAAAGAAAAACATTTATGCAGAGTAGTATATATTCTATGTATCCCAGTTTTCTTTTACTGGGTAACTTTACTGTAAGTAAAGTACAGCAATCATAAAAAAATCTATCTCATGATTTCGACGGCTTTCCATGTTTTTATATGTTCAAAGTTCTTTTTGTTTGTAAGGTTTGAAGCATGATAGAGGCCATACCGTTTGATGGGTCAAATTTATATTTTTCTAAAAATTGGGCCCTACAGTGCATGTGTACCGTATTATTGTTGTGCAATATTGCATCATGGAAACATTTTTTTTTCGTCTAAATTTTATATTAGAATTTTTTTTTCACCTAAGCTCCTAATTTTAGCGAGTTGAAATTTTGGGATTAATATGAAACTGGCCAAAGCATTAGTGGAAATACCCTTCGGATTGTTTCAATAACCAAAAAGGTCAGTTATTAAAAAATGTCAAATTTTTAAGTTATCATTGATTTCAAAATTTTGTGAACTTGATAAAGCTCTCACCGTTTCTTGGATCATAATCAAATTACACTCAAAAATAGCACATAGAACGATTATAGACTTTTATTTAAAAGTACCTAGACAAAAAGGTGCGTTATGGTGTATTTAGAGGTTTTGGAAAATATTCTATTACTATCATGGACCAACGGGAGTTTTATAGGAGGAAAGGGTTGACTCAATCCAGAAGAGTTGTAGGGCTAAGAGTCAGAATTGTAACAGGAAATTAATTGAAATATTGCTTGTTTGTTCATTAGACACGTTTTTCATTTAAAGTTTTTAATTTTAAGTTTTCATTATTTTTAACAGTAAACGTTTTTGTCTACAAATTGTTACTAAAAGTTTGAAAGGGTTCTCTTACAGAGAGTGAGAAGTGTTGGTAAATGGCGTGCAAATAGATTTCAGTTTTAATTTGCTATTCTATTAAGAATGCTCATTCCTATTCATTATTGCAGTACTTAAAACCGTGGTTACGACAGTATGATGGCAAAGTAGGTTCAATTTAGCTAGTTAATGAACCCATTCAGTTCATTAATAATAAAATATATCACTGACACGACTAATAGGCTAAAATAAATAAATTCATTTGAATAAAACTATTTAAGTTCTGAGCTAATAGAAACAAGAATCCTTGAAAACCTTTAAATATTCATTCAGTTTACCTTAACTATACGAATAAAACCCCAATATGCCGACGAGCGAAATTGAATTGGAAGGTTATACAACCCACCATGTAATCCCTTCCGTGATAAGGATGCGATAGCGTTTTCCAGTTTTCTTTCATTTCTTTTGAAACGTAGGAGTTGAACTAGTCCAAATGTCAGATCCCTGTGTATTATCTATTCAAAGTCATGTTGTTCACGGTTATGTAGGCAATAAAAGTGCTACATTTCCTTTGCAGGTATGTTTTCTAAAACCAACCCAAAGGGGTTTTATTTCAAGATGAATTTTTCTAACGTTTTTCGATTTTAGGTGTTAGGTTTTGAAGTAGATGCAATAAACTCTGTCCAGCTTTCTAATCATACTGGTTATGGTACAAAGAAGGGTCAAGTTTTAAACGAGAAGGATCTAAGTAATTTTTTTATTAAATCAAATTAACTTTTTTATGTAATTTTAAATAAGTCATGTAATTTAAAGAAAACATTTGTCTATTATTTAATAGTATTGTTATAGAAATGTTTTATCAAAATATTTGTAGTGATTCAAGTAGATTCCATTAACTATAAATGTGCTTTCTTTCATGCAGTTCCCTGCTGTACAGTTTATTCATAAGTGACCTAAGATCACTTAAAATTTAGGAATTAGTCATTTTGAAATTGCTAAACTTATTTACAAATAAATTATTCAAACTCCAAGCTAAGATAACTATTTAATGTGTTTGATTTAAAACAAAAATTGTGAAGTGATAATATGAGTGCCATTCTGCTTTTACCAAATCTTATAAAAATTGTGAAATAGTTTGTATATATCTCATTTGATTAATTTGAATGGAAAAATTTGATAAAACATTTAGAGGAAGCCCATTTAGACTATAATGATGGGAGTGATAAGTTAAATAAGCATTTCTACCTTATAAAAGCTTTTTTGTACGTTCCTTTTGCAATTATGTTAGAGTTTTATGAGGATGTGTAATTTCTTGATGCGTATTTTAAAAGTAAGTTTTTCAGAAGTATGATCAAGGAGGTTGTTACGAAGAGGAGGGCTTTTGTCATGAGTGTCTTAACATTTAAACTTCTTTCTAAGATGTTACAGCTTTTCTTATTGATAGAAGGGCTGTAATTATAAACTAAGATAAATTATTTCAAAAGTCAAAGCTAGTCACTCATTTTTGTCATACATTAATTAAATCTATTTCCCATGAGTTTATAATACATTTATTTGTAAAGAATTTGAGTTTAGACAATTTCATATTTTTCCCATTATATTTATAATTGCATTTATTTTAAGTACAAAATTTGTATTAAATTTAAAACTTCAAAATATTGAAAATGAAACTTCTGGAAATATGATTGAATGTATATAAACTCCCAGGCAAGTAGCTGAGATAGTGATTTGGATCCTTGTAGTTCTTGACTAAGAAGGTGAGGACAAAAGAACTTGCTCGTTCAAAGGCAGTATTTCCGAAGTCAACAGAGAAGAATCAACGTTGCTACCATAAGGTTTTAAACAATTTGGCAGTACGCTGTTTCTCTACCCAATGAACTTTCTTGTAACATGTTATCATTCTAAACTTTTACTCTTCTATTGTCGCAGAGGGGAATATAGATGCAAATTTTAGATAGTATTTCAAGAACTATTTCAAGTTCATTACATTTTTATTATACCGGGCAAAGTGATGTTAGCTACGTTGAAATTAATTATTAATATGATTGACTACCCATGTGTTTGATAATTCGTGTTCTCATGATATAGTTGTTTCTATTATATATACCTTGTATATATGGAGTTACTTTAAACACATTTAAATTATTATTAAGTTTTAAAAATATTAGTTTTAATTATATTGTAATTTTTACAAAGTTCAAATGTATTTTTTTACCCTACTTATCCACGTTTTAGGCAAATCTACCATACTTTTTCTAGAAGCCTAGTAAAATTTGGTTATATGTGTAAATTGGTTAGTCTCGGAAAAACCGAGTTGTTTTAAATAGATAGATAGCTCAAGTTAATTGGAAATAAATTATGTTTTTCACTGTTTTCATTGTAATCGAAATCACAGTTTTCCTAGGGGATAAATGAATAAAATTAAACTAATTGGACAATGCAACTAGCATTTAAAAGATATTGATTAGCATGAAAGGCTATTTTTGATCTTAGTGATTATTTTGTTATTATGGTTACAGGTGTATTGGTCAAGAAGATACTTTCTTTTGAAATTATCATATTAAAAGTATTGTTTTGAACAAATATGCTAAAATAATAATGACTATGATTTTAGGTGATCTGGCAGAAGGACTACAGGAAAATAATATCGATCATTATTCGCACTTGTTAACTGGATATGTGGGGAATCCAACATTTTTACGCAGAATCGGACAACTACTAAAACACTTGAAGACTGTAAATCCTGATATAATTTATGGTAATCAAGATAAATCTTAAGAAATATTATCTATTGTTGAATACATGCATATTGTTATCGTTACAGAGGATAGTAAATTCCTCCTTGAGTTGATTTAACCATCTTACCTATTATGTTTGAAGTGGGGTGCTGCGACTAGTTCCGGTCGTTGTCCATCTTCAGAAGAAATAGAAATGATTTTTATTTGAAGATGCGTGACGTCCGAAATCGGTTGAACAACCCCACCACCATATTGCAAATTATCAGTGGCGTTTGATTAACTTAAAAAACATCATGCATATATATAAAACTATGAAACATTATCTTTTAAGTTCAGTGGAGTGATTAACCTTATGTTCTTTATTCAAGAACTGAAAATATACTGAAAAATATTTATTCAAAAAATGTTCATAACATTTTTATTATACCGGACTAAGAGATATTAGCTACGTTGAAATTAATTATTAATTTGATTGACTACCTATGTGTTTTGATCATTCGTTATTCAATGATTCAACCTTGATATCATTAATTATATCAGAAAAAAAAAGAAGCGATTCACTCTCCTTCCAAGAGAATAATGCTTTTGTATCGGTCGGTGGACGTGTTCATGTCACAGTTCCTTCTACTTTTCTTTTTCCCCTCTCCTGAAAACGGCAAGATAGCCGAAATGATCGAGAATCGTGAGAGTTGGTCCTCTTTTTGTGTTCTCTACTTTTAACTTTAATTAAATATTAACATGTGATGACTTGCGGTTTATGCAGCAATGTGTCTACCCAAATAAGAATTATTTATATTTTGAGTTATAGCTTATGTTCATATTTTGTCATACGATAATTAACAATTGATCATTGATCATTGTTGTGTTTGTGTTATGGGTGATAATTTGTCTACCCAAATAAGAATGATTTATAATATTTTGAGTTATAGCTTATGTTAACATATTTGGCCATATGATAATTAACAATTGATCAGTGATCATTGTTGCAGTTTGTGATCCAGTTATGGGTGATAATGGCAGAATGTACGTCCATGAATCTCTTCTACCCATATACAAAGAGGAAATCATTCCTCTTGCCAGCATTATCACGCCTAATCAATTCGAACTGGAGTAAGTTAAGTAGATACCATTCAATTTAATCTTTTGTTTTCAAATCTTGGTTGGCTTATTACTGAAGAATTTAAATTTAACAAAATCTGAATTACAAGGATAAACGCTTCTTGAAGTACTAGTGTGAGGGAAAAGTTTAAATTGATAGCTTTAAAAGAAAGGACAATAATTCTAAGTTAAAGTTTATTGTGTACTTTTGGCGAATCTTCATTAAGTTACTTAAATTAAATTGATGGATTTAACTTAATATGCAGATAATAAAGATAATATTAAAGAAAGAAAATAATTCTAACGTTTAAGTTTATTGTGTACTTTCAGCCAATCACCATTATTCAATTCATTTAATTTAACATATTCAGAAATTAATCTTCTTCTCCTTGGCATTACGGCCCATTTAGGACCTGAGCCTCCGCTACCAAGGTGCGCCACTGATCTCGATCCAAGGCTGTCCTTCTCCAGCGAGCCGCACCTAATCTTCATAGGTCATCCTCCACATCTTGGAGCCATCGAAGTCGTGGTCTACCTCTCCTTCGGTGACCTCCAGGGTGTCCATACAGGGCTTTTTTGGGCCCTCTATCCTCGCTCATACGATGCACATGCCCCAACCAACGAATACGCGCAGCTTTGATGGTTGCCACTAGCGATGGCTCTCCATACAGTCTTTTCAACTCTTCGTTGGTCCTAATGCGCCATATATTTCCATCTCTTTTTGGGCCATATATCTTCCGGAGCACCTTCCGCTCCCAGCGATTGAGAATGCCCTCTTGGGTTTTGGTCAGTACCCATGCTTCCGATCCGTAAGTAACTATTGGTCGAAGGATGGTTTTATACATGGTAACCTTTGCTTTTATGGATATATTTCGGCTTCTTAATAAACTTAGGAGAGAGAAGTAGCTTTTATTAGCTGTTGCTAATCTCGCCTGTATATCCATATTCACCTGATTATCATGCGTTATTACCGCACCCAGGTACGTTACCTTCTCTTTTCGATGGAAATGTCTCTCTCCCACTTCCAAAGAAGCATACCTGTTTGGAGTTTTGCTGGTGACCATGTACTCTGTTTTTTCAGAGCTAACTTTTAGACCCAGTTCATTTGCCTTGTTCTCCATCTCTGTAAAAACTGTTATTAGGGTTTGTTGGTTTCGGGCAAGGACCTCTACATCATCAGCAAAGGCTAAATGTTGTTCCATTCTATTATATATAGAACCACCTTGATTTGTGGATATCGCTCTTATTGCCCTATCAAGAACAAGGTTAAACAGCACTGATGATAGAGGGTCTCCTTGGCGCACTCCTTTTTCTACTTTAAAAGGGGTTGACACAGAATTCTGTACTTTTATCTTGCAGTAGGTATCACTCAGGGTCATTTTCACAAGGTTTATTAACTTTCTTGGGATGTTACATTCTTTTAGGCATCTTAATATTGCTTCTCTTGTTATACTGTCGTAAGCCTTGCTGAAATCTATATATAGTTGGTGAACTTCTAGATTGTACTCCCAGCATTTTTCAAGCGTTTGTCGAAGAGTAAATATCTGGTCAATGGTTGAGCGCCCAGCTCGGAACCCACATTGATAGTCTCCGATCAAACTCTCTGCTAGTGGTGTTAACTTTTTTGCCAAAGCTGTGGCTAAAACCTTGTACCCTACATTAAGTAGTGAAATACCTCTGTAGTTATTACATTTGAGCTTGCTGCCTTTTTTGTGGATTGGGCAGATCAGTGCTTCGGTCCATTCTTGTGGCATTTTTTCTTCTTCCCAAATTTGTCTTATTAGAGCAAAGAGTTTTTCTGCCATCTCTTCTCCCGCTGCTTTCAATAGTTCGGCTGCGATACCATCCTCTCCAGGGGCTTTGTTGTTTTTCATGTTAGACAGTATTTCTTTCACTTCCTCTGGAGTTGGAGGCGCGATTTCCATTTCTTCTTCTGTTTCCTCCTCTTCCTCCCAGTTATCCCTATTTTCCCTCTGCTCTCCATTCTCCTCTGGGTTTAAGAGTTGTTGGAAATATTCTGCCCATCTATTCAGTATCGTCTCTTTATCCCCACTGATTGTACCATCTCCTTTCTCTAAAAGACTCACCCTTGGTTGAAAACCTTTCTTAATTTCTTTGATTCTCCTGTAGAAGAATCTTTTATTTCCTTCATTAAAGTCCTGCATCATATTATCAAGATTCAATCTTTCTTGAGTTCTTTTCTTTCTCCTACAGACGTTTTTTGCTTCCTGTCTTTTTTCTCTATATCTTTGCCAACTAATCCTTGTTCCTATTTCCAGAGTCCTCTTTCTGGCTGTATTTCTTTCATTCAAGGCTCTCCTGACTTCTTCATCATACCAATCATTTCGTCCTTCTTTCTGCCTTTGTCCCAGTATATCTTCTGCTGATTCCTGCACTGTCTCTTTTATTCTTTTCCACTCCGCTTCAATTGTATCCCTATTGTTGCTAGTCCTCGGTAATTTCTCCCTCACTCTATCTCTGTAGCGTTCAGCTATTTGTTCAATTTTAAGCTTATTAACATTATACCCTTTCTTTGTCTCTCCTGTTTGGTGTCTACCTCTCACTGCCATTCTTTGTCTCAGTTTGGCTATCACTAGGAAGTGATCTGAGTCACAATCGGCTCCTCTAAAGCTCCGGACATCCATTACATCTGTTATGTGTCTTGAGTCTACCAGGACATGATCTATTTGGTTTCTAGTGTTACCATCAGGCGAAATCCATGTCTCTTTATGGATCTCTAAATGAGGGAAACAGGTACTTGCCACTACCATTCCTTTTCCTTCTGCAAAGTCTATTACTCTGAGACCATTGGAACTGCTCTCCTCATGCTTGCTATTGCTCCCAATGGTGGGTCTGAAACCTTGTTCCTTGCCAATCCTTGCATTAAAGTCCCCAAGGACTATCTTCTCATCATGTCTTGGAGCCATGTCATATAGCCTTTCCAGATCTTCGTAAAAAGCATCTTTCTCCTCCTCTTCTTTCTCCTCCGTCGGTGCGTGCACACTGATGAGGGTGATATTAAACAACCTTCCTTTCAGCCTTATTGAGCATAATCTGTCATTTATCCGTTGGTATCCTAGTAATGTATGTCTTATCCTTTTGCTCACCAAAAAGCCTGTTCCAAATTGGTTGCTATTTGAGCCACTATTGATCAGGAGAAATTTTGTTAGGTCCATCACCTCAACCTCTTTCCATCTTATTTCTTGTAAGGCTGCAACATCCACTTTATATCTCTCAAGCTCCTCCTCAACCCTCCTACTCATTCCTGCCTGATACATGCTTCTAACATTCCACGTACCCAATCTTATTTCTCGGTCTCTTTTCCTTTTCGTTCCGTAAACTCGCCGGGGTGTGCCATTTAAATCAGTCCGATCCGAGGCGTTTTGTTGCGGTGTCGTAACAAGGGTGGTTTTTATAGGGCAGGGTTGTTAGCCCTGCGCCCAACCCCCAACTTGGAGGACCAGGGGTTTTTCTGTAGGGGTCACCTTCCCTTAGATGGTTGCACGCCAGTGCTATAGAGGCCATCTCCTCTTTGTGCGTAACCCTGCACAAGGGGCCCTCACAAGGTACTATCAGCCGGGCCAGCTGAACCAAGGTTTTTTTAAGAGGTGTTACTCCTCTATCACTCACCACTTGATCCTGGCTTGTGACAGGCAGAGCCTGGTTACCTTTTTGAGGTTCCAGGTTGGCGGTTCAGAAATTAATAATTTTGGTATATTGGTCACTGGAAACGACATTTAAATTTAAAATGTTTCTTTTCCTACCTAACGTCATAGAAATAACAAGAAGATTGGTTGCCTACCGTCCTCTGTACTTCTCACCTTTAGATAAACAGTTCCGCCAGAGAACTGAAAATTTTTAGTTATTTTGAGAATAGCTATTTCATAACTCAAATTATTATAAACAAGCCATTGAACCTTTTTGATAATTATGATGCAAAATTAAGACAAGGAATGAAGAAATCTTAAGTGTTTTAGGATTAAAGCTATGGTATGTTAAAAAATAGTGTTTGACCTCTGATGCAAAGTTCATAAATTCTAAAATTGCATTCTTTTTAATTTCTCTTCGTTTAAGGAATTGTAATTTGTTGTACAGGTTATTAACAGATAAAAAGGTAACATCTATAGAAGATGCCTGGTTGGCAGTTGATGAGTTACACAAAAAAGGTGTTCCTACAGTTATTGTCTCTTCTACCAACATGGGGTCAAAAGAAGAACTCATATCTCTGGCCAGTACTATAAAAGGTACATTCTGACGGTTTTGAACTATTGCATTTTTATTTAGTTTGTCTTTACAGTTTAGTCGAATACTTCTTAAAATTGTGTATTATAGTTTAAGTTACTCTTGTGATCTATCAGTTGTATAGAACTTAATACATGACAATATATATCACAGTTGTGATATACTCGTATATGGTGATGGTATTAAGATCCTCTTTTAAACAATTATAATTGGCTTTAATACTTATTAAAGTTTGTTTCAAACGTCAAGACTTATGGGGTTTTTTCTCTAGTACTTTTCTAGGGGTGGGCCATTTTTATTTAGCACTTATTTTAGTTAAAAGTGAGCCTCATTACTGGAAGTCATTCAACTTAAATAACTTATGTTTAATTATTTAAATAACTGAAGTATTTAGTATACTTAAAGGAATTCCACCTGAATATTTTTGACCTAATGAACAGCTGCTTTCTGATAAACAGACCAGCATCGCTTTAGTATGGATGAAAAGTTTCTGTAGTAGGTTAGGTTTCAGTGGCAGTCCCACATGGCAACACACATAGGCCGATTATTGGCCCTTTATGATACTGCACAAAGAAGACTGAATTTACATTGGGAGTCCTAAATTTTACCTAACTCAAGTGTATTTAGATTAAGGATCTTTAACAGATACCTGACAGCGTATAGGCAAGGGACCGACACCTGACTCTTCTCTCCGAGTGACAACGTGCTCAGATTTATTCACCTCTTACGTAAATAAATCGAAGGCCAAGAGTATTGAATCCCGGGCCTACCAGTTCAGAGGCGAACACGTTACAACTGGGCTAAGCTGGCCCTCCTTCCTGTAGTAAGTTTGTACATTCCGGGTCAATTTTTGAATTATTCTTGTGAATTGCAGAGATTTCAATGATACCGGACAGCAGATTGTGAAAATTCTGCTCTTCCAATATGTTATTCGAAAATGAATGTAAAGATTCTATAACCGCCAACAGTTCTATCTCAAGCATCCCACATGGTAGACCAGTCAGGGGGACATTTTTAGACTTTAATCTGCACCTGCATGATTATTAGTTCTGAAACCGCCTGTTTTCCAGCTGATGCTTTATGAACTTCTCAGTCCTTTCTTGGGAAAATATTTGTCCAGTTTGGTCTATTATGTTTACTAGGTTTACTTAAGTTTGCTTTCAAGGTGTTGATTACAGGTCATCTAACTCTGTTACTTCCAAGAATTTCACCTTGTTTTACATTTTTTATAATCTTCAAAAAGGTGTTGCTCAATGAAGTGTGACCTCCTATGTATGAATGGGCAAGAGAGGTCTTAACGGATACGATATATTCCTCAGTCTTTAAGCATATCTTGCATGAGATTGGCACTCTCTGTTGTCAATGCCCGATAAGTCATCAGCATGTCCTTAGACATTTATCCGTTTCTGTTTAAGTTCACCTTTTGTTTTCTATCTGTTACAGAAACTTTGTTTTAGGTTTTTCAAAGAGTAAATGCTCCCTAGATTGTTTTTCCAACAAACTTGATAAGTTCGGAGGACAGCCAATGTTTGAACTATTTATATAATATACAGTTTCTCTGCTTTGAGTAATATGCCACATTTTTCAGATGGAAAGAAACAGCGGGTTTTGGCGAAAATTCCTCTTCTGGATGCAGTGTTCACTGGGACAGGTGATTTATTCGCTGCCCTTCTCCTCGCTTGGATGCACCTCACTTCTGGTAACCTGATAAAGGCTCTCAACAACACTCTATCTTCTGTTCAAGCAGTTCTGAAAAGAACATTACAACAGGCTAAAAGTAATTGTTTTTTTTTTTCTATTTCAATATAACTTCAATGAATATTATTTTAATTTGGACAGCTAATTTCTGTTATTAATTATTACAAAATATTAAAATACAAAAATATTTTTTTAGTAATTTTTTTAAGTTAAAATGATGAAAACTATAATTATGGACTACGTTTTCTTTGACTATGTTGACGTTTATTAGAATGTACTGAAAATATCGTTAGTTAATTTTCCAAAACGTCCTATATGTGTCTCTTTAATAACTGCATGTTTTAAGATCATGATTTAAGATTTGAATTGTCGTATTCATTTTATAGTTGAACTCGTAAACGTGCCAGTCTTTGACGGTACGTTTTCGAAAATTCGGAAATGATACGTGGTATTCCAAAAGATCATTAGAAATTATAGAAAAATATCATTATTAGTACAGTGTTATGCAAATGCCTCTGTATGCACCACATTAGCTGTCTGTCCTTCATGTTCATGGAAAAACAAAGAGTTGAAACCTCTGACTCTTAGGCAAGTAAACTACAGATGACCATCCATGTGAGAAAAACTTGAACTCCTTCAATTCCTGCAGTAGATTCACCTTGTGACTTAATTCCCTTCATTACAATTTTATTTTTTTTTTTATAATATTTATGATTTTATGAGCTTTACTTTGTGATAACTTCACTCCGCAAATGAATAACCACATCTGTTACACCATAAGAGCTTGGAATGTTTGATAGCTGTGTTAAGTACACTTATGAACACGTTGCCAGTGGTAGCATGGTGACAATATCATCTCGCTGTCCTTTTTGAGGACATCATTATTTTAGGCCATATATATTCTTGAAGAGTGAACAAACTTACATATAGATCTCACATCATTTTATACATTATAAAGATTACTATATTTCAGTCCTAAGTTCTACAATTCAATGTGCAGTAAACTAAAGAAGAAAATAAAATCGATTTTTCTTGTACATTTTACGCATTTTTGTAACTAAAATAACATACCTCTTGAAGGCTGTTTTCATTAATATAAATGTCGATCCTAACAAACTAGAATGTCAATTAATTATACAGACCTGTTAAACTGATTATTTTAACTGGCATTTATAAAGTATTTGTGCTTTATAAACTGTCCTCAAATGAAGACAGTGGGATATAATGGGTAAAGAAAACAGTTATTTAAAAGTATAAATATATATGTATGAAGTGATCAAAATCAGTACGAATGAAGATGTTATGGATATTTCTTTTTTATGGCCATTAAATTTGATGTTTCATGTTGTTCCCAGGTGTTTGTGGTGATAGAAAATTGAAGGTAGTGGATGTTGAACTACGATTGATCCAAAGTAAAAAGGACATTGAACATCCTTCGCATTCAGTTCATTGTGAACTTGTCAGTTAACTCCCTTGGGTTCACAGCGTTAAACAAAAATGTTCATTCCCTTGCTTAATCTTCCATTGCTTAGTTTTTACTAATTTATTTTGAACTGACTATAACACAACTGGTAATTTTGCATTCCTGAAACCATTTAAAGATGGTTTTTAAACTCAGACTTAACAAAAAAAGATAAGTTTCTAAAAAATAGAATTGATGTTACATAGTTACATATCGCTTCTATGTGATGCTGTTTAGTCTTATGTGATAGAATTGCATAGTGATAGGGACGAGCTTTAGTCGTATAGTTACCAGATATATTTACTTAAAGTTGAAATAATGTTAATATCAACTGAATTGAACGACCATGAATGTATTTGTTTGTACTATCTCCCAAGATCACATATGTATCATTTACTTTAAAGTAAGTCCTGAAAACATTCTTATAGCGGGTATCAAATTAAACACTGCCCCATTTAAGAAATACGTTTCTTTAAACTCTCAGTCCATTTGGTCTTACTGAAATAGAGAAATCCGTTTCTTTTTTTTATCTCACTTTTTTAACAACAATATTTCATTATTTTAAAGGACAAACTCTTTTAATGTCCAACTGATATACACGAATTAATTCTTAGACAATAATTGCTTAAACATATGTGATGGTCGATTTTATTTAAAAACTAATATGAACGTTTTATTCTTTATATACTTTAAAAAAAAGTTCTATTCTCATTTGTCTTGAACTGACCAAATTTTAATATTTCTGTGCAATATTTATTCTATCTCTAAACCTTATAGTTACAAACCGTAGAACTTTTGTCGCGAATTATTTTAAGGAACAAAACAAGACAATAGGACATCCGTTCACAGATCGAAACAGGTGTCCATGATGTTTGGTTTTCTACTTGTTATTTCATATTATAAAAGTTGTTTTTTACTATTAACCCAGTACCTTATATTGTTAATATAATTTGTTCCATAAGTTATTTAAATTGTTTCATTATTTGATAAATTTATTTTTGTAAATTTTATGTTAATAACAATGCAAGGACCAAAGAGTCTTCCAGTAAATATTAAAAATATATATTCTGTTGATAAATTGTTTTTGGTTACAGGCCATCCTATTTTAGTAGTCTACTTATTGATAAGGGCGCTCGTTGAGTTATTTTGTTGTTACTCAACTTCTGATAGCATGGTCTCAATTACTTTTATTTCATCCAGAAATTTCTTTCTCAGCAGTCGTCTGGTATACATCTCCAGAGGGAGAGAAAAGGGACCCATTTTGGAGAAATCAATGTAACTTTCCTGCTCCCACTCTGACCTGCAACAATAGTAGGGGATTTTAGTGGAATAATACTTTTAAGTATAACTTTTTTATAGATTTTTTTTTTATAGATTCACGGGATTTTTTTCACTGTTATATTTATCAGAGATCAAAACTGTTAAACAGGTGAAAGGTATGATGAATATTATTGAACTGTTTACGATGAAATAAAAAGGTTACTTCATCGTAAACTTGAAGTACGATGTTTACTTGAAGTAAACCTGTAGCAAAAAAATCTTCTGATGAAGTTATTTTTTTCATAAATAATGGATTAGAGAATTATCATTACATTTTGGCTATAAGAATGGAATACAATTCATACATGTTTTAGGAATTATGAGTGTTAGTTATGGTTGTTCTGCTACAAGTCAGACAAAAATTATTTCCAAGAATGACGGCAAGGTTAAAGATGATGAGCTCTGTACGACCCGTCACAAGAACCACCGCTGAAAACTTGGAAAAACTGACAGAAGTAATTACGCACCTTCTATTACTAAGTAATTACTCCCAACCTATCGCAGATGATGTTGCCATATCAATTGGCTTATGGGATGTAATTTTTCGACTGTTTTGTGTATTTAACATGTCACAACAAACTTTCTTCCACAATAGTTTAATTTCGAAAAAAAAACAGCAGCGAAAGGAAGTCACTAATGAAGTCAACAACGATACAGGACTACCCAATTGTATGAGAACAGGCGATGAACCTGTGTTTACGAATATAACTTGGAGAATAAAGGTTCAATGCCTCAGTGGAGCCATATGTAGATGCCGTGCATCGCCAAGATAGAGAAAAATGCCGTCAAGTGCGGTCGGATATGTATGGCTTTTTCATGCTACTAGGTCAAACACTGTTACTTATTGTTCAAGATCAACACCGATCGCAAAGCGATTCGATAAAGACTGGATTTGCGGTGAAACTATTGGTATTTGTGGCTTTTGGATCACAGTGATGAACTTCTCATCACATTTCATGGCTTGTTCGTGAATTTATAGTCATTTACTCGTACATAGAATTAAAGAGAGGACAGGTAGCCTATGCGAAATTCATTATGTTTTTATATTTCATATATACCTTCGAAATCTTAAAAAAAAAAAAACTGTTAAGTATGAATAGTGTGTTTGATAATTTAAATTTTGATATTCAACTCACACCGATGTAATTATTCTTACTGAGCATTTTATACTAATTTTTGTTGTTTTTTTTTAATATCTGATGTTTCATTCGTTTGTACTTAATACCATTGGTGAAATTAAGAACATTAATTGAAGCAAGTTAATTGATAATTGTTAAATATTATTTTTTAAATTGGTGAACTCAAATGTAATCATATTCTCATACAACCATAAATTCGCAGATAATCTTTCATCTAATAATGCATTATTTTCGCTTTTATTTAATAGTTTAGTTTTAAGAAATTACAATTAATTTTTAGTGCAAACACTCTACAGTACAGTAATTACAATATATGTGTTCCTTCATTTTTAAAAAGAAAAGGCATTTCAAAATAATTATTATTGTTATGCACCCAGGACTCATGACTGAATAACTCGTGAGTGGGCCAGACGGGCTGTTAATGTGTATGTACACTATTTTTATTGTTTATCAAGGTTTGGTCAGGTTTTTTTTATTTTTTAAAAACTTTAGCATATGTTTTGGAAATACTTCTTCACATCTACACCGAAGAAGAAAAGTCTTCTTATTCTTCCTTTTTACCAGGCACTTGAGCTTCAAAAGTTGTTTTTCTTCATATCCTGCACTGTTTCGAAACCTGCTGTTAAGAGCTTTGAAGAAAGCTGTATATGATAAATTGGAGTGAAGCAAAGGAATTATTTTTGTACCTTCAGAATGGAGGAGAAATATTATTGAAAGTGCACTCATAAAGAACTTTTATGGAAATTTAATAAACAATAGTCCGGGACTTTACAAACTAGATGAAATATTAATAAAAGAAATAAGTAAGCAGATCAAGACTCCTTCAAGTTTGGGAACATTAAATTCAGACAGGGATGCCATCAATCCTGAAGACTTCAATCAACCAGGTTAACTTGTTATTATATTGTTTGGTTGTTTCATTTAGCTCTCTGTGATGTTGTAACGAAAGGCCTTAGAACATTTTAATTAATATATATTGTTTATTGTGGTATTTAATTCATATATATATATATATAATATATATATATATATATAAGTTACGCGTGTCCGGGTAATGAATAGGTTTTTAGAAAAAGGAATTTAAATAAACTAGCTCGCACGTGGTTGAAGACAAGAATGGAGTTTATTAGTCAGCTCCTTCTGTTTATAGGAGAGGCAATGTTGATACGGACTTCAACCCTCTAGTCTCTCGCGGGCCGGCATTACTGCCCCCTCCCAGTCCTTATCAACAATGCTCTCCGTACAAGTGTCTGAGTTATATCATAAAATAACAAAACAAAACTTGACTCTAAACATAAGAAATGAATATAATGTTTTAACATTCAAAAATAAAATGACGTCCACACAAGTAACTGAATTAACATTGTTTATAGAAATTACAGAAATAACAAAAGATGAACTTCTATGATTATTTGTACAAAACAAAAATAACAAAATTAACAAAGGTAAACACACATAACTACACTATATCGTTCGCACCATTGGTGGGACTTTCCTTCTCACCCGTCGCAGTTCCTGAAAATGAACTATTTCTTGTTTCAGGGTGTCCGTTCCTATCCTCCATATCTGTGCTCTGTACCGTGGTAACGTTGCGAGTACTTCGTATGGCCCTACGTATCTCGGGTCCGATTTCCTTCGCTTCTGCCTATTTAGTTTATATACGAAGTCCCCTTCTTGTATCAACCCTACTGTTTCTTCTGCTTTCCTTTGATTATATTGCTTGGTCCATCTTTCTTTTGCTGCTTTGACTCTATTATGTAACCTTTGTGGATCCGCTTCCTTTTTCCGCAATTCAAATGGTGTTGCCTCTGTGGTCGAGTGAATACTACTGTTGTATGCTAGGACCGCTCTGGCCATTGCCACATGACCCTTTATGTTTTTTGCATCAGCCAATAACTGCAAGTGTTCCGTTAGAGTGTTATGTAGTCTCTCTATTGCTCCGTGGGACCTTGGATGACCCGGTGTACACCAATGGGGGTTTATATTGAATTCTTTTAACAGGGTTTTTATTTTAACGTTGTTGAACTCTCGCCCTCTGTCCATATAGATCGTTCTCGGGCAGTCAAACGTGGCCAAATACGACAGCAATGCCTCTTCTGTACTTTCACTTGATTTACTTGTTAGTGGCCATGCTGAGGCTAACTTCGTTAGTCTATCTATTGTTGTTAAATATTTGTTTCCGTCGTATGTAAATATATCAATTTCTAGCTCCTCAAAGGGTCCCTCGGGCGTCTGACTTTGTAATAATGGAGGTACAAGTGGTACTCTTTCATACTTCCTCCTTTTGCATATTTCACAGTCCTTTATCACTTGGGCTATCCTCTTGCCCATTTGGAGCCAGTAATGCGACCTCTGTAGATGTTTAAGGGTCTCTGTGACACCACGATGGTTGGTTTTTCCCCTGTGATAATTTAGGATGACCTCTTTCTGCTGCTCTTCGTCTTCTACCGTTTCTACCTGGTTCTTACAGATTATGAAATGAGCTCCTTGTCTCAGCTCTCTTTCCTGAATTAGTCGGAGTAGTCTATTTTCAAGTTCTCGTGATTCTATAAAGAAATGGTATACCTTTCCTGGCACTGTTAGTTGGTTTATGACTGTACTTAATTGTTCGTTGTTCGCTTTCGTTCCTCCTGTAATAATATTTATTTTTAGGTGGCCATATTTGTGCAATTGGGTGTTTATTATTTCTTCTGTGTCGTCTTTTATAATTATTTGATTTCTCCTTTTGTTTATTATATCCTGACTAATCTCAGCTTCCGGTCCATTTCGTTGTTCTTGGTCTTCATCTGCGTCTGGTGTCCCGTTGGCGAAGAACTCTCGCACGTCCCTGGAGGTACTTGGCTCTCTCGTACTACTTCTCGTAATGACGTTGACGTTTCTGGACAAACAGTCGGCTACTTGATTATCAACGCCCTTTACGTGCTGGACCCTGAAGTTGTATGCAGGTATCCTTTCTTTCCACTTTGCTATCCGGGCTGACGTCTCCTTTAAATTCCCGATCCACATTAGGGGCCTATGATCTGTTCTAATAGTGAACTCAGCCGCAAAAAGGTAGGGTCGGAAATGTTCTACAGTCCACACTATGCCTAACATTTCCCTTTCTATTGTGCTATACCTTATTTCTGCTGGTGATAATTTTCTGCTGGCGTAGGATATTGGTCGCTCTCCCTGGATAGTTTCCTGCATCAAGACTCCCCCGATAGCTTCTTGACTGGCATCTGTCATTACAATGAATGGTTTGTTTAGGTCAGGAAATTGGAGCAACAGCGGGCCCCGCAACGCCTTCTTACACTGCTCCACTGCTTCTCTTAGATCTTCTGTTTGTATAAACTTCTTTCCTTTCTTTAAACTGTCCGTCAAGGGGTTCGTGATTGCTGCAAAGTCCTTTACGTACCTTCTATAGAAACCTATCATACCTAGAAAAGCCCTGATGTCTTTGGGTCCCTTTGGATAGGGTAATCGATCTATTGCTTCAACCTTCTTAGGGTCGGGTCTTACTCCTTCACCTGAGATAAGGTGCCCCATAAATCTAACCTCTTTTTGATATAAGCGGGTTTTATCCATCGCTACCTTTAAGCCAAAGTCCCTTATTCTTTTCAGCACCCTTGTAACATGTTCCTTATGCTCTTCTATTGACTTACTGAACACTATGATGTCATCCATGTAGATTTGCGTAAAGTCTTCTCCCAGTCCTTCAAGCAGTTCATCCATGAGGCGTTGGAACGTGGAAGGCGCATTCTTTAGGCCAAAGGGCATCCTCAAAAATTCGAAGTGGCCTCTATCGAACGTAAAGGCCGTCTTCTCGACATCTCTCGGGTGCATCCTAATCTGGTGATACCCGGCCTTGAGGTCGAAGGTACTGAATACAGTTGCTCCTGCCATATGGTCGAGTATGTCTTCTATCCTTGGCAGAGGGTATCTTTCAAGCTTAGTGTACTTATTTAACTCTCTAAAATCTACTACCAACCGGTATTTAGGGGGTTTACCCTCCTCGACCTTTTTCGGGACCAGCCAAATAGGGCTCGAAAATTGCGACTTAGACCTCTGTATTATGCCCTGGTCCAGCATTTCCTTTATTTGCTCCTGCATTATCTTTTTCAATTGGTGTGGGTACCTTCTAGGTTTCACGTAAACAACTGTACCTTCAGGGAGTTCTATTTGGTGTTTGACCCTACCTGTAGCTGATAACCTCTGTCCTTCACTATAGAATACTTTTTCAAATTCTTTCATTAATTCACTCACCTGATGTTCTCCTGGTATCACTTTTCCACAGTTTACCGTTATTCTCTTCCCTGGTTTAACTCTCCCTTCCACGAAGTATTTCCTTTTTCCTAGTTTAATGTCCCACTTCCCTCTTTTACACTCAGGTTTTGCATTGATTCTCTCCAAAAAGTCGCACCCTAGAATAACTCCATATTTCTGGGTCTCTAAGTGGGTCACATGCACTTTCATCTCCAAGGTCTCTCCTATTAATTCTCCCATCTCTACCTGTAATTCGCCTACCAGGCTCTTCCTTCCTGCCATGGTGACCAAGGTGCAGTTGCACGGTGTCAGCCCTGAATAATTGTCCATCCTTTTTGCCACTTCATTGTCCATAATTGTGCTATCTGACCCTGTATCTACCAAACACTTAGTCTTCCATTTGGGAAAAAAAAATATAGGGAGCTTACCTCTTATGCTATCCCTCTGTTGCTCGCCTATATACCTCTCGCCTAACCTTCAATCCTTCTTCCTCTTCTCTCGAATAGCGATCCTCCCACCACGAGTCTCTTCCAGTGAAGGCCACTTCCCTCGCTCGTACCAGCGCTCGTGTCGTTCTATCGATGTCTCTTGCTCCGACCCTGTTGACTCTGATGAGCTCCCGTCCTCTGAAGAGCCTTCCCCTTTTTGTCTTCTCCTGCCCCACATCTTCTCCCGCCGGGTTGTGTTAACTTCCATGGGCTCATCTCTTGGTGTTGGTCTATACTGTTTCGTTCGTGGTCTCTCCTTGCGATATAAATACGGACACTCTCGCGCGAAGTGACCGAGTTCACCACACTCCCAACATCCTCTTCTTACTGGCTCCTCTCTTCGCGTGTAGCCTCCCACTGCCTCATAGCTGTTCCTCCTGGCTTGAGATCTTCTCTCTTCAAAACGTCCCCGTGGCTTCCTCTCCTGTGAATACCTCCCTTGTCCTCGATCCTCATAGGCTCTTGCTCTGAATTGCCTATCCTGAGGTACTCTCCTCCTGGTCACAACTGCCCATCCTCCTTCTGACTTCCCTCTGTATATAACACCGTTATCTTCTCGGTCCATTTCTTCCTCCCGGATGGTATTAATTGTCTCCTCGAGACTAGTGGGCTTCATGATACGGAGGGCCATTCTCACTCGTTCTGGAGCTGCCTTGAGGAGAATTTCACTGGCTATCTCCTCATATATCGTCGTTCTCCATTTCGCTTCTTGACTGTCTGTGCACTTTTCATTTATCTTCATAGTTAATTTCCTTGTCGCATCCCCCAATCTGCGCCCGAACTCAGCGCAGGTCTCACCATTCTCCTTCCGCATTTCAAAAATTTTTAGCGCACTTCTAGCTACAGGCTTTGCGGCTCCAGCATATCTGTCCTTAAGGGCTGCTCGCACCGCACTCCACTCCGCACAAAACGTAAGTCCTAACTCCAGCATCACCGTAAGGCTGACCCTGGCGAGGAAGTAGGTCTTGATGTTCTTGTCTGTAGCTGGGTCTAGTTGAGTTGTGACTAACTGCTCGTTGATGGAGTCCATTCTCTCTATGAACAAGTCCAACTCTCGAGCATCACCCTCGAACCTCTTTATCGAATCTAATAGGTTCATCAGGTACCCTGCTTTTGCTACTCTCGCTTGTTCTATTTTCACTGCGAGCCTAACATCGGCTCCTGTTGTCTGTTTACTCGTCATGTTGGTTTCTACACTGGACACAACACTACACTATTAAACAGTTGGCGAATGATCCCGGGTTTCGGTACCAGTTACGCGTGTCCGGGTAATGAATAGGTTTTTAGAAAAAGGAATTTAAATAAACTAGCTCGCACGTGGTTGAAGACAAGAATGGAGTTTATTAGTCAGCTCCTTCTGTTTATAGGAGAGGCAATGTTGATACGGACTTCAACCCTCTAGTCTCTCGCGGGCCGGCATTACTTATATATAAAACGGGTTACTAGCCGTTGCGTCTGCAACGTGCTTGGTCTCCCTTTCTCTTTTCTCTTGAAGACGGATTGCCGAAAATTTGAGTTTTTAAGTGTGTTTCTTTACTTTGTGTGCTACCTATCTTCAATTTTGAACTGTTGTATATACTCGTACATATAAGTGTCGACCGTGGAATAGAAACAAAACTAAAGTTTATCAGGACTAGGTCCGTTCTTCAGGTTCAAATTAAACTCTCATTGCCAATGTTTCGGTTTTTATTTTAAAACCTTTATCATATGCCTACAAAACAAAGGAAATATAAGAAATAATTGATAAAAGTATCGACCGTGGAATAAAAACAGAACTAAAGTTTATCAGGATATTTGTTCTGTTCTACCGTCTGGTTGATGATGGTTCAACCGAAAATTAGAGACAGTAAGTAAGTCTGTTTATTCCTTAGTTCTGTGTTTGTGATTCATCGTGAAACGTATATATATAACGAGATTTCACATAAACACGAAGCAACATACAATGATCAAACCACAATATGAAATAAGGAAAAAAGACCAAGATCTTTCAACCGTAACAAGCGGTTTTCTTCAACGTGGGTTTTTGACTCTGACGAAGACCGTTTGTTACGGTTAAAAGATCTTAGTCTTTTTTCCCTATTTCATATTGTGGCACATGCATGTGTGAATAATATTTACAGACAGGGAAGTAATATAATAACTAATAGGAAATATACGGAAATTCTACTCAAGCCTTTGGACATTAAACAATGAAAGGACGCATGAAGAGTATTGCAAATACGAATACACAGGGACTGCCCTTTGTAGATATATAAGAAATAAAACTATAATACTGATTCTTAGCCATACTTTTCCGCCAGTTGGTTTTGACATACTGATTGGTTGTTACATATATGTCAGTTGTAGGAAATACAACTTCTTCTGTACCAGTTTCTGTTGACAGCATTGGGACATATTGACGCCGAATGTGCTATAGTTGCTTGATCACTCCACGTCACATTCTTCGATCTAATCCAGAAACGTTTTTCTTCAGGCTCACTCCAGTACTCTTCTTCCATTTCAATATTGTTCACTTTCAACACTGCCAGCTATAGGGAATCAAAACCACAACTATTAACTCATATTCTTTTAGGGTATGTTTATTATGTATTCGTATAATTTATGTATTAACAATGAACATATAACAAAGCAAGATACTATTTTTGATATATTGAACGATGGCTCATAAGGAAGAGAGAGAGAGATATGTCTCACCTAACTTCCTCAATACGAACCACCTTTGACTAAACTAAATGATATCACACATGGCTGCAGACCACATACCAGGCATATTATACATCAGGCCCATACTTTATATGGGCTGCAATGCCGAGGAGTGAAGTGAATATGATGTGTCATGCTCTGTTAAGTCTAGTATAAGAACAATTTTTAACAATTCTGACTTGATTACATTTGAGTATATATGTAAATAACTCTTAAATAAATATAAAATTGATCTAAAACTAACACAAAATCTCAACATACTAAAGGAGAGCTCAAAATAGATAAGCACACATACATTTCAAGTTTTTTGTTTTACTATCATATTGTAAACCTATATTTGACTTCGTTCTTTTTTTCTTCTTCCTGATAACCGTTAAACAACAAATGTGAACTGTAAGTGTACTTCTTAGTTTGTTTTTGAATTTTATAAATTAATTATTACTTATAATATTAATTAAATAATGGAGTAATTATTATAAATAAGAATTACTAATTTCATAAATTTAAATGTTGAGAAAGGCGAACTTAGTTTAGTATGAACAAAAAATCTGTTTAAATATGTCAAAATTTCCCTTATAAGCAACAACTTAATACAACCATATTTAACTTAATTTATCCGTTCAAACATCCAACCATGGTTGGTTTTTTTTATATAAATGAAAACAGTAAAATAGTCTTGAATATCAATGTACCTTAATCAGAAAGGTGTGCTATATTCTTAAAGAGAATTGATAAAGAAGTTGGTTAGTTAATATATGAAAGCAAAGTATATGTTGGTATTAAGCATCAATTTTGAAGTAGTACTTCATATCAACACTTCGGCGTATTGTAGTTTCATATTGGTATAATAACCAATTTTATTGTTAACATATTTAAAATCAAACATTTTAACAGCCTTCAAAATGATTCATACATATTCCTAGGTTCCTTATCTCATCATTTAAACAGGACAAACTTGTTTTAAATTATATTACACTCTAACAAAGTTCATACTCACTCTCTGCAAAAATTTTGGAAAGAAATTCCAGTAGTAGACTAAGTATTTTTGGCATGTCATTCCATTATCTGAAATAAATAATTTATACGTCAAAACTTCGTAATCATATTCTCTTAAAATAAATAAATCATTTTGTTTAATGGCTATAAGTAAAGAAAAGAATCACACATTAATTTGAATTGTTTAACCCATGTAACACCAAGTTCCACGCCATTCGCTTTTGAATCATTCAAATTTATCTCGATTCTAGTACGAACTCGAATGCTGTTAAAATTTAAACAGCAAATAACAATTAGTAGCATTAAATTATTCATGACAATAAACGTAGAATTATTTTAAGATTTGTCACAACAAATCTTAATTTCATTCAAATCAGAATATTCATTCATTCATGTCATCAATTTATCCTGTAATATTCCATGTATGTGAGCCATTATCTTACATGCTAACAGAAAGTAATAAATGTAAAAGAAAAAAAGTTTTAAAATTAAGTAATTTTTGAAATCATTGTTTTGATGCCACTGATTAGAACTTACCATGAAATTTTTCCACTTCAACGGATTTGTCTATATCAGAGAGTTTATTTTCCTTTATTTTATTTAAATATGTTTTGTAAACTAACTCGGAAGGGAATTTATAGATATGACTGAGAGATGCAGTTACAACCATTATGGTTTGTCATTTATACTTTAAAAAAAATAAATTATTAATATAAAGGAAAACTATTAACATAAAGCAACTGGGAGTTGTTGAATGAAACCGCTTTATCGATACCATTGATAACAGAGTGGAGGGAGACAGTGGCCTTGAAATCTTCTCATGGGGTCATTACCCATGGAATTGACTCGGAGGTACTTTTGAAATTTTCTTAGCTATTGTAAAGGCTAACTACCTTTTCTAAGGTAGGTGACATATTCATCAAAACGAAAAATGACAAGAAATGTTTTATTACTCATTCCCACTAAACCGCTAGTCACTTCAGTTGTTGCAAGAACATGTGATACAATCGTAAAAGTATAGCGATTAGTGTTCCACTTCGTTTCCTCGTATGCAAAAGAGGGTAGGTGTAGATCTAAAATCTGTATTTAGATGAATAGTAGAATAGAAGACCCTTTAAGTAGAATAATGTTTTATTAATTGGTTAGTTAAAAATTCTTTTCCACCTTTCTTTTAATTAAAATTATGCTAAAATTGAAAGATTGAAATTGAAAATAAATGAATTTATTAGCTTTCATAAATGCTAAATATGTTGTCATATTAATGCTAGTAATGCATCTCTGATAAATAAGGTTTATTTAAAGAGCTTAATAAGTATAAGTATTGTTTATATTTCCATAAAAACAAAATTTAGTAGTATCTCCATTTACAGTTTTAAATTCAAATAACTTTGAAAAACACATCCTTTGTAACAAAAAAATGCTGAAATGTATAAGAACTTGCAGACATTGATATATATATATTTATTTATTATAGTGTATTTTGGGAGCAGACCTTCAATCAAACATGTTTTATTAAAAATTATGTCAATTCTAACTTTTGTTCTTTCCAGGTTTTTTTTCAAGTTTTCTGACTATGGATTTCCACCTTTCTGGTAAAATATAAAGTAATTCACCAAAAGATTTATTCTTGAGGTGAATTACTTTAGACTAAGTATTAACTTAGTCAGAAGTTAAATTACTTAAGCATCAATACATTTCATGTATTTGTTTATCAATACATTTCATGTACAAGTTGTTTACTTCATAAACAACTTGTTTATGTTGTAAACAAGTTGTTCACTTGTTTAGTGAAAAAAGTGGATGTCAAGAATAAATCTTTTGGTGAATTACTTTATATTTTACCAGAAAGGTGGAAATCCATAGTCAGAAAACTTGAAAAATTAACCCGGAAAAGAACAAAAGTTAGAATTGGCATAATTTTTAATAATATATATATATATTAAACTTGTTAAGAAACAGGTATCAGCTAAATTTGGTGTCATTTTCAATAATATATATATATATGGTATTCTAGTAGAAAATGAAGCAATAAGGAAACAAAATGTAGTTATTTATAATTCTTTCATACTATAACACTATGCTCCCCACAAATACTCTTTTGGCAATCATAATAATCTTTGATTTCCGGTCTTGTTTAGAAAGGCACATGTAACATAATTTCTTTTTTTACATCGAGTGAAGTTGAATATGAAACTGTTCCCGAAGTGGATAGGTTCTATTCTGATGATATGCCCGCAAGGGATTTCGCCAATTTCACGAGCAGAGTTCGGCGAACCATTTCTTAGGTAAAACAGAATTCTGGAGTTTCAATTATACAAATATGGCATTCAATGCACTTACGTCTAAGATATTGAAAAATTCTAAAAAGATTTATTCTTGAGGTGAATTACTTTAGACTAAGTATTAACTTAGTCAGAAGTTAAATTACTTAAGCATCAATACATTTCATGTATTTGTTTATCAATACATTTCATGTACAAGTTGTTTACTTCATAAACAACTTGTTTATGTTGTAAACAAGTTGTTCACTTGTTTAGTGAAAAAAGTGGATGTCAAGAATAAATCTTTTGGTGAATTACTAAATTGGCCAACTACGAGTCATTAGTTTTCCACAACATAGGGTCATCTGATCCATTGTATCTACTCCACTTTTGTAGAATTATAGTACTCAATTATTTCAGGTTTGTTCTTGGTTGTTGTCTCACTGCCTTTGTTATTATGCATCGTTCTTAGTAATGTAGCACTGTGTTTTTCTTTGGGCAGTATGAGCCAATAGTAGCACCTCTTTGAAAGGCATACACAGTATCTGTCTGCCTGTAGTGGGTGTAAAAGCGGCAGGCAGTCCACTCTGTTCTTTCGAATTGTCCCAATAACGTAAGTGAGCAGCAGTTATCTTCCTTATTGTAAACTCGAGAAAAAGTTATCACAAATGATATTACGACCACCTATCTTGTAAGCATCAGAAAATTGTAGTATTACACTAGTGCCTAGATTGGAAACTCTTTTCTCATTGTCTTCTTTGCCCTATAAATGTCCATTCCCAATGTATAGCTGGCTGCGCTGTCACAAATAAACTCAAAATTTGATTCCACACTTTCCTGGGTTTGCCGAAATATACTGCCCAAAACGACATCTGCCACAGAATATTACTAGTTGTTCATCAACAGTCAAGTTTACTCCAGGGGTATATGAATCTTGCAAGGTTTCACATGTTAAATACCTTTCTGATTGGTTGAAATTTGTCTGGAGATCTATTTTGCCTCCTCGCAACAGTATCATCAAATCGCATTACAAGCAAAATTTTATTGAAGATTGGACGGCCGTCAGATTTACTCGAAAGTTGAGAAACTAGTTCTCCTTTTGACTTATAGACTTCAATAAGTAGAAGAGTACCAATAAACCTGTTTAGTCCTGTAATGTTTATTGGCTTCCATTTTTCTTCCAGTTTGCACTTTCCCTCAATGTTTGTTCAATTACAAATTTTCTGAAATAAAATCAAGAAAAAAAGAAACTATATCATCCACATTACGGTTAGCGTGATTCGTTGGACCACTCCCTTCACGTACTATATTATGAATACCACGTCATCTCTGGAACAGTTGTCCAAGTTTCAGACTTATTTTTTGATGTGAAAATTGTTGAAACACTTTCACACATAACAGGGTCTTTCTCAGTGGTATTTTGAAGACTGTCATCTTCTTCATAAGAAAGAACTAAACCTGTTATTACTTTATCAATTTCATTATCATCCTCAGATGGTACATAATCGTCATCTATTTCGTCACCACTGTAGCCCCCATTCTTATCAAACAGAAAATTTCTAAATCTTCATCCAACGACCTCCTTTTAACCATTTTATGGGAGAACCTTTTCTTCAAAAATGAAAAATTGCAATTCTGTTAAATCATAGCTGATTCAGTGGATTCCATCCATGTAATTCCAATAAATAGGATTGGTTGCTCATTCTTTACAATTTCATTTCGATCTGCCAAACGGTATGTACTTAATCTGAAATACTTTTCTTATTAGAACATTAATAAGTTAACAATTTTATTTTTATAGCAAAACTAACTTTTCAAGTTACTCAAAAATTCTAAAGTTTTTTTTTTAATTAATGTTATTCTCCGTTCGATAATAATCCCAAAGTTTCAACATTCTAGAGTTAGTAGTTTGGGAGTAAAAGAATGTTACTTGAAAACATATTTTTACGAAAAGTGACTTTCCCATGACACAATATTACCTAAAAACAATAGGACTATTTTGGAGTAAAATATGAATTTTATCCATCAAAAGGTGTCAGGTCTGTAGCTTGCTCACAAACTTTTAGATATATACCCACCCACATGTACACAGACATCATCGCAAAAACTGTTAACAAAGTAGACTTTGTGGACCTGAAACATGTAAATCCGCCAAAAACTCAAGTCATTTTTTTTCATGATTACTGTACTTTACATATAGTAAATCATTATGTAAAAATACAGCGTAAGGAAAAATAATTCTAAAAATATTTTTATTACGCATATTTGGTATAATAAAATACATTTGTATAAGACAAATAATATTCAATGTAACAGAACTATGTAACATATAATAAGCGTAGTATATATTTAAAGCTTAACTAATTCTAATTAATACTTTTAACTTGTTAACAAATATAAATCAATAATTTCATTACAAAAGCAATATAACATCTTATATCACAGTCATTATGTTACATTACATAATTTCTTGAACATTCATTTACCCTAAAAGTACGTTGAATGAGCATATATTATTAAAAATCAGGTTTGTCTTTAGAATGTCGAGTTTCACATATTCAGAAAAAAATATTATTTGAATTGTACTTATATTATAAAGGAACTCTAAAACACAGATGCTATGCAGTTTTCGATCCCTGAATAATAAACTATGACAATTTCAAATAAGAGTATAGCTTCAAAAATAACAATTAAGAGCAATTCTGAAAGCCACTTCAACCATATTCTGAGGACAGCCATCTTGATAGCAGACGTACACCTCTCTTACTTGCGGTGTGAAAAACAACCGGCTGGAACAGCATTCAAGTATTCCAATTAAAAGGCAAATGATTTAACTAAAACAAACAAACACACTCATACCTCCGACTACGAACGCCTCCACACACAAACAATGCCGACTGCGACCAACATTTCAAGGAAAATCTGCATCCTATTTCCAATAAATTCTGATTATGAACAGCCCAGGTCGTGCAGAGAGAGCGTTCGCAGCCGAAGTCCAGCCAAACCGCGTGCTTCCGCCACTCGAATAACGTTTTCTCTCGTGTCCAGCGCAGCCTTTACGACCAGCGCTCTATTAATTTTCCATTAATTTGTGAATTGTTTTAGGGCCCTAGCCCTTCAGTCTGTCTCCCAAGTAAGGAACTAGGAAAGGGAAAGAGGCAAGGAAGACAGTGTTTACTATTACTGAACTAAACAAAAAATAATTATAAAAAAACATGAAACGGGTGTTTGCGTTTCCAATCTCACTATTCAGTATAATAGTTTACTAGGTGAGTCCAATCTCACGACCATCTCGACCTTCCTCAAGAACGAGGAGGCCATTAAGAAGTCAAATGTTGCGATGGGGAATAAAGCGATAACTAAACCAAGTCCTCAGATATTAGAAGATATGAAAAAATTTACCCTCAGGATCAAATTTGCAACATGCTTCATATTCCTATAGACAGTTTCATTTGGTTTATCTATATATGTATGTACATATCAACGTCCAAATCACAATAAGAAATGAGAAAAAATACTAAGATCTTTCAGCAGTAACAGGCGGTCTTCGTCAGAGTCAAATCCACACTGAAACCAAAGTTGGTTTCTCATTTCTCATCCAAAAGAGTTCACAGTTAGCACATGGTTTTTTTACTTTTTTTTCTTCCTGTACTCCTTTGTTTACCCTAACATCTCTTCCTGGACATTAAAAGACAAATGTCTGTAATGCAAATGTCAGTGTCCTTTCCTGCACTTTCCACTCCTTAAAATACCTCTTTTTGCCCCCCACTCTTCTCAAACCCTTACAAGATAGTTATACATGTTCCTTTGGTTTCAGTTGGGGTTTGACTCTTCGAAGAACGCTTTTTACGGTTGAAAGATCTTAGTCTTCGTCTCATTTTTTATTGTAGTTTGGACGTTGATTGTTATTACACGTGCTTATTGTGAAATCTTGTTATATATGGATGTCGAAATACTGAAGTGAGTGTTTGTCAATGGTTTTTTGTCCTGAACTATATATACAAACCATCAGAGTATTAAAAGTAATAAATTCACTAAAATTTAATTAATTAATTTAATTTAATTAATGATAATTATTCCAATTAATAAAGAAGAAAAATTCTGTACCCAGTAGCCCAGTAGCAAGTAGCGGGAGACTTTTTGTCATCGGAGATTCCTTCAAACATAATGCCATGCTCTTTAATTGCAACCAGAGATTTATTCACGTTAGCTGAATTAATATCTTGACCTTTCAGCTTCTAAAACAAAAACATTACGAATAATGAGTCCAAATTATTAAGAAAAGAACAAAGTAAATACATTAAAATCAAAATATAAGGAGAAAGGATTATTCTAAAAAGTCATATAGATGAATGAAAACTTCAAATAGAATTTACAATGTTTTTTTCTATAATAACGATACTTCTTTTCGCTATAGGAAGAACAAATATTTTCATAAGGTTAATAAATTAATTAAAAAAAGTTCTACAAAAATTAATAAAAAGTTTACATGAAACTTTTAAATTAATCAACAACTAACTAATAAGCAAATCACTAATCAATAACAATGAATTTTATTAATCACAAAAAGCTTATCAATTTTGGTAAAAATCAAATTCAAATGTTCTTGATGAAAATAATGACTTAGTGAGAAGGTGAGACGTCTGACAGTCATATTATTTCTTCAGCTCATTAATGTTATCTTTTCTCTTTGTCTAGCAAATATAACCCAAGGAAGGGCACAGATGGAATAAGTCGTTTAATAAAACATTTTCAAGAATAGATTTTTCTATTATTTATAAATTGCTTTAATATTTATTAAATATTAAATATTTAATAAATTTAATTAATATATTTAATAAATATTAATATTTATTAATATTTAATATATAATATCTCATTATAAGTACATCGTCTACTAGAGCTAAAGAATTGATTTACTAGTATGATCGGATGATTTATTGGGAGTTTACATCACAGAGTTACTGTATGATAATATATGCCAGGAGTCCTCAATCAGGGTGAAATTCAGACCTATTGGTTAAATTTTGAGTTTTAAGGGGGGGAATTGTGACTACAGTAAGTTTACTACTGAGTGAGGAAAGCTATTGACCTCTCCATATATCATATATATTCCGCAAATTACACCATCAGTTCATAGATTGAATTATTTTGTCAACTTAAATTAATAACAAATACTCATAAAACACATTTAATATGTGTATAATGTTAGATGTTACCCTGAATGCAATGGTGTTGGACAAAACAGCTTGGATATGGTGCGATAAGACTCTAAACCTGTTCATGACATGAGAGAGCTCAGCAGAGTGACAAGAGGCATTCCCTGAGCCCAAACTGCTCACAACAACACCTTCGCCAACCTCCAGCTGCACGTAGTGGAGTAGCATTCCACCCATTTTCATCCCTACTCTGAAAACAATGTAAAACATACGTAAGAAAGAGAAATGAAAAGAAAATCCAGACATTCTATGAGCCTATACTGCCCACAACAACGCCTCCTTCAGCATGAAGGTGTACGTATTAAGCAGCATTTTTGAAAATCCGCGTAACACACGCATAACGTACATAATCAGAGATAAACAGTTTTTTTTTCATCCATGATATTTAATACCATTATTTTTCTTGTACTGAGGATTCAATCAAGAATTTTTAAAACATTCAAACATTGCAAAAATCAAATTATCGATACATCAAATAAATTTTTATGTGTGTTCTATTATAGGTCCAAGAGTGTTTGTGTGATGTGCATTACGCTACGAATACATTTAAATGAAAATTGAATAAAAATTTGATTGCTTAAGTTATTATTTTAATATATAGTAGATGCTCAATACAAAATGGGGTTTTGCTAAAAGAAACGAAGTACGATTTAAAATCAACATTTAAAATGCTACGCCAATACAAGATGAAAAATGTTTTAACTTTATGTCCAAGGAGGTATTACCCTCTCCCAAGCCTAATCCAGTATCTCACTTGCTTATGAGTCTCCCGTTGGAGCCTCCATCTGAGGAATGTAAAAGACAAATCCGACTAAGTAAAATCTTAATCTAGGCTCAGTTTGAAACAAATTAAGACAGATAATTTATTATACTGACTTATATGTAATAGGGAATAAAGTACAACTCATTCAGTCCTTGGAAGTGAGATTTGATGTTGTTTGGTGTAATAATGCTAATACCTTTCTGTATTATTCAAATCACTTTTATAAAAAGAATATTTGGTTCCAATAAAAATTAATTATGTTCTACAATAAATTCAACTAGATCATTCGTGGATTAAAATAATCACCATTCAACAAATTCTTTACCTTTACTTGTTAAATAATTTAAGAAATAAAATATTTGAATGTTATCATCAAATTACCTTGAAAGAGATGATTCATGTAAACTTCTGTCGAGGTCATTTAAATCAAACAAGGAATATGTGTCAAGTGATTGCCGATCCTGAAAAAGGAAACGATTAACCTTACCAGGAATTAAAGGGAATACAAAGAGGCGAATAACAAACTTTGTTTACTTACAAGAAATCAATACAACTAACATTTAAAAAAAGGACAATACTTCCTAACCATTTTTACAATTTTTTGGTAGAGTATAACAGACTGGTATAGTTGATAAGACTTGTACTTTCACCATAGCATTCAATAAAGAATGCATACAAATGTCAATTGCCTTAATAAAGCAACAACATAACCTTCGTTGCGGTGATTATTATTAACATATTAGCTATAACAGTATTTTTATTTTATTTAAGGTTTCTTGAATCCAGAACTGAGATAAACTATATTTGGTCAATGAAGCAGTCATTATGCATGCAATACTCGTTGTTGACCAAAAACACAAAAGAGAATCGACGATCTTGTTTGAAGTGCAATAAAATAAAATAAATAATTTATTTCGCAGTTGGGTTTTTCCTAAATCATTTCCAAACGAAGCTAATGTAATAAGGGTTCCGACTTACTCTATCTGCAATGTATCCATATAGATTCCACAAGGAAAAAAGTAATAGCACAATATATTGATAATTTTTCCCAGTATCTCGATCTATTCTTACGGTAAGACAACACTGATAAAAGTGTATAGGAAACGATTTTCAAACACGAGATATCATTTCTAACAATTTTTTTGACGCCGATTGTACAAATATCACATCATTTACATCGTTTCTATTATGAACGACATAGGTTAGGTTGGGATGCGGTGGCAGTCCCAGAAGAGAACAAATTCTTGGGACACAAACCAAGCACATTGGTTCTTTGAGATACCACACAATGAGCATTCTATATTTGGGAATCTTACCTAACTAGATTGTATTGAGAGTAGGAATGTAGGTAAGTCATGAATACCTGACATCGTTCAGGCTCGGGACAGAAAGTTTGTCTTCTCCGAGGAATGACGTGCTCAGATTAATTTACTCTCTCGTGAATAAATCGAGAACCAGAGTAAATATTGAACCCAGGATATTACCAGCCTAGAGGCCAGAACGTTGCCACTTGGCTAACCTGGCCACTTACAAAGGACGTAAGGCGCGCTTCAAGATTTATAATCAAATCATGCCTATCTCTGTAGTCCTCACAATCTATTTGAAATATTAAATGCTTTGCTATAGCACTAAGTGTTGTGCTTACTTAAGTAAGGTAAAAACAAATAATTAGATCATTACAAAATAACAAAGTTCAAGGACTGCCAAATATCCTTACTACAATTTAAGATGTTCAAATCAATAGAACAATTGCAAGTACATGTGGTCATCCTTGTATAGTGATACTTCACAACTCTGATACCATACTATCTTTTTCTGCTAATAGTAATTCCATAGGAACATTCTTCACAGTTGATCTGACTGGAATGATACTATATCGGGGATTTCTAAATATTACCTTACTAAACCGAAGTCTTTAAAAATACCTGAGATGTAACAGGACTTTACAGCCTGACAGGGATAACGGAGAAAAAACATTTTTCTTTCACTTCCTAAAAGAGAATCTAGTGACAATTTGATATATTCTAATGTTGAACTTTCAAAGGTAGCCTCAATCATGTTAAATACCAGACGATGAATGGTTTCATAATGTCTCTTACTGGAGGTCTCTTCCTTACTCTTTCCCTAGACCTACTGATTGTAATTTTAGGATTTCTATGAAGTATATGTAGTAACAATTAAACTGCATTATCTCAAACGATAGCCCAGTTTCAGTCGATGGAACACTACTTTTAAGGAATATATACGAGCAAACATACCAATATGGTCGTCACAAATACAAAAATTTAATCACTACAAGATTGAAGGGAACTTCACTATAATAATAATAATAATAATAATAATAATAATAATAATAATAAAGACCTCTAGTCCAGAGTAAAGGCTAATGGTTTTTATTTCTCAGTTGAGTTAAAATATTTCCAAACAAATCTTATAACATGGGTTCCTACTTACTCTTACTTTTCATTCATAGAGAATATAAAATATATTCATAGAGATTCCATGAGAAAAAAAAGTAACAACACTATATACTTATAATTTTCCCCAGTATCTAGCTCTATAGTAAGACAACACTATTAAAAAGTGTATAGGAAACCATTTTCAAACACGAGATATATTTCATACAATTTTTTGTACATACAGCAAGAAGCAGGAAATATATATTTTGATATTTATATGATGCCATTCATATTGTTTACACAAACTACGAATGTCATCCTACCTTTTCTGACTCATCGGAATCCTTTGACTGACTGCTGTTATCGCGTTCACGCTCTGCTCTCCGACCCATCACTGGACCAGCTCCATAGACGTTTGGCAGACTCGCACTTCGCCCAACCACTCCTTCTTCCCAACCTAAAAACTCAACTCATCACATCTACAGAATAATAAATTACTTCTCTATCAGCAGTTCATGAAATTATCACAAACTTTCCATAAATCACTATTTCATAAATTTACAGTGCACGACAGTTAAAATTGCACGGCATCAAACACAGGTTGAATCCCATTACTCTGACAACTACCAAACCTAGACCTAAAGTTTGTCAGATTACAGGAAATTCAGGGCTACAAGAGGTTCTAAGCGAGCACCTTAAGACCTCATAAAGTTTTAGGCCGACTGCATTATAATTCTAAAATTGAATTAATATGACATAATTCAGGTGTAAAGTAAATTTTCATGTAGAAGGTTAAGTTAGGTTGCAGTGGCAGTCCTACAAGGGAACCATTGGCCCTTTGTGATACACAATGAAGATTGATTCTACAGTGGGAGTCCTAAATTTTGCCTAACTCAAGTGTATTTAGAGTAGAGATCTTTAACGAGTACCTGACATCGTACAGGCTCGGGAACGACGGTTTAACGTCCTTCTCCGAGGGACAACGTGCTCAAATTTATTCACCTTCCGCGTGAATAAATCGAGGGCGTGAACCCCGGTCCTATCAGTTCAGAGCCGAGCACGGAACCATTTCATGTATTAACACACATATGTTAAAGGAATTGAAGGTTGATATTACAGAAAGACAAGCAAACGACAAAAACTGGGGAAAAAATATCATAAATAGCTAAAATATATTACTAAATGTTAATAGATTACATGAACAAGAGTATAAATGACATAAATGTCACTGTACAACAAAAAGCACGAAATCTACAGTCTGAAAAGAATAGCAAATGAAAAAAAATATGGAATTCCAGAGGTACAGCCTGTATGTCAATACAGAAAAGGATAATTTAAAATTATTTTATAATTGTTACAACATACCTGGAAGAGAAGAGAAATCAACACTGCTTCTGTGGCGAAGGTTAGGTGGTGGATCGATTATTTTAACACTACAACCTATAAAATATACAGGTTTTAGTAACAATACAATATTGTAATTATACATATACACTCTTAAAAGAACATTTACTACGTAAACAGTATAGTACACAGCTCACACAAATAGATTAGATTTGAAGAATATGATATATTTAGGATGAACCTCGGTTTGTAGTTGTAGTTTCTGTAATCACAATATTATATTAGCAGTATTATCTACAAAGGGAACATTATGTACCTTATGGTATAGAGGTAAGTTTAGTTAGGATTAAGTTTTTTTCTAGGGGGAATGTAATAATAAAAGTACCTCTAGAACCTTAGTCTTAATATTCACCAAGTCGTGGGAGCTCGCCTCCACGTGGTCCACCTTGGGCGAATCCTAGTGGCTTAGATTCCAATATTAGGCTTACGATTAGATGCTACTGAGATGCGGTGAAAGAGCTCTCACATTATAAAGCATCCACCTGGATTGTATTATATGCGTATCATAGCCGCAAGGCCAGGAGACGCCATAACGCAATACAGGTTAAGTGTAATTTAAATGATTATTAGTTGTTGAGTTCTTTAACAAACTATCTAAAAGACCTTAGAATTTTCTTTTTACTTACTTATAATTGTGCTGAATACTTTAATTGTAGTATGTGTTTTTATTGATATTCCCTCATCAATAAATCGATACAAAAATAAAAATACATAACTGATGAGGATGAATGTCAAAATTTAGAAGTGAGTATTCTGATTCTATATATATAACAAAATTTCACAATAAACACGTGAAATAGCAATCAACGTCCAAACTACAATGACCAAACCTCATTTCTTATTGTAATGGACGTTAATATATATATATTTAGTTCAATGTACATGAAGAAACATAGAGAAATTAAAAACTCACGGTTGGATCTCCAACCGTCTCTGTACCAATACGCTTGGTTTCCCTTTCTTATCTCTCCTGAAGACGGTTCAACCAAAAATTAGAGACTGTAAGTGTGTGTTTTTAATTTCTCTATGTTTCTTTATGTACATTGAACTGTATTTGTCCATTTCGGATCGTATTTTCATCGAAAATGTGTATATATATATTGGTCTCCAACCGTCGCTTCATAAGTGCGCTTGGTGTCCCTTTCTCAACTCTCCTGATGACGGTTCAACCGAAAATTAGAGTCAGTAAGTGTGTTTGTTCCTTAGTTCTGTGTTTGTGATTCATTGTAAAACGTATATACTCGTATATATATATATATATATATATACACACATGTTTCTCAGTAAACTATAGACACACAGTAAAGATATTTACAAACACATTTAGTCTCTAATTTTCGGTTGGACCATCATCAGGAAAGTAGAGATAGGGACACCAAGCGTACTTGCGAAGCGACGGTTGGAGAAATATATATCTATATATATAGACTACTTTTCTTTATCGAGGTTTGGTAAAGCGTCAAACGCTTCTCAATAAAACACCTTTAAACCAACCTCGTCTATATTTGTAGACATGTTAGGGCTTGGCATTTATCTATTCCAAAAAAAAGTTTATTGCAATGACAGTTCTATTCTCGGTCGAATAGAATATAAGTATATAATTATAATGTATATAATTATATACAAGTCATATAAGTAAACTTATTTTCAATTCAAGTATAAGTTATACCATTATTATTCAAACAGTACTTTTTGCAATTCATGCAAATGAAGTGACTATAAATTTAACATAATTTCATATTTACAATTCTCATTTACAATTTTCATATAGCCAAATAAGTTCAATAAAAATATTCCAAATAATATTAGAAGAAAAAGATTTAATATAAGTGCGATATGGAATGAATGCTACTCACTGGAAGCAGACTTAGTAAGCTCCATGGTGCTCAGCGGCACATTCGATTCAGGGGTTCTTCGGCCCTCCCCTTCAACTTCCTTCTTCAGGTTGTCTAACCTTTACAACAATAAGTTTTAACTCTTAATACTTTTGTTATTTTTATCAAAATAGCTACTTCAAATCTCTTTTAAGGTCTACTACTGATAAATCATGGGAACATATTTTCTTCTTTAAATACAGAAGACTAAACATTTTTTTCTTTTTGTATCTAATTATTTTTGAAATCTGAGTATTTTAATATATTTTTTAAAAACTGTGTTTAAGAAGAATTATATTTTCATTACAAATCAACAATATTGTCAAATCGGCTCTATAAATAATTACCTGCTCATTAATGAAGTACTAATAATACGTAATACCTTTTATTAAACACTGAGGATTCAGTGAATTATTTGAATACGTGTCGAAAGTTTGAACTCTATCTTTGTGAATGGCTTTTTCCGACTCGATCTTTCAAGTAGTCACTGAGAAAGACCAGAGGTCAAGGAAGCACGGATTACTTATGAGGGCTATTAGAGATGAATTTAACATAGCATTAGCTACTGAACCCTTATAGATTTAATAATTCGAGAAGGTTTGTATCTAATACTAATTCATTATACTGTAACCAAATATTAAACGAAATGAGTACGCTGATGTATTTTCATTCTATACAGAAACAGTCTTTGACATTTCGATCATTTTTGGAGTACTTTTTATCGTATCATTGTGGGTAATTAACCCTCCTCCTACCCTCCAAGGAAAGTAAGTCACGCAGTCACTTGACACTCCTACCATTAATTCCAAATCAGAGCATACTGTTCGACTGTCTGTATCTCAGTTATCATAAATACATTATTTCAAAAGTATGCTTCTTTATATACATTCATTACAAGTAAATTACTTAATACAGTGTGACTAATTTGTATGTTTATTTCCAACTCACGCACGACAAACTTTCTGCGAATTTCATTTGAAAAAGAGTGAATTTGAGAAATTATGGAGAAGTTTTCTTCAAAAACCGATACTTAAACCTATAATGATATTTTCGAAATAAATAAGATTAAGGAATGATTTAATCGACTTAGCTCGTAGTCTGGTGTTGGGAGTATTCCCTCGAATATAGTTATGGACATTGACTAAATTCAAGAACGAGACCAAGCCAACATTCGAGATATAACGGTAATTCATCTATTAATGATTTATACACACCTCTGTGGTGGTAGGTTAGGTTGGTGTGGTAGTTCCACAAGGGAACACATGTAGGACGAGCATTGGTCCTTTGTAATACACCACACAAAGAAAAATGGATTTTACATTGGGAGTCCTAACTTTTGTCTAATTCAAGTATATTTAGAGTAGGTATCTTTAATGATTACCTGTAGCATCTACTGGTATTAGGGATCTGTCTAGATTTATTGTTCTCTCGAGATGGTTCGAGTGGACCAGGAACGAGAGAGAATAGCCCCAAATTCTTTTTTGTGGTATCACAAGGGGCCTATGTGTGTTCTCTCTCGGGACGGCCACTGTAATCTAACCTAACCTAACGATAACCTGACATCATACAGTCTTGGGACCGACGGCTTAACGTCCCTTTCGTCCCTTGGAGAGGACGATCTGCTCAAATTTATTCATCTCCCACGTAAATAAGTCGAGGATCAAGTTGCCACAGAGCTAACTTGACTCCTCTCTGCGGTACTAATAAATCTATTGTTTTTTAAAATACTTTACACTTTTTCACGGGTAATACAATATTCATAACCACTAATATTTTCTAATATAAAGCAATATTTTCTATATTCAACAATGTAATAAAATAGAATCGTATGACTTGAGTCTTCATAAACTTCAATATTTTGTAGACATCAATCTAGTCTATGATGAAAATTTAACTAAAAAGTATTATTTAATAAATTTTGTGTTAAAATTAGTTTTAATTAAAATTATATTGCTAAGTAATATTGTTAAAAAGTCAATATTCACCATTTGGAAATATATTTTGGTATTCCTAAACTGTGAATATGTTCCAAAGTGGCCTGAGCATCGTAAACATAAATTGGATTTGGTCCAGGTTTTCCTTCAATTCTGAAAACAGAAATGGATAAATCAGAAGTTTCTATTATTACTTTAGTAACTTGAAGCACCATACTAACCTGCTTGTACAACCACCAGATTCAAGCAGAACTGCAAGCATATCGTATTCCTAAAGAAAATAATATATTTTAATTAAAAAAAAAACTGGCAACAACTTTTACTGGACTTGTGTAGTCATAATAACCACAATTGTCATAATTAACCATCATTGTGTTTCAAATCATCTAATAGATCCTTAAAAAAAATATTCACTTATCCATTATTTTATCATAATATAATACCATTACACTTTATTATATTATAAACAATCCTAACATTAATTAGTAAAATTAAAAGCATGATTTTATTATTTTTTACGAAAAAAAGAGAAAACATGTTAACTTAAAAGAACAAATAAAATTTATTTCTAACGTTATCAGGTTAATTAATCGGTTATTAAGATCTTTGGCAACGTAGAGGATCAGGACCACGTTTTTAGATCTTCTTCGAGAGGAAACAGAGAAAAGTTTTATAACTCCTTTATAAAAACCTAGGGTAATGGCATTCTTATCACACCTGATCCACACTAAAGGCCGATTGGTAAGAAAGAAATATCTTGTCCATTATTATCATTATTATTATCTATAGAAATAACAAAATATATTTCTGCTTGTATATGCGTTTGTAATATAGAAATACCTAAACTAAAAGACATCGAATATGTCAAAAATTAAACTGACTACTCCAAAAAGTCGAGATTTTACAATAAATGATGATGCCAAAATAATTATATAGAAAACTCATAATGAATTGGAATAGGAGATGCCATTTCGCAAATTTTGTAGTTCATTTTGATGTAAAAGAAAAACAATGGAAAATTAGTTAATTTAAAGTAGTGTTGAAGGACATGAAGCAGCATTTTTAGCACTTTTCTAGGTCACTTTAGCGGGTAGCACTCCCTGCGTGCATTATGCTACTCATGAACTAAGCAGGCATCACTAATACATGCCGACAAACTTTATATTGAGGAGCAGATCGTGTCTACGTCTAAACATTTGAAAATCGTAAGCGATAGACATCTAAAAAACTGAAGTCTAAACATCCATATCAACGGTTTTAATGATGACTTCAGAGATTATCAGGAACACAGAGTCAATTGGAAAAATTTATTTCCTACAACTTTTATTCGAATCTTTTTCTCTGTGATGTCATATAATCCCTCAAAATTTTGAAAAAAAGGTAAAATTCTCTTTTCTTCCATATTGTCATAAGCTTCAATACTTGTTTGGAATTTAAGGTTAAAATTTCAATAATTAAGAGGCTTGTACAATTACACTATTTCAATAGAATTTTAAAACTCAATGGTCGAAAAAAAGATGAAAAACCTTCAATTTTAAATAAAAAAAAAAAGAAAAAAAAGATAAATTACCTGAGCTACAACCAAAAGGAAGTAAGTGCAATGTGGAGGTAAGGAATATGGAAGAGTGGAAGGAGGTAGTAGACCCCTGGCACAGGAGGGCGGGTAGACTTGGCGGTACCAGACCATTTCTCTTACACCCTCAGCCGACAGGTCGAGCAGACCAGTCAATCGCAACAGGGCTCCAATGTCCTCGAGGTCCTCCCGTCCCAGCTGCCATCGCACCAGACCACCCTAACAAAAACATTATAATATAAAAACTAACATTTCTTGTTTTCAAAAATCAAAATGATTTTCTGTTCACAATGATGCCAGTACTTCTGAATATCTAACACTCTTCACAACAATGATTATAGGCTCGATCAAAAATCAAAAAAATCAAAATTTTAAACTCAATTTTTATTGTAAAATAATTGAAGAAGAAAATTCGAAATAAATTAAATTCATAAATCTCAATGTTGTAATCTTAAATTTTAAGATTTCAGACGAAACTTACTAATTTTAATAATTAATAACTTTATTTATGACAAAAAGTATAAAAAATAGTATGAATAATAATAAAGCGCATGATACCTTATGGAAAAAAGCCGTTCCAATAATAGAGTACAGCCTTTGGTTTTCCTGAAAAAAAATAATGATACACCTCAATACTATACTTGTATGCTAAGAAAACTGAACAAATAATTTTAGTTATATCATTATTATTTTCCACTTAATTTAAACAAAATTGTTTAATTATAGTTAGAAAATTATTCGTTATCGACCAGGCGTTGCTTTTTTTCATTATGTGGTTCAGTTTCAAGCAGTTTTCACTGCTGATAGGAACCCTAACCTCAAACCAAAACCTATGTGGGTCGGCTATATCCTGACCTGACACCCGAATTCCATGTAAAATAGCACATGACAACTTTAACTATTCTTCAGACCAATTAATTTCAAGTTATATTACTAAAGTATTTAAATGGAATGAATACCTCTTACTCGAACTTCATGTTCTATTTTGTTTTTTTGTTTTGTTTTAGGATGAAGTTGTTCATTTGATCTGTTTTGATCTTTGTGCTCCTAAACCTTCCAGTCATTGCACATCTATCACATATGTGTTTACGTGTTGCCCTTTAGGCAGGCAACACGATACTACAAGGCGCATCATGCGAAAGCACCATAAGTCGAAAAATAGCAACCCTAGTACTTGTTAGACGGGTTTTTCATTTTCTAGTTTTATATGAAAGAACTTAGTCCTGGGTCAATACGTTTCTCTGTTAGTCATTTCCTTTTTCTTTTGTTCTTTGTCGTACACAAAATCCAAGAAACAAATTTCCAGTCTTCTTGTGAAGGATCGACTCTACATTTTCCTTACTACTGTCCCGGTTTTCATCTCCAGGGTATAGGGCTTCCTGCTATAGGACTCACATGCCTCACCGATTCTTCTACCATACCAGACACATGTTCGGTTATCTGCTCTCTTGAAACGGTGAAGATACTCATTCCTTAAAGTCGCCATAGCCCGTGAAGTTGTTAATTTCATCATATTCTGGAGTCTCATGATGAATGAGACTGCATACAGAGGAAACTCTCTCTATTCAAATTTTTGGAGCCTCAAATCTGACTGATCTTTAGTGCCCCTTTAAAAAGCATAGTATAACTTTTTAAACAAGAATATAATTCGTTTAAAAAAATCCAAATATTGGATATTCCAAAAAAACAATTCGGAAGTCTGAATATCACTTGACGAAAATGACCAGTTTAACATAAACTGGCAAAACAAAAGCCATTGAGCATATATATACGAGTAGTAAAAACAATATTTAGATTACCAGAGATAATTAATTAGAATTGATAAACACGAATCGATACAGATTATAAGATAGTCTCGTGGAACTTTTATAATGATGGTTTTGTTGAGGTTTAATAGGTTTAATGTGAACTGAGATGGAAAAAAATATTGTACAAGGTAACATACTTATCAGAAAATAAACCTACTTTATTTGGTAGAAAATTTTAATTGAATAGTGAGCAGTTTGATGCAGTTAACACTAGGTATAAGGGATCTCATAGTCAGACCTTTGTATCATTGAGGATACTGGAAACTCCCATTCAAATAAGGGGCAGTGTTAGTTGGTTCCCTAAAGGTACTAATAGTTTTCGGTTTGTTATCAAAGAAATATGACAACCATAAAATTGAAAATTAGTATAATTCAATATTTAGCAAAAATTAAGATATCATACTCACAAAATCTTTTATGCAGTTAGATTCCAATTCATTCATTGCATCAGACAAAAGAACCTAAAACAATCATATTAGCAGTTTAAGTTTAAAATTCATAAATCCATTTATAAAGTATCTCCTAACCCTGAAATGGAAGTCATAGCTTTCAGTAACGTCAAAAAAGACTCCCCAAAGAATTTCCCACCACTGTTATAAGGGTAATAAACTTTTTCATAAAAAATTATTTCGTTTTGAAACATTATGATACAACTAGAGCCATTCTCTTTCCATGTCACCTATTTTAAATACTCATGTTAATATAAATTAGATAATATATTTATATTTATGAAAATATACTAAAATAAGATACTCTAATTAGATACTTAACGTGTGATATAAGATATGACACGTTAAAACAACTGAATGAGAAATCCTCCCTGTTAAGGCAGGACATTACATCGAAACCAAGTGAGACAATGGACACCGAGTATCACATGGGCAAATCACGTGAGCATTTGCTCACGGTGAGCATTTCGCCCGGAAGAAATCTTCCCTATAAACCCAACCGTAAGCCAATCTGACAAGGGACTGAACGTACTAACTAGAGAGACCAGGTGAGAACAAGGTGGCTAATGTGTCAATCACAAAACCATTTGAACGCCGGTAGAAATAAAGTAACATACTTTATACTAATAAAGTGACAGAACAAAAATATTTTTGTTCAGAAAAACACATTTTCACGCTTTTCACATTCATTCTATAATAACAGAAGACAAGCTTATTCATTGGTGACACAGAGTTACATTTTCAATACTATCCTGGATTACACTTATGGTGATATTTTCATAGGAAGTTTTATTGGTGTTCTCATACTGCTTGGGTTATTAAGCCTACATGGCTCAAGTTTTATTCCAATATATATATAAAAAAATTATTGTTATAGAATATAAATCAGAAATGAAATCAGTAAGTTAAAATAATAATCATTCAAAAAATGTACGACTAGGATGTTCTAAGTCGAGAGCATACAAAAGTACGTAGCCTATATGTTATCAAGACTATAAGTTGTTAGATTCACTTACATTTACATTGTATCTCACATTTGTTAGCAGGCATACCTGTATTTCTTTTGGAACAGGAAGAAACAAACACCCAGGAAGAATACTTTCAAAATCACAAGCAAACTTCTCTCCCACAGTCTTCTTATCCATGATTCTTTTAAAAAAGCTTGAAACTAGATCATCAACAGAAGACTTATTCACTTCTTCTGAAAAACACCTTAAAAAAAAACTTTTAATTAGAACGGAAGAACACGTCATAATTCATTAAGAAGAGAAAAAGTTACCTGGTTAAAGTTTGATGGGAAAATCTGAGTGCCTTGACCAGTTCAGCATTTAGTTTTAACGCCTCGTGTAAGTTAACCCTTGAATAATTAACAGATTTACTGTACACATCTATACACTATGAGTACCAATTTTAAAAATACACTACACATGAAAACTAATTATTTTATATCTGAGGAACAATAACACATAACTCTCACACAAAAGGGATATTTTGGATTTATTTATTAAATCAGTCGCAATTTCGTACAAGTTATATACAAAATTTAATAACCATTTTTTGTATAGAGCTAAACAACGCCATTTTTAAAATTATGATGTTAACATATTTTAGAACACAATATAATGTATAAATACTATATGACATAAAATGAACGAACTAAATGGTATGAAAACAAAATATAAATGGTGTTAAGTTAAGGCTGGGGTAACAGCTAATATAACTGACTAACAGCAAAAAATGCTGAAGTGGCCCACAACTGTAATGAAAGTATACCTATTGCTAGAAATAACGTACAATTAAGTAATTCATTTTAATGTGACTGCTCGTATTTTCAATTATTATTAAAATATGATTGGCATGTTTGCTTAGATAATTATGTTCGCCTCTGGACTGGTAGATCTGGGGTTCGATACCAATTCTGGCATTAGATTTATTTAAGTGGCAGGTGAAAATCAATGATAGCTCTTTCTTCTTGTGGTTATAGAATACAACATTTCGAGTTCTTAAAATGACCAGAACAACAGAAAAAACATAGCAGTGGTTTTGAAATGAAGTGCCCCTCTCATAATGGAATATTCCTCAAAAACAATGGAATTCATTTTTACACCAACTACAGTTTATGAAATTTTATGAAGATCCAGAAAAAAGGCCAACTTGGAGATACATTACAAAACATTTTGATCACAACAAGCCACTCATTACATCCTGTTATAAAAGACCTTGGTACCCAAAAATATCACAAAACTAATTTTTTTTTTATGGTGTCTGCAATTTATTCATATCCAATAAAAAAAAGTCTTAAAATCAAACAACATATAAAAACGACAAGAATATCTAACCTTCAAATAAAATAATTTAAAACTATCTTTAAAAAAAAAAGACTAACATATATTCACCTTTCATTCGATATACAAAGAAGCATAACATCTTTTCCCTCTACTGTGTAAATTACATTGAAAATATGTTCATCAACGCTAAACGTGGTGCTGAAATAAGTAAAATAACGTCAATATTCTAATGAATGGATTATTACAAGAGATATAAAAAAATGTAATGTTAATTCAAGAGGAGTTAATACTAACAGAATTATAATTAATTACACCTTAAAACTCCTACTTTTTTAGAACTGAACACATGAATGGTAGATATGCGAAATTCATTTGATATTAAACATACTTTAGGAGATAAGTTGAATTTAAAGTGAAAAATCTATGTCAAAATGAGAAAAAATATACTGCAAACGTTATAATTAAAACAATAATAAAATAAACAAATCATATAAAAAAAATATTAATAAAAAACCGTTTTCTGCTTAAAATAGAACTTTATTACTTACACTTAAGTTTAAAAACATTACAAACATACTAAAAATGTTGAAATTTACCAATTGAAAAACTCTAAGAAAAAAAATAACAAAATATTTGACATTAATTGAAAATTAACCACAATAAAAAAAATTTGTTGAACATGAACTGATCAATCCAATATTTTACCAAAAATTAATGATTTCTACATTAAAAGTCTATAATTAAAACTATGTAATGCGTGATTAAGTTTTTTTTTTTTTTAAATACAAATAAAACTATCTTCTTTTAATACAACAAAAAATATACATTATATTAAACAATAATTTTTTGGAAAACTAATCAAATAATAATTTATATATATCCAATTGTATTAAGAATAATTAAATTATATAAAACAAATCATATTTTGTAATTATATAATTCAATTTTATGTATTTATTTTATATTTGAAGAAACAAATTTGGTGTATTAATTTAAAACAAATAAAACGATAATGGTGAAAAGCAAAGGAAACTTAAACACTGTAAGTGTATAAGGAGGTAGGTTATATCTAAACTCCATCCACACTACTCAATCACTGATGAAATGGATTGGACCATTAAATAAAAGAAGTCACACGAACCCATTTCTATCACTAACGCAATCCATCTTAAGAAATCCATTAAATTCTAAAATGCATTTCGAGAGATGAAGATATTTCTTTAGAACGAAATTTCAGTTCTTGAAAAACAATTTTTTGACAAGGGACCCCCCCCCCCCCCCTTCTACACTTATGTGAGGTAGATTACCTGTAATATCTACCTCACGCTGAGACTTTGCAATAGAAGGATATCGTACAGAGGAAGCCATTGATTAAGTAGTGACGGCTAAAAATGATGGTTATTGCACACACAGGTAAATTTTTCTGACGCCCTTAGTTGATCAGTGTATTTGCCCAATTGCACATCAAATATACCTAGTAACTAAAGAGACAGGTATACCACTCGCACATTCTTTCTTGGGTCTATGATATGGAGTTGGACTTGTGGTTGCCATGGTCCAAACACTATTTTATCTAGGAAGGGTGTCCTCTGTGCATATAGGGATTCTTTAACCCTCTGTGAGAAGTATGTCTACCTTCTCACATAGTTCCACTAGTGAGCAGCAAATGGTAATCTAGAGACTGTTACTTCTGCCAGTATTTTGTGAAAACAGCTCTAAAAATGGTACCCATCCTGATTCGGAGTAACTTGGGTATTGCTGGACAGATATTAGCGGCCTAGAGTAATACTCATAGGGTAGTCCAATAAGCAGATGATTGCACTTGATCAATCAAACACTGCAATATTCCACTCTCTATAGTATTAAATACCATAAAAGCAAAGGATCAATTATAACTTTGTAGTAAACATTTATTCATGGTACCAACACTCCATGGTTACCATGGACCTACAACGTCCCACTAACTCAGGCCACGTTAATTCATTAAATTATAAAATGTTTATCCACTATACATTTCCGACACTTTTCTTATAAAGAAAAGAAACTACTTTCAATTACTATACAATGTACCTTAATTAACAATTTTTTATGCTACATTATTCGAATTAATTCTAGTGAAAAAATAACTGATTACCTTAGAGGGGGATGGTGAAGAGAGTGAAGGGAGGGAAGAAGATGAAGAAGAGTGAAGAAGCCACCGGCCGTTCGAACCAAAGGACTCAATTGGTTAGTTGGGAATCTGTAGACGATCGCCTGGTCCAAAGGACAGCCTTCACGTAACTCAGAAGTTTTGCCATACACCAACCAACCCACTTCTCTCTTCAAATGAAAGACATGTGACTAAATCAGCCAAAACTTTTAGTTTCAAATCCCCCCCAAAAAAAATGTTTCCAAATAACCAATATGCAGAAAAAAACATGGTTGAAAGAAATATTTACAAAAAAAAATATCTGTATCTATTAATTAGAGGCTTAATAAAATAGTTTCAACTTAAGTCTGAATATCAATATTATTTTTTATAGCAATCTGGCCTATTTCTCAACTGGAAGTTTTAGCATATTTTCAATAAAAATTCAATCACGCCCTACAAAATGACTGCTTTGGTGACGGTTTTTTAAAAAAAATGCTTTGAGGTTTAGTTTTCGATTGTAACTAAATTAGAAACAAATGCATTAAAATTATTGTAGATATTATAAATTAGTATTCATGAATTCATGTCTATGTTTGTTTATACCCAACAACTCTGACAACCCTGGTCAAAATATTATACACATATGTGCTACAATATAATATTTTATTGTCTACAATCGTCTACAATATAAACGATTACCTCATGATGATTACCTTGAGACGTGATGTAAATAACTAGACAGAAGTATGAGTAATTCTAATTTAAAATTCACCAGTCTCAAAAGAAAATGAAATTTAAAGTGCAATGAAAACAAATACATTTGTGCTTAATTAAAATCATTTTGCTTCAACTGTGATATAAAATATATGCCTGCTACAAATCTTAAATTAGACAATCAATAAGAAAAGGTTAGTTATAGGTTAGTTAGTTAGGTTAGGTTGCTGTGGTAGTATCACAAAAGAACACACACATTCAGAACATTGGGAGTTTGTGATAACACACAATGAACATTCTACATTGGGACTCCTAAATTTTGCCTTACTCAAGTGTATTTACAGTATGGATACAATGAGTATATCGTGCAGGTTCGGTACCGACTGCTTAACGTCCTCTCCAATGGACAAAGTGCTCAAATTTATTCACTTCTCTCGTGAATAAATCGAAGGCTAGAGTGGGTATTGAACCCCGGATCTACCAGTACAGAGGCGAGCACGTTGCACTGGCAACCTCATGAATAAGAAACACTTTTCATATAATGAATCTGATACAGACAAAACTGCGATTTCTATAAAGGACAAACAGGGAGAAAAAACAATGTTTTGGTATTATTTTCCAGCAAAAATAAATGGTTTCGCTGGACGTCAGAAATGATGAAATTTTCTCTGGTATAAGGTCAGCGAACAAATATTACTCCTTAATATATTTCATAAAAAAAAAAGTTTGGGAGAACTGGAATTTTGTCCATTAAAAGAGACATTTTCATCTTTAAATACTGTTCAAATTAATGAACTGTCCCTACCATCCCATCGAATGTTTGCTTGAGTAGTGAATGAAGGTATTTCAGGGACCTGTTAAAACATAACAGTCTTTTTTACAGTAAGGATTCCCTTTGTACTCTATAGTTTCTTCTTCAGAGTTATCTAAAAAACTCTCTAACTTATAATCAAACAATATTTTCCTGCATTTATGTAATTGATAGAAGTAGCAAAGGTTGAACCATTCGTATAAAATGTTTGTGATCCGTTTTTTGTATACTTTGAGCGTATTCATTAGGATTGGAAAGTTATTTTTATTGCTTTATCATACTTATTCAGATGTATAGCAGGCATATGGTTTATAAGACTTGTGAAAGTAAAATGGTTTTGAACAAGCACAAATGTGTTTGTTTTAGTTTCATTCTACTTTTTTTTTTTATCTAGAGTTCGTTGAATTTTAAACCAAAATTATTTAAATTTCAGTTTACTTTTATAGTCACACCTCCATCAACTTCAAGTAAATCTTAGAAACATCGTGCATATGTATTTTACGAGGGTTGCAACAAAATTGTAGTATACAAACAAACAAACATCGGGTCATGAAGATTAATGTAATATTACAGATGGTATAATCATTAAGAATGTTTTAATAATAGAAATGTAAAACTAAATATATAAACACTCATAGAATAATCTTATTCTATTTAATTGAGTTAAGAGCGTAAACTCAATTAATAATTGTAAAACCTCACTGTAAAACTTACCTGCTTTAGAGTAGCATGAGCTGAAGGAAGTCTCAATGATAATTTTGAATTAATTTTCTTATTTTTCTTGAATTTCAAAGTAACCTAAAAAAAATAAGTTGCAGCCCTGTTATATATCCAAATTAAGTTAAAACTATTTACACTGAAAAAGTTAAGATACCACTGAAAAATACCAGGCTAAAATAAAAACTTGTTTTTTCGTATATATCACTCAAACTTACTTTTCTCTTCATTACTATTCTATATGTGGAAACAGTGGCTCATTTTGGTACCCACTTTGTTTATTGGGCCAGTCACATAACTCTGTTTGTATTACTCTCGATTAGCACTATATTGAAATGAACAGGTAGCCCAGCGGCCTACGTGCTCACCTCTGGACAAAAGAGATTTCGAGTTTAATTCTAACTTTAGCCTCAATTTCTTCATGCGCGAAGTGAAAAATTCTGAGAACTTCCTCCCACGGAGAGGACGTTAAGCCGTCGGTCCCAAGCCTGTACGATGTTAGGTATTTGTTAAAAATCCCTACTCTAAATACAATTGAGTAGGACAAATTTAGGACACCCAATGTGGAATCAACCAGGTGAGGTAATGTTGTTCACCTATTACTAAAATGGTGCTAAATAATAAATGAGTTACAATTTTCGCCACTAGAACAACACTAAAAGGTGAAAGCCTATATGTGTGGACACTGGAAAACAAACAAACACCATTGGAGAAAATTATTTTAATTATTTTCACGGTATAGAAAAGTGAAGGAAGTAATTGTACACTATTCACATTAGGGATAGTTTAAAGCAATCTGGTATCTAGTTTAAAAGAAAAATCTATAGTGAATTAGATAATTGCTTTCAAAAGGTTGACTTGTTTTCGTGACAACTGTAAACATTACAACGATTGAGGCAGACTGTAATGTAAATGAGTTAATATTTATAAAATATATACTCAACTGTTTTTGAATCTGGTTCAGATGAAAGGATGCTCTCAATATTTTGAGGTGTAACTGTGTGATTATCAATGCTGTACAACCAATCACCTGGAAACAAACAATGCAAACATACTGACAGAACATCTCAAGACACAAACATTATTTTATTTGTACATTACAAGCCATTACATATACCAAAAAACCAATGATAGAATGTTTTAAATGCTATTTCAAGTTCATTTCTCGGTTTACAGCATATAAAAGGCAACAATGAAATTACTTCACGGATATTTCAAACAGTTCGGTATATGCCTTCACAAATAAAACATGCAGTTTATGTGCAACTTTTTATTATTTATGTGGGAATTATTTCATTCAGAATTATTAATCATATCAAGTAAGATGACTGTTTAAAATACTAATGACTTATTACGTTACTACGTAAGTATTTTTAACCCCAAAGTGTCAAACTAGTAGCCCCTCAAAGTATCCGAAAAGTTAAAATTATTCTGGGATATTTTTTTTATTAATTTTTCAAAATGAAACATTTTGATGGTGAAAAGTGTTTTTTGGCAGCACATATTTAAGTAAGCAACTCCTTTCCTGAAAGCACCTAAGACACTTCAAAGTTCAAAACTGATTCCATCTTAGGATAGAAATGAAGACAATAAGGAATGTATTTATGCTCTAAACATAGATTAAGCCAGTTGACACGAATGGGCTTACGCTGATATTAATCATTTGAATCTCGTATTGAGGGAAGGATGCTGGATTCAAGCAGTAAGGTAAAAGTGCAAGATATAAAGGTACATTCAATTCCACCGGTAAGTCGATCGTAAAATCAATTTACATTATTGTCTCAACGTGCATCAGCCGCACTGAAAGATTTTAGAATGATAGTTATTACATTAGTAAGGTGTTAAAGGAAGAAAAGAATATAGGTTTTTAACAATGAAGCCTTAATAAAAACCACACATTTTCCAATCACTCTTTCCAATTCAGTCTTTCTGGTCAACCTATAGATATAACTCCAGTTTGTACGTTGAAGGAGGCCAGGCTAGCACAGTGGCATCACACTTGTCTCTGGACTGGTGGATCCACGATTCAATACCCATTTTGGCCCTCAATTTATTCACGCAAGAGGTGAAAAAACCCGTACATCGTTTTTCTGAGGGAAGAATGTTAAGCCATCGGTCCCGAGTCTATACGATGTCAGACACTCGTTAAAGACCCCTACTCTAAATTTAGGATTTTCAATATAGAATCAACAGGTAATTGTGGCTACCCATTACTAAAATGGGTGCTAAATTATAAATGAGCCACAATTTCTGCCCCTAGAACAACACTTAAGGTAAAAGCCTAATAAGTTGGAAAACAAACAACAGTTTGTTGTGCTCTATGTTGAGCACAACAATAGAGTTAACTAGGGAACACTTCCACCCCTAGTTGTGGAAGTTGTTTCTTACTTTGAAAGTAGTTAATGGAAGAGAGAACATCACACAGCTTTGTGCAGTAATTGGAGATGAAGCACATTAATTGCAACTGTACAGCGGGTTCGCAGAATTAAATGAGGGAGCTTTGGTTTCGATAATGAAGACCATTCTGGTCATTCTGCGGCGCTATTACAGAAGAAAACATAATCACTGTACGAAGCCGATCGAGATTTCACTTATATGAATATCGCGTCATTCCTAAACATTGGAATGAGTCAGGTACAGACGAGGTCCAACATTAAAGTTGATGAGTTCGAAAATTGTGTTCACCCTGTGTCCTGACTTTAACGGTTGATCACAACAAACCTCGAATCACATGGCACCAGGAGTAATAATCAGAGTTAATATTCCTTCTATAACAGTTATTGGTGATAAAACCAATAGGTGATTTATTATATCATAATTTTTCAGATTTCTATATTCAAAATAATGAAAAAATATCAAAAGTTGTTCGTCCAGAAAGTTCTTTCGATGAAAATGCTCATTTTTCCAGATCTTTGGATATGCCGCCAATGTAGTTTTAGAAGAAATGCTAACTGGTACGAATCATTTGATTTCCTGAAGTCTTTAAAAGAATGCCTCCGAAGCAACCTTAAACGAGACAATGTAAGTTCAAATATTTCCGCAAAACAAACCAAATTGTTGGCTCAGGAGAATATTGACCTGTTGCACTACCTATCTAGATCTATCACTATGCGGAATCTTTATTATTCTAAATATGAAAACTCGGTTACGCAGATAGCGTTTTAGAAACTCTGACGCAGCAACTGCATCATACCGTGGAGTTGTGCTTGTGATGACTAATGTTGGAGTGGATTCAGACATTGAAAATTGTTTGGACAAATTAAAAAGTGTTCTGCATTCAAAAATGATTAATTTGAAAAACAATCAAGTCATTAATCATATTAATTTTCTAAGAACTTAGTCCTCTTTTCTAAACTTTCAGTGCGACTTCCATATCAAGTTCAAGTTTAATAGGAAAAACCACCTTAAGAGGAAAAACAGAGAATGTTAAAAAATATATTACTTCACAAATCACCCAAGTTAGAGTCAGTGGTAGATAGGGTGCACTAAACTACGACCAGCCACCTAGGGGGATGGAACTCCAGTGATACCTATAGCAACAGTGGCCTGATAGACATCGAGGAAGATGGGGCAATAGTCGACAACCAGTATCCTGGACTTATCTACTTGGGAGACGAGTCCTAGTCTCTTTTCAAGAAGTAGCAAACCATCATCATCCGAGTGGCTTAGTGGTGCCATTGTAACATCCAGACTATAGTACTCACCGCTCTTAAACATCAATTTCATAATTACGAAAATTAAAATTATAATTATCAAATAATCCTCATTATTTATCGTTGTTCTACGTCAATTATTATTCTGGATGGCATTAAAACACACAAAGGCATTAGAAGAAAAGGTGATGGACGAACACCATAATAACATAAACTAATTTTTAAGTAATTTCATTTAACCTTAATTACAGACCCAATCCTAAACTGTATGCTTCGAATCATTATTAATTCGAAGACATTATGTGCAAATAAATGTCTGCTAACTTAAAATCATTTTAATTTTCATTCAGATTATACATTTCTATTTTTTACTTATGTGTTCCCTAAATATAGAAAAAAAACAATAGTTCTATATACTGCTGATTTCACAAAATTTATTTGATAAGATTTTTTGCGATTTTATTGTTCTCTTTCTAAATAATATTAAGAACTAAACTTCTACAAGCTACTAAACTTCTCAAGGTCTCACCAGTTCTTATTCGTTATAATATAAGTTTAATTGTTCAATATTCTTACCAAAGGTTCATACTATATTCAAACAATTATTATACTTCATCATTTCATATCTACACTATGAGTACTGATACGATTACATAGCTTTATAAAAAATTGAAAGTAACTGTAATTTAATTTTTAAAATTTCGTTAACTATAACAACCTACTCATTTACAAGACTAAACACATACGTATTCCTTTAATTTTATGTTCTACCATTATCATAATCGTAAATAAATAAACTTAAAAGAATATTCTGAGATACTAACTATAAAAATTAATACATTATATTTCAAACATAGCCGATGTAGAATATAGGAATTTTACTAAATTTATCTTTACCTCAATAAATTTAACTTTAAGTAATACAAAATTTGTTCAACATCTCAAACAGTTGACAATATTAACTCAAAAATGGAGAAGTACACCTTCCAATTTGTCACTAAGACATTTTGATTGTTTCAATGATAAATTACTTTCAGAGTAAAAGTTTCTTACCCTTAATTTAAAAGAAGAAAATGATGATGGCCCAGAAGAAGAATCTGAACTTCTGAAACTTCTCCTACTGCTTCTTCTTCTCATTAATCGAACAATCCCTGAAATAGTTCATAAATTAGAAAGAGCATCAGCCACTAACAACTTACAGCTTCTATAAACCAAATAACCTGATGTTAGTTTTTCCGAAACGCCTTCTTTTTTAATAATTTTATCATCATTAAGAGAGGTTTCATCGCTGTTGTTTTCTTTAACTTTTGGGTAACGGATGACATAAAACAGTTCTCCATGACTGTTGACCTGATCTTCCCAATCAGGTGACAGGCTGTCAACAAATATTCGCAATCACAGATTTTGCACGAATGTCAAAAAGACTTAAACAATTGTGAAATAAATTTAAAAGTTTTTGAACATTAATTACCTGTCATTGCTTCTTGAACTACCATAGGATGAATCACTACTGGAATCACTATCATTCCACCAGCCAGCTCCTCTTTGGTGTCTCATAGTTAATTCCTTTACTGAACGACTCATCTTTAATGCCTAAATCGCAATTTTACAATTTGTTCTTACCATAGATATACAATCAAATTTGAATACTCGTCGTAAACAACAACAGCAGTGTTGCATGTTTGAAATAAAATACTCTTCAAGTAATAATTTTTAATATAATATATTTAAGATTTGTTTAATTGTAAATTAATTATTATACTTCAGGTATTTTTTACTTATGTGTTCCCTAAATATAGAAAATAACAATAGTTTTATATACTGCTGATTTCACAAAATTTATTTGATATGATTTTTTGCGATTCATTGTAAATATCCATAATTGATACAATTTCAGATTATACATTTATTACTTCACAGTAAGTGAAGCCTATTAATCAAGAAAAGAAAATATTTTGAAATATTGATAGATTTTAAATGTTTGGGGTCATGGAACTAATTTACCATATTTCCATGTTCTTATTCGTTAATGGGTCCTGGTGTATCGTATTTTTTGTTGATACTACAATTAATTGGATGTCACACCTTTAATGGGACATAATTAAATTAAAAATTTGTTCTCTGAGGATTAAAGAAGACCTTTATAGCTTGATAAAAGTCGGATCATAAAAAGTTATTGTAACAATCTTTATCTATTACAAAACTGACGTAACTATTTGTTTTTCATTCAACAACTGATATAAAGTTGAGAATTAGTCTTGAGATTCACCAATATTAGAATTTTTAATTAAAAGATTCATTAGTTTTGGGTTATGGGTAAAGGCATTGTATTATTGTGATGACTACAATTGTTATTTTAAAGCCTCCAGCATATTGTGGTCATAGTTACTTCTGATATTCAAAGAGTTGATGTGAGAGTCACAAGATAATTATGAAGCAGAAAAGTTACCAACGATGCTTCTTGAAAATATTTTTATTTTCAAGCCAAATAAATTAAAAGAGTTGATTAAATAAAATAAGTTCTATTTATTTGTAAATACTTTAAATTAATTTATTTAAATTATTTATAAGAGAGAAAAATGTAAAAAAAATAAATTTCATCGTTTTTAAATGACAAGAAAATTTCCTAGTTTTATATCTAAAACACAAGTACAAATAATATAAAATTAAATATACCTTTCGTCAAAAAACTTAGTTTAGAATTTTGTCATTAGAACATTAAAATTTAATGAATAACGAAACTTCATATCAGATGTAACCATTGAACCTGGACAGTCCACCTTATAACGGACGAGATTAAGCACGGTTGTCTAGGAGTGGACTATTGGGTGAACGAGATCCTCACCTGTACGTATCTGTGTATATATATGCAAGACACTCTCTCTTTTCCTTTTTGTCTCTCCCATATTTCTTAAAATACAAAACACAAATATATATTTCCAAATTTCAATATCGGGTGGGTCACTAGTTCAATCACTAGTAGTCCAATAGTTCGAAAAGCAAGGAACTGTTTTGCCATGAATGAATATAGCGGCTGACTTCCCGCTGTATGTTTGTATGTCATTGTTAGTGGGGGAAGTCTTATAATGAAATCAGCTCGTGGCTGACCTATATGTAGTATACCAATCGTAATGTGATAAAGATGTCACTGAGGAAAAGAGGCTTCCAAAAAGATGTACCTCCAACACATATAAAACTACCAGTGGTATGTTCAACACATTGTTATTGAATTGTTCTGGCCAGTGCATAAAACATCAAAATCTTTCCCACCAAGAAAATGCCTCTTTTGCAAAGTCACATTCACTATTGAAATTGCTATTCTTTCAAAACTTATACGATATTTAAAAAGAAGAAGCATTCTGATCACAAAAATATTTTAACTTTTTTGCCATTAAAAATAAGTCAACAATCCTTACATTTTTAAGTGAACAAAATTTTTTTTTAAAAAATTTAAACATTTTCAAGTTAATGCTAGTATTATGTTCACGACAACTTCAAAAGTTTAACCTGTTAGAGATATTAGTTAAGAAGAAAAAAATGGTTTATAAACGCATAAAGGGGCCAGGCTAGCTCAGCAGTTACGTGCTCGCCTCTGAACTAATAGGACCGGGGTTGAATCCTCACCTGGCCCTCGATTTATTCACGCGGGAGGTGAATAAATCTGAGCACGTCGTCCCTCGGAGAAGGACATTAAACCGTCGGTCCCGAGCCTGTACGATGTCAGGTACTCGTTAAAGATCCCTACTCTAAATACATTTGAGTTAGGCAAAATTTAGGACTCCCACTGTAGAATCATTATTCATTGTGTGGTATCACAAAGGGCCAATGCTTGGCCTACGTGTGTTTCCTTGTGGGACTGCCACTGCAACCTAACCTTATAAACGCATAAAGTATAACCCCAAGAGGTAATATTATCTTTATAGATAAGGGCTTTTTTTGAGTATCATTTCAAAATGATTTATCAAACGGTGTGACCTCTATAGAGTTCACAAAATTTAAGACAACCCTGTACTCATTGACATCAGCAAAAAGACTTCACAAAATGACTCAAAACATTCAAATCCTTCGAAATATTAAGTCAATTTTTTATGACTACTATTATTTTTTGATGGTAAAGTGAAAATGACAGAGTAAATACTAACATTTTATAATGGAACTGTGTGAAGGGTGGTATTATATGTATACACTACTTAATAAATGAAAATGATTTATATAGTCAACAAAGTTCTCAATAAACTTATGAAACTTTTATATAACGTATTTATTTAAAGTAACACAAAATAGAAGTCAAGAAGACAAATTGCATTTGAACAATTCGTGCAGTCTCTATCGAGAAAGTTTGCTCCTTCTGACGTCGAACTGTTATCTAAAATATTGATTTTAAATAGTGTTTTTTATTCCAGGCTTTTTTTTTGTACAAAATATTTGCGTTATCAGCTTCAATTTTTGAATATCACATAGGTGACTAAGATATATAGAATACAGAACAGAGCAAAGTACCAGTTACCAAAGATATTTTGAACAGTTCGTCGTCATAAGAGAAGAAAGACAGATATGATCAGACTGGAAGGACTTTGGCTTCGACCTGACTGCGCATATCCACAATGCTTCTTTAACTCTCCTATCAACGAACTGTTATGCGATACATGAGTTTTGTTCACAATATTCAATGTATTTCGGTTTTGTGAAGTCTGTCTGGATGACGTTTTCTATATTTTTACTTTTTCAATAAATATACAACAGTAAACAAGATTTCACAATAAACATGTAAAATAGAAATCAACGTTTAAACCAAAATAAGAAATTTATAAGTGGGGCAAAGATCTTTCGACCAAATGAATTCATTGCTTTGGTCAGTTCATTATGTAACTCTGACAGTACCAGTTACTTGGATGAGATATTCTGGTCAAAAATAAGCCCAAGATCTTTTGACCCACTGTATTCATGAGAAATTTAAATATATTAATTTTGATGTTAGAACCCATCCCTCTTGCTAATCTAAAATTGTTTTTTAGATCTATAGAGAACAATTAGACAATGTTAATATTTCTTTTTACAATAGATTAGAGTTTTAATACTATGCCGGTGTCACTTAATCCCTTTTATACCAGTTCAATGTTAATATTCCGAATATTTATAAGATTAGTTATTCCTAAAAATGTCTCTTTTAATATTTGCAAATATTTCCTTACTTAAAAACCATTCTCTAAATAGGGTCAATGTGCATCAATCATTAATTAATATTTTACTCACAGTCCCCGTCATTGTTTACCCTTGATATATCACCTGTTGAAATTTAACTCATCCACACAATATGTTAATTCATTCACGCATTCAACAGGTGAAAAAACAAAACAATTATTATCATGTTTTATTACTGTCAGACGTATATCATAAAATATAATTTGCTTCACATTCCTTTCAACAAATTTTTTTTATTCAGAAATGCCTAGTTAAATGGCAAAATGTTTCTTCTCCAAAATTGTTATAGTATGCAGTAATCAGTTTTATACAATAATGTTACTCTTGGGTATTCCATAATTGTACTGCTTATTCAATTATATACACAGTAGAAGTCATATTAATAATATTTCAAATACACTACGTGTCTTAAAATAGTTGTTATTACAAAAACAATGTTCCAGAAGTTATCCCTTTTGTCATAAGGGCAAAATTTTGTTGTTCTTTGTCATCAAATATTATATCTCCGCCACAAAATAATATATATATACACATTTCTATACATTAAATGTTATTTACCCTTAGCGTAAAATTAGTTACATTGTTCAAATTTTCTTTCATCAACCAGTATTCAATGCAGATTTCTATTTTAGCCAACAATGAGATACACACTCGAATGAAATAACTATATTCACACATCCTTCACTTTCAAATTCATTTACTGCAACTCCAGTTATATTACTATCCTAAACAATTAACATCACAGAAGTTAACAAAACACTCATATCCACCACCAGGAAGCGTGTTTTAATTTTTATGTCTCAAATTATTAAACATAGGTAAGTGAATACAATAAGTATAACAAGTTCTAGAAGAGGAAAACAAACTATTCTCCCTTTTATGACATTTTCAAGTCTTTAGGTTGTAATTTCTATAATAGAAATGTCACGTGATTATTAACTATGGTTCATTCAATAATAATAATAACTGTAATAATAAGAATAATAATATTGTTTGATACTTCAATTACAATGTCGGAATACTACTTGAAGGAAAATGATGGTTCTGATGCTAAAATTATGATTTCACTGTCCTATTAGCATAAATTGTAGTTATTAATTGAAAAAGATCTGTTTCTATCAGAAGAAAATTTCTTAAAATATTGTTCTTCCTGTTCAAATGGTATACAGAAAAAAAAAATTTCTGAACTATTTTATATTTATGTTGTATGGTCTGAGTGTAAATAAGAAATTAAATACTTCATGTTAACTCATTTAAGGATGGTCAGAAAGTATATCGGGACTGACGCTGCAGTTTATGAGTATCTCAGTTATTCATTCAAATTAAAGTTATTTAAAAATATGCTTTTTTAAACAGAAAGGAAGTACTAAGGTGACTTATTACTAATGTAATATGTGTACTGCATAATTCTATAATCAAAGAGTCAGTTTTAAAATATAACTAACAGCCTTATTTTTGATTACATTAACATGATTATAATGTTTTAAATTCAAATATTTCTAATCTTAATGAATTCGTAATATTAAGTCTACAGGCTGAATGGTAAACTTCATATGTATAAACTATACCATCTTCAAACGACTTTTAAATTAATGTAACATGTTTAACATACATATATTCTACATTACAGTTAACGTTAAATTGTTAATGTAATATATGATAAAGATTTTCAATATAAGTATATTGTTGAAGCAGTTATATTGTTTAGGACACAATTAAACTGTTAAGTTATTATAAGTCTCCTACATACTTATATCTAAGTTATTAATAATTGAAATTACCATTGGATATTATCCAAAATACTGTTAATTACTAATGTTTCATTTTCAACGGAACACCTCCAGATCAACCTATTTTCATTTTGAAAATAGTATTCAACTTAAAGTCCTTGATCGTTGAGAACTAATAGATATTTTTTCAACATGAAGTTATTTGTAACCTTTATGAAACCTTCCCAAAAATCACCACAGTTTGGTGTAATTAAGTAATTAAAACATGCTCCCTAGTGCATTGTTGCCGATTATTAAACTGCGTTTATCAATTATTATATATTAGTTGACTTCAGAAAAATACATTAAATGTTGATTAAAAATTGCACTTCTGTTCTACCTTTCACAGAATCAACATTCTCTAAGGTACGAACTAGGCTCTTTCATTAAGTACAGAATGTTATCATTATAAAGATCAATTTTCTAACTCTAGGGAAATTTTAAAGGAGATGTGAGCAAGAGAATATGTACCCTTAATCCCAATAAAAAAAAAATGTGCAAAACAGCAATTAATGACGGTTATATACATATTAAGCAATATATATCATAAGTTGGGAAGCAACGTTTGATTCTATTAAACAATAATACAAAACTAATTAAGGTATCTTATTAAAGCTCATACTCAGTTATTATCCTAGAAACTTACAGAGAGAAAGAGAAAGAGGATATAATAAAGAAAATATTACGGGTGAAGACCTCTGGGTGAGGTACTTCTCTCAGCTGTACAATCAGCTTCTTTACCTTGCCTGCAAACATTAAAGGAAGCTGCTTTACTTACTCAGCGTCCTACCTTCCAAGTTCCATACTCTTATCCTCCTTCAATTCTGAAGTGCATATCAAATAAAAAAAAATTACAAGTTTTAAACATCACTTTATAAATTTATTATTTGCACATCAACTTAACTGAATGAGGTATGGCAAATATACACATCTATACTCGATCCATAACATACAAATAAACTTATTTATACATATAAGAACTATATTTATTGAGAATGTATTAGATTAAAAATAGAACCTAATACTCTCTTGACTAATATTCGTTAGACTAGATTATAAAGAACAATTAACGGAGCTTTCTTGAAAAATAAAGCTAGGACAATACTTAATTTATTTAAAATGAATCGTTTAATTCTACGATTTCAACTCTCCAAAAATTGAAATAGTATGTCTCGTAAGAAGCTACATTTGAAGTGAAGAGAAATAAACACTGTACAACTGAATCCAGATTCTTAGTCTATTTAACTTAATTTATTTTAAATACTTTTCAGAGTGATTAAACAACATACTTTCCAATATGAATGACTTATCAATCTTTCAGATTTATTTTAACAAACAGTAGCTACTGAGAAAGCATAAACAGCCATTGACACATTCAGAGATTGTTTAATTACTTTGGTAACAGCACGAAGTACAAAAAAAAAAAAAAACAAAAACAGAAGAAAAAAAAAACAAATATATCTTTATGTAATTTACAATGCTAAAGAATATGCACCACACTAAACTCAACGATTTAATAAAGTTTTAAAACATCACACACTAACAGCATAGAATTACAATTATCACAGTAAGAAAGGATATAACGATTCAACAAATGTTACACTCTGGGCCTAAATATTAAACAATAGAAAATAAATTATTTAAGTGCTAAAATTTACTTTTTTAACAAAGGGAGTTCAAACATAGCACACGTACATTTTGGTCTCCAATAAACACTGTATTGGTAGGTATGGCTTAAATTTTAAAGGTAATCACGGATTTACTACTATTGATGACTAATAACTACTCTTTATTATACTACCAATAATTAATCTTGATTAACTATATTAGAAAACAAATTAAAAAGTAAAATTCAAATCACAACATATAAATTAATATTGATAACAGGAAGACAATAAAGTTTGTATAACCAAAAAATTAAATTTTTGTGCTTGTTTGATTTATAACATTGAAAGTATTGAAATAATAATTTTGTTTATTGTCTCAAGTACAATATTTATGTGCACAGCAAGATAAAGTGCCAAAAAACATATATATATGCCTTAAATGGCAGGAGATAACATAAAAAAACATTATAAATCAATGATGGAAAGTATAGAGAAACACATATTACACTCAACCATGTTACCATCCTACTGAGTTTTATCTTGCTCTAATATATATATATGGAGAATTTCATCCACAATATAATTGCAATAAACAATTAAGAAAAAAAAATCAAGATGGAATTTCTATGAAAAAGCAAAATCCTTAATGTTTTAATTTAATGATAAATTAAGGTAGTAGTTTTGCAATAATGTTTTTCGCCATATTTAACCAGTGCTGGTTTAATTCTACCGTAATTATTATATGAACATATAAAAAAATACTTGTAGTGCTTTTCTAATTCCAAGAGTAAAATGCCTAAAGAATATCTTTATTCATCTATAAAATAGCACAATTTTTTTACATGTAAACATCAGTTCCCTTGTGGTGGCTTGAATAACACTAAAAACGTATATTGTTTTATACTTAACACTGTATTGAAAGCCTGACAGTTATATTGTAATTCAATTAAAGTAAGTCACTTTACTTAATAAATAACATTCACTATTTATACTATACATACTGAATCTATGAAGATAGTAAGGAGAATGATTCTAGTAATTATCCACAACAATTGAATAAGGCCATTAAGTCTCAAAATGTTGTGATTTCTGTAGAAATGTTCATTCATTCTACATCTATTTGATTATAAATAAAATACCTAAACTCTTCTCAATATAAAACTGTTCTTCTACAGCAAATGCTAGTTGCATTTTATTTAAAAGATTTAAATTCCTTTGAAGGATAATGTCAGGTTATATATCCTGGATATGTGTAATGCATAGGATTAGTTTGTTGAATTTGTCGCAAAACCAAGATTTATGAGATCATTTAAGCACATAAATTATTTTCAAATAGATTAAAATTGTTTGTTCCGTCTTGCAGAATGTTTTACAATTTTATATCAAAAGGAACTCAAAAAATTCTTAGAGAATTATTTATTGTTCCATACAAAATAAAAACAATTCTTTCTTTCATAAACCACATCAAACTTCCACTATTGATTTACATCCTTGAGTCTTAATACTAATAACCATAGTTTGAAGTTATTTGTCATTTTATGCTAATGATACAAAACAGTAACTTAATTAGGAAAATATACTGTTAAATATATAAATAAAGCAATTAGATAATAATAAAGCCAAGTTTGTAACTATATAAATATATGTGTTATTAACGTATGTGGCAAACAATTATGAAAGAAACGGATATATGTCGAAATCGAAGTAGACTACATTTGAACATCATCCTAGTTCGGAGCAAGAGCTGGGTTAGGTTGAGAATATTCTCTAGAGGGAAGAGAGCTCAAAGAAGGCAGGGGTTCTTTACAGTTGGTACCATTTCTTATCTTTGTATTTAAGCATCAAATTGTGAGCACTCGAGGAGAAATTTTCCGCTTCAGACATCATTCGAGCTGTTCGCTCTTCCAATTGCGATAATTTTTCACCTCTTTCTACCGCTAATTGGTGAGCTCTAGCGATTTCTGACCCTGCTCTCTGACTATTCGCCTCTAGTGAGGCCAGAGATCCTGGAATATGTTTAGCTACTGTCCTTGACGCTTTGCCACTACCTGATTCCCCAACTAAAACATAATTAGTTGATACATTATCTACATTATTAAAATTGATATAATCAGTTTTTAATAATAATTAAATAATTATCAGGTCATTTATTCGAAGAGAAAATAAAAATTAAAATGGAGGGGTGAGGAGTGACTAAAAACAGTTTTCAGCTGCCCTCAGTTATCATCAAAAATCTCAGAAGCATTGTAAGTAACTAAGAAAAACTCACACATCTTTCGAGAATTTTATGCTAGAAATACGCAATTTTATGAGACTGCAAATTCTAAGCAATTAAAAAATTCCATACAATTGAATTTATAATTATGTTTATCTGTAAGTGATTAACAAATCAAACTAAAATAAATGTTAAAAAGACTATAGTTTAACTTTCATAAAGTCGTCCAGTACAGAAGAAATCGTTACAATAAAAATAAAAAATTGTAATGATGAAACCATTTAATTGTAAGTGATTTCTAGAAAATGTTGATAAAAGAATAAACTATTTGAAAAACATATGAATATACTGCAAAAACAAATCAAAACAGCTTTTCTTTAAACTTGTTCCAAATGCTAAGGGGGATAACATTGACTTAAAGGCTCTTCATAATTTTCTTGAAATAATTCGTACAACTAGATCAATGTATTAATAAATTAAATGTAAAACCAGAATACTTCCTTAGAATTACTTGAACTTTATTTACTAGTCTTCAAAATGACATTTATGCCATGCTACATCAAAAAAGTGATATACATTCTAGCTGTGGCAAGCAAGAGACGCAGTACATGAAAGTTGCCATGAAAACAGTTACATTCACTCCCCTAATCATGAAATAATGGCCAGTAAAATCATGATTACTGTAATGTGAATTACCCAAATTTTGCATTACATTTGAATAATTGTAAGTTTTATTTAGTAATATTTAGTTTATAAAAAAATAAAATCAATAACCCACATGTTGAAATTATAGATTTATAATTTAGTATTTGATTATAAATTTTAGTTATGTTTTACCATATAAAGAAATAAATAACGCCGTCATGGTATTTTGAAAGAGAACTTAGGCACAAAAAAGGGGCCAGGTTAGCCCTGTGACAACGTATTCGCCACTGACTGGTACCCGGACTGGTAAGTCAGGAGTTCAATTCCCACTCTGACCCTCAATTTATTCCCATGGAAGGTGAATATAAATATGAGCACGTCGTCCCTCAGAGTGAACATTAAGCCATCGGTCCAAGCCTGTACGATGTCAGGAACTCGTTAAAGGTCCCTACTCTAAATACACATGAGTTAGGGAAAATTTAGGACTCCCAATGTAGAATCAATCTTCATTATTCGGTATAACAAAGGGCATATGTGTGTTCCCTTGTAAGACTGCCACTGCAACCTGACCTCACCTAACCCAGGTACAAAAAAGTGGAGTACTCTAAGTTTAGTACAAACCTACCAAACTATACAAGTTTAACGATTGATCACTAAAATTAATAATAACTAATAACTAAATAAATATTATTAAATCAAAACTTATCAAGCAGTAGTTATGTACTCACAGAGTTCTTCTCTATCTAGAGACCTAGCACCACCTCCAAACAGACCTCTGAAGAAACTTTCCTTAGGTGGTTCTGGCATATCGTGAGGAAGGAACAACTCTCCAATCATTTCACTCAGGCAAGCACTGAAAAATTAATACTTTTATCAAAATTTTATTCATTAAAATACGAAAACTGAATTCTTCAAACAGACTCACTACTATGAAATAACAAGCAATGACGTACAATGCATTAAACTTGCAAAATATTTTAATACTGAAAGTCATTATATGCTACAGCAATAAGCACCACAGTACTGTAATATTGCTCAAACACTGTCAGTCTAAATATTTCTTTTTATCTAACGCCTTACACTTTTGTGCTTTTGATATGGTCCAAGTTTCATTCGACCTCCATTGACTATGTGTACGAGAGCCACATGTGGGAACCGTTGTACTCAAGGCTATGACTATTGGCAAATAAAGTAAGCTTTTATTTTTTTACAATGCAAATTTATTGAATTGTCAAATTAATTTTCTATATACAATACTGTATACAACTACGTTTCTCACGAGCTAAGCAATTATTGCATGGCATTTACTGAGTCTCTATAGAAACATTTTTCTTTTGTTTCGAACACTTAGTATTCATCGTTAGGTTACATCTACAATAAAAAATTCATTCAATTGTAAAATTGTATTTAATTTTCCAGTTTTGTTCATATTTTATATTGTAGATGTAACCTGATAATAAAGATAACGCCGTATAAGTGTTTGAAAGAGCACGATGTTTAATAACATCTCTTGGGTCGATACCTGTTTCTTCCTCTATTCTAATCAATTACATTTCTATTAATTGTATATTTCAATATACAATCAAGGAATTATAATCAACGGTAAATTTTGTTAAAGTTTTTGAACGATGAAAATATAATGTAAATATTTACAGCTTTGTATAATGGACAGTTTAAAGTAGTTGAGTATTAGTTAACTTAATAAAAATATATTACCATTAGTTGTTACCAACAATGCAAGAAGAATGTACATTTCCTTGCTCACTCAACCAGTTTTATTAAGTTGAGTGGGCAAGCACAACCTTAGGTCTTCTGAGGAAGACTCTGGAAGGTGGGGAATATTTTAAAATTTGGAAGAAAATTTACGGTACATGCTTCTTTTAAGAATCTTTTATCTTATGTTCCTTTACTTGATTGGAACATAGGCTTTAGATTATCTGATCACTGACAGTTTATTTCAGGCAGAGGTTACTACTATTATGGAGGCGGTAATGCGTATTAGCCTTTACCTCCCCACGCGATGAAGACATCCAGATTTTTTCGGCTATCGAATTTTCTTAAGGGTGTTTAAGCTAAGTATGAGGTACTTTTAGATAGTAGGAAGCTCTTAAATGTATGATCAGAGAGGTCAAAAGTTAGCCTATTTATGTTCCGGGACACTGGAACATAATAGGCAACTTGCCAGATCTAGTGCCCTTCTATCGAAAGAGGATATCCTGTATTATCCCCGGCTCCCACTCTCCACGTCAATCTTCGTGTTTGTCAAAGTATTAGCGACTGTGCGAACTAAAGATGATCAAGAGGGAGAGAGGGGGGCACGTGTCTCAATTAAAAAAAAATTTGGCCTGCTTGTCATTTCAGAAGAACTAGTGAGCCATCCAAGAGTAGAATAGTCGTAGCCAATGTCATTGCAAATTGTACCGCACACTGGCTAATAGTGAAGCATGCAACTAGGATAGGTTTGGAGGCTAGGAACATCTGCAGGGCATATCAAAGTCATGGAGAAATCTGTCAATGCCCTGCATTGGTTCAAAGAAAGAAAGCAACATTAGGAGAGTACTTCTCTTTGACAGTCTTGAGAATCTAGTAACCACTGGTATCAGGGATCTAGTCAAATTTATTGTTCTCCCGGGATAGTTCAAGTGGACTAGTGAGTAGAAGAATAGTCCTATTTCCTTTTGGGAATAACAAGTTGCCAGTTTATGGTCTATGTGGGCTCTCTTCTGGGACGACCACTACAACCTTACCTGACCTAACCCAGTACCACAACTGTTTGTAACGATCCAAAAAGAATGTAGACAAGTTTTCTTTTAATCACTCGACAAGTGTTGGGCCTTGTCTGGAAGTCTCTGGAAGATGGGACAAAATTCGAAACAAGAAAGGAAGTTTACAAGGTAAGATGTTGTATTCTATAATTGTTAATAAACTTAACTTAAGTATTTATTATTTATTGTAAATTTAATTCATAATTATACTCATCACTTATCCGCCAATAAATGGATCTAAACATACTTTTTAAGCTGTAAAACAAAAAGGTATACAAAAATTAGTTCGTCATATGATTTTTTCTTCAGTAATTTCTACTCACCAAAATTCCGATGAAACGGTAAACATTTGAATTTCAGAAGGAGATGCTAAGAAGAGTCCATGTCCTCGATTGCTAAAGCAAAATGTTCTTGCAATTCTGAAAAAAATATAATTAAGGACATTATAATTAAAGAATCATTCGTGAATGTTGTGACTCGACAGGCTGGTACAAAGATTTAAATTAGAACTGGGCCAAGGTGTCGTGTTACATTTTGTATTTAGGTTTTTCTCTGTAATATCTTGACACTTGAGAAATGGATAGTGAAGAAGATAGAGGAGAGAGGTGCAATCTTGATGTGCAAATTAGTGACATGACAGTTCTTGACTGCATTATACAAAGACACGTCAACACCTCAATTAATAGCTCATTCATCTATTACTAATCATTAATCTAAATATGTATTTTTTTAAAATTTCTGGCGTGAAAAATCATTATTTGAAAAAGACACCAGGCAGCTTGTATTAGAATAACAAAATCCGGAGGAAGCATGCATTTTATGAATTTTTAAGTAGATATAATAAATTACTTGGTGATATTTGCAAACATTATGGTTAGAATATAATACAAAATCAAAAATTCTTTTGTGAAAAAAAATGTACTTAATCACCGAGTAGAAATACACTTTTCATTAATAACAAGAAAACAGAAAAAAAATAATTATTTCGTTTCGTATAAAAATGTATATAAAGATTAGACCTGGATATTTGAAGGTCTGAACACTAGAAATATATGTAAGAAAAAAATTAGGAACTTCTTACATTGACTAATCAAAACTTTAATTGATTAATAAAAAATTGAATATAATAGAATACTACGCTTTCACATCTAAAGAGAGGAACTAATACACTTGTAATAAAGTTTTAAAATACTGAAAAGTCAATTCTACAATGGTTTTTTTTTTAAAGTAATTTGTCCTTTGGACAACATGGGCAAAAGAATTCATAACCGTTATAGTGTGACATTCAGTGTAGCCAATATTACGAACCTAAACGAGAGAGGGGAAAAATCTTTAAGCGATATGGGTGTCATAAAAGGAAGGTTATTCTGAAAGTTTGAACTTTGACGAACTGCTTAGAAAGAAAACTGTGGTTATTACCCAGCATAACAACCGGTAGGTTATTGCGTTGACAAGTAGATAAACTGTTAATTCATATAAAGACTTAGTATAGTACAAGTCAAACAAATGTGGATAAGACGCATAGTCAGGCCTACTTCATTCCAAACGATAACACTGGAAGAAGAAAAGCTAACAAAATTAAGAGGTCAACTATGAAGTTTTGTATAACAGGTTCTCCTGGCCATAATGCAAAAACTGAAAGGAGAAAGTCTGCCAGATCAAATACTTTTAGCCAAGCAAGGAGGAGGAATACTAAGGGAGGACATTATTTTTTTTCCTTTGCTCATCATTGTTTATTTTTTTCTTTTATTCTTTCTCTCCCTTGTTATATCTTTTTTTCTTGTCGCTAGACAGCAGCACTGTTCGATCTGTCAGAGTTTCTCTTTGTTAATCCTTGTCTGTCAGCCGGGTGGGTTACTTTTACTCCTCATAATGACGACATTATAAATAGAGAAAGTGGTTCTGACAATTCTCTCTATGAGTTCTTTCTGTGTAATTTGACTGTTTCTTTTGTTAGCATATATATATATAATACGTAAAAAGTTATGATAATGGCAACTATTATAAAACATCCTGTAATGTTTGCTATAATTTCAGACCAAGGGAAACACAAGGATAGTGTGTGAGTACGTCAATACTGTTGTGCGCCTGTGTTACTTCATCGTTCCATTAGTACCTAAACCACAATAAATGTAAAGCACAATTTATAAAATACGTTCTTTTTAGCACATCAAATATTTATTCTCCGTACAAGCTGCCGTATCTTTTTATTTTAAGACTTACTTGTATGGATTAAAAATATATTTCATATTTTATAACAGTTTCTTACATTCTAGGTTCATTTTTCTAAAAAATAAGGATAAGTAGTTTCCTAACATGCAAACATGCAAAAAATGAAAAGAAAAAACACATTAAAACTTAATTAAACTTAAGGATATGGTGACAAACATAATATTAAATTGTTATGTGTACAAGTAAGCGTAAACAGGTAATTTAAATAAAAAATATAAAGAAACTTGAAAGGGGGATAGTACACATAAGGACTGAGATAACAACAAAAAATCCATTCTGTTTTTAACAGATTTATGGACCAGTATAAGTACATTAAATAGAAGTATAGATTGGATAATTATTTATCGGCAGTTAGCATGCCTCAATTGACATTTTGTAGAAAATTTTTTTATTCAAATAACATATTAAATGGCATCCCAAAAAAGTTAAATGGCTTATTAAACTGCTTTCTTGATAAACTGGATGGAACAAATAAGTTAATGAATGAAATTACGTCTGATTTTCGATAACAAGAAATCAATATTTATAAAGTTATATTACATTGATTTATATGTGTTTAATGCTCAAAAATGATGTATTAATTTCAAATATTCTATATTTATATTATCATTGCAGATAATTGTTGAAAACGTAAGTTTCTTTGAAACGAAAGTTTTGACACTTACTAACTTTTAAAACATGAATATTTCATGATAGTCTGAAATATTTATATAAAAGTGATAATTTATTTGGGTATTAAGAATGTGCACAACAATTGAATTATTTTTCTTTCTTTTGTTCATAGCTATTCCCAATTAGCTTAATTATAATTTGTCATATAAGTTTCAAAAATGACTAAGAAGTCAAGCAGAATTACGTGAAATGCTTAGAAAATGCAATAATAATATTACTAACATGCAGTAAGCATCAGAACAGTGCAACTAAAAAAAGAATTAAGAAGTGGAGAAGAGCAAAGAAAAGAAAACAGATTATATTTTGATATATATATAAAAAAAAGAAACAGTTATTTATAAAAAGAAAAATTAGCATCAAGGTAAGTAAGCCTGTTGTCTTCATTACGAAAGTTGTGTGATGTATGTACACTGAAGCATACATGTGCATCTAATATGAAGAGAAATTATTTCATTGTTATATGATATTAAAAGTCTATTTCATACATTACGGTAAGAACAATGCATTTAGGTTTACACTAAAGGATAGGACTATTATATATAGTATGATAATAATTGATATTTACAATCATTAAGAAGAGCCTTCAAATAAAAGTAAAGTTTCGTTTTAATATTAATATTATATTTAATGATTTTTAAAATATAATAGAGCATTTATCGGAAATTACCGCGGAGTTGCAGAGTTACAGTCATACTTAGTGATTGCAATAAGATAACAGTGTCTGCCGTCTTGGGGCGTAACATATCATACTGCGCCTTAGCAAGCTGTCATTTCTATATTTCGTAATTAGATCTTAGTGGCTATTAATCACACGAAGTACTAGTTTAACACTAATGCTTTCAATTTCTTATGGAATCGTTTCATATTTATACAAAATAAATATTTTTTTTCTAAATAATTTAAATTAATAAACCTAAAGACATTTAAATTCTTTCTACTGTTTTTTTTTCTCTTATTTTAGTAAATATGTTATACAATTTGAGAAAACCAAAAATACCAAAAATTAGATAAGTAATATCAGATAAACGGTGTCATTATTACATATTTATATGTACGAGTATAAGTATAACATGACTTCACAATAAATATAATTCTGTTCTCTTTCTTGCACTTTACAGCCTTTAAAATACTTTTCTCGTATCCCCCCCCCCCCTTCTCAACACCTCACCAGATGTTTTTGCATCACTTGTTTCAGTACCAGTTAGACTCTTACAAAAACAACTTTTTTTGGTTGAAAGATCTCAGTCATTTATTTATTAATTTTTATATAAGTATCAATGATCTAACCACAATATAAAATGGAAAAACCAAGACCAAAATCTTTTAACCGTAACAAGCGGTCTTCGTCAGAGTCAAAAACTCAACTGATACTGTGGTTTGATTATTGATTGTTATTTCACGTGTTTATGTGAAATCTTTTTATATAAGTATATATAACTTAAATAAAAGTTACCCAGAACTCTCACAGGACCAATTAACAAATATATCTTCAAATATAAGGTACTTTGTTTGGTTTTTTATGTATTAATAATAGTATTCGATGGATTATGAGTAAAGGTTTTAAATATATTATAGTATAATAAAGTGAATTAGTTCTGTTTAGAATAAACTTGGTAATGCGGTTCACCCACAACTAAAATGATTTCAAATTAAAAAGTGCGCTACACTTTTCCAACCCTAAACAGAAGAACTAAAAACAAAATCATCTAGTGAGGGCTTGGACAAAAAAATTATTTTGCTTATTGGTATGTTACTATAATATAACGACTATCATAGGTTTTTCAATATATTTTTAGCTAAATGCTAACTATTAAAGATATTAAACTTATTTCATTGTTATTAATCCATAATCATTTATCACCCACAGAATTGCACTTTTCCAATACTGATGCTGCGAAGTCAGTGATATCTTCAATGGAAGTACAATACTAATTTAATTTAATTCTGTGACAGTGACCAATATTCATATACTTAGCCACAAATTCGAATACACCAATGAGTGTTTTATAATATAGATCATGCTTAAGAATAAAAAAAACTAGTTTTTTTTTCAATTACTAGTTTGCTTCTTCATCGTTTAAACGAACTTTCTTAAAAAACTGGACAAAAGATTAGTATCATTAAAAATAATGTAACTTATTTTCAATGGTTATGATTAATATTAATCGGAATTAATCTACTAAAGCTTTTAATAATAAAATAAAATAAAATTTTGAAGGCTCTCAATAACGGAAGCAAAGAAATAGAGGGTCTTGATATTACAAATTAGATGAACACTTGTATGCTATAGTTGGGATGAAATGTATTTCTTGCGGCCCACTTACTGGTCAGTGTCTTCTATGACAAACATCTGTTGACCCCATATTGACAACATTGGGTCAACAATGCCCGCTTTCCGGGTTTGAAAACTGCAAGTCATATAACAAAGTCATCAAACAATTTTGTATTCCCTTAATCAATGCTTCAAGCTTCATAACCCACCAAACAGTTCAATCTTGTTAAAATGAAAAACATAAAACAAATTTGCTTCATTGATTAAAACTATTATATTCTATTGTTACTTTACCTTAGAAAAATGCTTTTAGCTTTAATTTTTTAAATGAGAGTAATTATTAATGAGGAATATGCTGCAAACTAGTACGAGTCTTACTGCTTTCTATTTGATGTTACTGTGGTATTAATCACATTTCAGTTGTTTAAGTTCTTCCGTCCATTTATAGATCAAAATATTCTGACTTTAAAGGCACCAAATAACTTGTGTAGGCATTCAACTTATACTTCTAATATATGGCGGATTCACCAATATGTGGTGTACTTGGGCCACAATTATACTAATTTCATGTATTCATAGAATAATATCCTCAGATAGTGTGGTGCTCAGAATTAAAATTTCTCCCCATCTACTATGAGGCCAGATAGAAGAATTATAAAACCAGTTAGACAATTACTTAATTAATATATTCAAGTTATAAGCAAATAATAAATTGCATTTGTGTTAAAAATGTTTAATTGATATTAAATGTCAGCTAAAAATATATGTCAATTTTATGCTCTTAACAAATTTGAATCACATTAAGAAAGATTTACAAAAAAATAAATAATGAAACACCGGTTTATAAGATATATAATACCCATTAACTAGACTCAATTAGTTTATTCCATTTAACTAAAGAATTGTACAAAAATAAACTAAACAACTTCAGTTATAAGGCAAATTAAAATATAATTTATTTTATAAAGATTACGATTGAATAATCAAAGTTGATATCAATATTAACCATGATATGTTTTAAAGTTCATCAAATTAGACTAAGAATTAAAACAATAGCTAATAGTATTGTTTCATGGCAATCTGAATATCTTGCATGATTTTCACGATTTCGGAAAATCTAAAGAATATTATCTATTTATAACACTTTTTTGTCTAATAATCAAAATAATATTTATTTTTAAAATAATGGTAGAACCGATAATTAATTAAAAATGGCCAAACTGAGTAGTACTAATTATTCTAATTGGTTGAAAAACAAATAAGTAACAAATTAATATTCACACTAAACATGGGATACAATCAACGCTATAAATACACAAGACACAAAAGTTGCCTTTTTATGGATTCATGGATCTTGAACGGGAGGAAAACGGACAAAGGTTGCACGTCACGGAAGTCACTGTGACATGGATGACAAGTATTATTTAAATCGACACGTCACACCAACCATGCAAATTTCAAATAACAATCAGGGTTGATGCCACATGGATAAATAAAACAGAATACATTACTAAATTAGTTTTAATTTTAAAATTAAACATTACTAAATGTATCTGGGTAAATCCAAACAACTGTCCCTCTTTTAATACCTCAGTAATAAAAATGATAACTATTCAATATTACTTCAAATAAATATCATTGATAACTTTTCTTTTCAAATATTGAAATAAACAGCTTTGAATTTTCCTAATCTTACCTATATTCATGATAAAAAATGTTAACTTAGTGGAAATTAAATGAGTTAATAACTTAAAGGCAACTCAAAAGCTGAGTTTCCTTTCGAAAATAACAGTCCGTATAATGAATAATATGAAGAACTGATGGCCAAACTGATGATCTCTTTTGTTTTATAAAATTGTAAGAATTCTTTATAATTAGATTTTTAAAAACTATTTATTGTTGAAGTGTTTTAATATCTGAGCACCAAATATATATTGCATCTTAAAAAATTACAGCGGCAAAATGTCAAAATTTCAAAATAATAGACGTCAAAATAGCAAACAGAAGTCAACTTCAAAACAGAAGTATTAATAAAAACCTCAAAGACCTAAAAAATATTGCAAAATAGCTCATTCTTTTGGAAGAAATAAAAATAATATCACTTCTGCTAATATATAAAATAAATTATTTACTTTTTGTTTAGCTTAATAATACTGTTTGCTACTCTTTTACAACCAAAATTAGCTCCCAATTAACATTTAAAGCTTATATGCAAATGAAATTCTAATGATCAAAATATAAACAGTATTGTTTAGTTATGCCAGCTGCGTACAAAATTCAGCAGCTGAATCAATAAAACTCTCTACAGCATATGCCTTTATTAACATTCTTCAAAAGTAATTGACTTTTGCATTAGTTTGATAAATACTGCGCCAAATTTATTGCTTATGCAGCGGACAACATTGCATACAGCAGCAATCCGCAGCGCTTCTACGTACCTCTTAAGCAGCTTTTTAAATATTGCCACATAAACATACCTCAACTTTAAATATTTAAATAAAAATACAAACCTTGCTAAAAATATTAATGTTACAGTAATTTATTTGCTTATATATAACTGCAAATTCAATATAATTGCGGTCTTTTATTACTGAAGAAACTCATTCTTATATTTATCCTTACGAAGAAATAAACAACAGCCAATTTAAACAACAACTAGGTTTTGGCAAATACAAATCATTTTGTGCTATTAAAATGAATATGATTAGTTACTTCAACAAAATTAATCATAATTCATTATGCTTAGTTATACTTTTATATACCAATTTATATATCTGTAATTGTAATCATATATAAAATAATTACCTACTATATATGCAAACACAATTTATTCAAATTTTACATTTCCCGTTCTGGGTTAATTAATTATATAAAATCAATTGCATTATGCAACTCACAACACATTAGTATATTAATTAATAATAAACATAATATTAATTTTACACTATATAATATGTATAACATTATTATTAAAAATAATAATTATACATTAAATTTCAACAGATTCTTCATTCAAACTGGTCAAATGATTGCTATAGTTTACTGTATTTTCAATTGACAACATCGTTCAAATGAATATAAACAGAGAATGTGAACAGAGGAACTACTTAAGGATTACTTATGTCAAAACATGACCATAAACAGTTTTCCCTGTTCTAAATATAATTGAATTAATTCAAATTAACATTATTAATAATTTTCCTATAAGTAATATTTTATTTCACATAATTTGTGGGTCTCAAATTTCACCTCATTCTCTTCGTTTTACATGATAAAGTAAATGAATTATGAATCTAAATATTTCCATGTTATATTTATTGAAGATCATTTCGAAACGTTTATTCAATTCACTAAATCTCGATAAATAATACTAAAATTAATTAAAATCACAACAAAATATAAAACACTAAAGTAATTTGTTACACTTAAATTTATTTTTATATTAGTTTTGCAATTAATAATACCACTAAATGAATTTATTATTAATTTAGAAAATATAATACTTTTTATTTGTACAACCATAAATTATATTAAAAAATATAATCAAAAAAGAATAATAATAATGGCTTCACTCTATTATGTAATACGACATAATCTTTTCATAGCATTGCAAGAAACATGATAAAAGCAATGGAAATGTTAATAATACCAAATTTCAGACAGCAAAATTCTAACTAACGATTTTTATGGATTCACATTACTGAAATTGCACGTTACATGGTTGCACTTTCACATACATATCTCCCAATGTTTTAAAATAAGTTTTACTACGTAATACTATACAAATAAGTTTTTTTTTCTGTAGACAAATGAAATGACGTGAGTATAAAAGTATTTAACAGAGGGAGAAGCGATAGAATGTGCAGAATAGCAAAAACCGGATTATAAGTGATTTTTAGAGAGATTAGTACTGAATATATATATATTGAGTTATATTTGATAATAATTTAAAAATATCATGCTGTGCAGCATGCTGTTAAATAAAAGTGAATGAAGGGGGGAAATACCTGAGGTCAGCCAAGGGGAGAAAGTCAATGTCGATGAGGGGACGGAGACTAGGTAGACTGTAGGCCATCAGGTGACCATTGGATATGTAGCAGACCAGACAGACGCTGTCTGAAAACAGCAAAACATTACACAACTCCGGATGCAAAAACAATATCCAATTATACAACTACTGCATCCACTCAAACTTATTTTTGGGTAAATATATTTGTATTAGTAATTAATTAACTTGATTATTTAATCAAATTTACGTCCAATTATAAATTTTGAATTAAATTGATCTAATAAGTAGACAATAATTATCTAATTAAAGTTATTTTTCATTGCTGCATGTAATTTGCAAGTCATGTTTAATAATTGACTGGCTATAACAGAAATAATTTTTCTGTTTTATTATGTTGATTGGTTTTTGTTAATTGGTAATTGTAATTAATCTTATATATTAATAAACTAGTAAGTACCTACCTAAGTGGACCACGTTTTGTCATAAACAATAGTATAAAGTAATTACATTGATAGTTAGGCATATCTAACTGCTTTAGTTAAATTACAGCCACAAATCAAAGCATCGTAATACGGCAGCATTATAATTAATTCTGAAATGATATGCCATTATGACAGGACGTATATTCTCATTAACATTTAACTGACGATGGCAAGATAAATAGTCTTTTCATATGCATACTTTTACTTATAATACCTAAAAATAGCAAATTATATGAGGATGAGTTCAATATTTTTTTTTAATCTACATTGATAAGAAGGGGAGTTATAATTCTTTTATACGAATTCAGAACATGCTTTTTAACGCTAAACCAATAACACTGTGTAACACTGAAAAAAGTGCACATCTGTGGCCATTTTTATATACTTAATAACGTGGAAAATCCATTTCTGGCTTTTTTTTTTTGTTGAATTAGGTATAGTTTTTGCAAAATCATCACTATCAAGAATTTTCAGCAAAAAGGTCAAAAATAAAGTACCTTTGAGGTCATATATTTGTATAATTTTTTGAGTGCGTATACTGTAAAAGCAACTTAATGAAAAAAAAAACATATACATCAAAAATAAACAAAACAAATTTTGATGTGTAACAAGCATATGTTTAATTTTTTCTCAGATTTAGCTGACTTTTGAGTTGTTTGGACTAAATGACAATACTGTTATTCCAAGAATGATGTGCGATTGCATGAAATTTTAAATGTATCAGGTCCCAATATATATAGTGCTTACTTATGGTATACCCATGGGATGTAAAGCCATTTGATTGAAAAAACTGTATTCAAACATGTTTATTACTTAATATGTCATGCTTCAAAACCTTGTATTTAATACATGCTTGTCATGTATTTAAAACTTGTTTATTCTTTAGATATAGTCAGTATCATGATATGGGGTGTAACATGTTACTGAAAGGTAATGTACTCCATTCTCATTTGGATTAATTGGCGGAGAATGTTGGTCGGTGAGTGACGAACATGGTGAAATTCTATAAGGATATTTCAGTAATGGAGAAATTATTTATAGGGAAATCGAACCCCGGCATGTTGGCAGACTACTGCAAGAATATAAAAACGGAGGTTCACCGTCCACTCAAGATGCTTAAAAGGAGAAATGATTAAACTGATAATTCTGTTAGAATTATTAGTAATGATGTCCGTCATACCTCGTAAAGTTTCTGTAGAGCTCGACCGGTATCGGGTCCGTCTGGTTCACATCTTCAAGAGCAACTGACTGTATTTTATTTTTTCTTGCAACCTATCTAAACTTGTTATCTACATTGTGGAATCAGTGTTGGCTGTATAGTTAAATTTTGGTTTGCATGTTTGTTTAATTGTTACATTTATTTCTTTCATTTATTATTTCATTATCTATTTCCAATATATATATAATGATAATTCTGTGTTATTCATTCATAAACAATAATACAATAAAATTTATAGTACATCAAAAATGTACCTAATTTGGAGAAATAAAGGTCAGAATTAGAATCAGGATACTTTTCTTACATCAAAACAGGTTTTATGTGGCTTGAACTTTTTTTAACCCGTCAAAATTTGTTGCACAGTGTAATTACAAAACAATAAAATATTTTCACAAAATCGAACATAAGATTAGCAATTTATAAACTAAATTCCGATTGTTCTATAGGGCAATAAACCTTTAATGTTGTTTTGGAATAATGAATCATTTACCGTACTGGTCGGATTTGTTTGCATTCATTTATATTGTCTTAGACATTTTTTAAGTGAAATAAATTGTTATTTAGAGGTTAATTAAAAAAAGTTTGAAATGTTCTTATGAGTTAAAGATAATATATTAGACGAATAAAATTGTTAAATGTAAAAAAATTAACCCCATTAAACATATATTTTCTGATGCATTCGTAGGTGTGATGGACGGTTGTCAAACAAATGTTTGACTAATAAAACAAAACATAATGTGGTTATTAATGAGTTCGATATTATGTTTACCTATAGTAAAGTTGAGTTTAGGCCACTCTAGATTTTTTATCTTAGTTTTTATTCCTGTTCAAATTTAATATTTATAGGTAAGGAAGGGCAGCGTTTTCAGGTTAGCTATTATGTTAATAATTAAATACCAAATTAAGCTTAGCTAAACGTAAAATGGCATTCATTGACAGTTGGAGGCACAAAGTTCGCTGGGTCAGCTAGTAAAATACTGCCGAAGTGAGCTGAGTCAAGACAAATAATTTTAATATCTTTATGAAAGTACAGTCTAGACCACTTTAGTGGAAAGTAGTAGATTTCCCATTTACATTTTCCATAACAGTAGATATATAAACTTACCTTTTAGTGATATTATTTCAGCTTTAACAACGAAGTCTGTTTCAGCTATCTGACACCTGTAAACTACATTTTGCGATGGAAGAGCCACAACGATTGCCTGCTTCTCACTAACAATAGCCACAAACTGTCGGTCACAACCCACTTCGGTGGCTGAATTCGGGGGAGACATACGACTATTAGTATTTGTTCTAGTAGGGGTTCCTAAAAACAACAAATGCAATAATACTTATTAATATAAATATATAAGTAATATACTTATTATAACAGTTAATCAAGCAAAAGAAATACACAGTCAAAGACAATTCAATATTTGGATTTTGCTTCACAATTAGGAGGGAATACTCACTGCTTGAAAGATAAGACTAGCAAAGGATACGTCCTAATGACAACGGATGTCGAAAATTTTTATCTGTCTTTTTGAGTTTTTCTGTTTTTGTTTTTGTGCTTGATTGTCCTTACACATTTCATTTTCTTATTTTGTTACATATATTTTAAAATATCAATATATATAGCATTACATATTATTATTAATAATACGATGTTATTATAAATATATAACTAATTTTACTCACTTTTTTCTTTATTTTCATCTTTCCAACTCTCAAAGGTATATGGTATTAGGGCTCCATTGTAATCCAGAAACGACATTGTTAGAATACATCCTTTCAATCTGAACATAGTCCCTGAAATAAATTTTATAAGAATATACATAGAAAGTTGTATTACACTAACACATTTCTTTAGACTTTTCAGTTTTTTAACTGCATGTTATTCTGTAGTCAAAAAGAGGATTTAGTATTTAATAATATGTATTAAATTATACAAATGCATAAAACGATATGTATTAAATTTGTGTAAGTGTAGTATCATAAAGGGTCAATGTTTGGCTGATGTGTGTTCCCTTGTGGGACTGCTACTCCAACCTGGACTAAACTCGTATAAAATGATCATACAAGTATAATTATTTGTATATAACACTTGAATATGGAGAGCTCGTAATTTAGTCTGTCCAAACATGAACGATGTATAGTAATGAATCCCTACTTTAATTTAACAAGGAAAATTTAGAACTCTCAACGAAATTTGGCTCATTCACAATTATATTTATTCTTGACAAACAAATTACCTATATTTTTCGGCATAGTACAGTAGATGCGTATTTAGTAGTAATACATCAAGGGAAATAAAACAGTATTAACTGAGTATTTTATAATATATATATATATTAATAGTACTGTTTACAGGTTAGTAAATACACTGAAAAAAATATAATTTGAAATAAAAAAAAATACATGTAAAGGTATAACATTCTATAAATATTCATTGAAATGTTAAAAAAACATTAGTGATTGTGATACCTCTTATTCAACTTCATTATTTGTAGTTTTATATGTGGACATTGCCCCATTTATGTTTTCTATTGTATAAAATCACTGGAATGTATTATTCACCTTACTTGAGTTTTGACCACATTATATACATTGGGGTGTCAATAAAATATCCACCTTATAAGAATTTTACCTTAGAGGAATTCGCTTAACTGGAGATTTAGGTGTATATGAGTTTATCAGAAGTTACATCAAATAATCAAAAAATAAAGATAGAAAAGGTTGATATAAATTTGTACCTGAGGGTGCAACAGTAACAGGATGAGCTGATCGGATGTCTGGGCCGGGAATGTTGAGCATTACAGTAAGAACAGATCCCAAACTTGTACCAATCCAGAGAGTAGGTGAAGTCGACGTTTCTGTTAAACGTAGAAATTCAGCATTTTACAAAAATAACAATGTAATATATGGTAGCTTAGTAGATGAAATGAAATTTAAATATGAAAAACTAAATACTCAAATATGAAACAAAAGAATGTATTAACACCTATAAAATATGCAATGTAAAATACCTTTGTACATTAGTGGCTACTTAAGGAATCTCTAGAGGTTCAATACTAGGGATAAATTTCATACATTATATGTTTTCAGAATTGTTTTTGACGCTAAACGACTCATCAAAGAACAATGACATTTTGTGAACAAATTGAACAGAAAATAAGCAATTTATAAAAAAAATCGTTAAATTTCAATTACCGCAAAGTGAAAAAAAGCTATAAAAACTGAATATCGTCTTGGATTAATGGGTCACCAGCTATACTTGTATACATTGTTTACATTGCTTGGAAATTTTTTAAGTTAATCGACTGAAATAAAAATTAATGTTTAGAGGTTTAATGAAAAAATTTGAAATTATTTAATAATTGAATAAGAGATGTAAGAAGAATAAAATTCCTACATAAAAAAAAACCAATCCCAATAAGACATATAATTTCAGTATTCTTCCATGATTGATATGAAGGGTCTCCCCATTTGCCTTCACCTTGTCGTGGAGGTGGGTTGAACACACCTGGTTAGTTGTTCCCTCATGGCGTGGACCAAGAAAGACACAACCTGAGCGGGATGCTAGCCTGGACAGGTGTACGGGGTGGAAAGTCCATTCGTTCCCGCGCTGGCTTGGGTGGCGGTCGGTTCGCCTTATTGGTCTCGTTAACTGTGGTAGCACAAGAACAACTTTAGCTGCTACCTTGGGATTCCTCGTCTTGGGCTGGTGTCCGGGGTGGAAGGTCCGCTCAGTCGTGTACTGGTTTAGGAGCTGGATCCCAAGTCTTCTCTTTTTCTTTCGGTCTTTATTAAGGTTTTTCTCGCCCCCAGTGAAATCAGGCAACTTGGTTTGCTCGTCAGGCTTATGATTTGTTCGGATGTGGTTAGTTGTGGCGGACTTCGTTTGCCTGGCCTGTGACAGTGGGGTTATTATCTGGATGCTTCTACTTCCTTCCCCTACACCTTTTCTTGTAATCTCTAACTCCACTTATTTACCTATTCTTTGGTATATCTCAAATCCCTATTAACTGTTACTCTTGTTTTTTTCCCTGTAATTCTTGATTATCAGTTTCATGAAGTAACCATTCATCTCCCTAGAAACTACCAAGCATAAGTTTTTATGACGATTGTTGATGTAGGTCGTAGTCCGCGAGGTCAAACTTGGGCACTTCACGAGGATCGTCTCGTTTTGTCCCATTCGTGAGGAATCGTTGGTTTCTCATGACGTGGCAAAAGGGCTCCACGTCAACCTATTCTGCTTCACCATGATATAGTCGAAAGGCTGGGAGCATGAATAAATCAAAATGGGCATGATGGATTTGTCTAACAAAATACTACAATCAATCTATATGTTGCACCCTTGAACAAAACTTAATATCAGATGTAGATTTTCCTGTATTTATGGAACATATTATCGTATGATAATATTATTGATAGTTCTAGATCAATGGTTTAACATTGGTTATGGTTGATACAAACTAAATGTTTATAGCTACAACAAAACAAATGAAGTCATTAAATTGATTATCTATAAGCAGGTAATGCTTTACTAATGTGTTTAATCTATTTCACAACGATAGTCGTCAAATAGAAATAAAACAAAACATCAATTGGTTTTCAAGACGTTTGCTATTATGTTTACTTATAGTATAGTTGAGTGCAGGCTACTCCAGATTTTTGAATTAATTGACCTGAACTTGAGCTTTCATATATAATTTTTTTGTATATACTTCTTAGATTAATTAATAAATTGAAATATGATTACCTGACTTCTTTGTGTAGGTATCAGCAAAAGAAATACACTGAATAGCTTCAGAACTAATATTTTCTAAACTTGACATACTAGAACTTCGGGATCTTGAAAAAGAGCTATCCAGTTTGTCTGAAATATGGGAATACATTACCAAAATTAGAATGTTAAAAAACTGATAATAGTTTGCAATTATAAATTATATTTAAACTGTGCAAATAAATGAAAAAAAGTGAAACAAATGTTTTCATTTTTTTCATGCAAATTAATTATAAAGTAATAAAACTATAAAATTTAAATGAATTAGTTACTTTAAATTATTAGCGTAGTGCCATTATGAAATTCATAAATTTAAAATTAAAAATTATCTTGTTTGAGTAATTAATATGAATAAATAGGGAAAAACTTTTAAAAAATTAATATGGAATTGTAATTTACAGGGGTGATTAATGAAGTGACTGGTCATAATGAATATTTATAAATAAAAAGTTGCTTCACAATCATAGTAAAAGTAAAGTTATAAAACTATAAAATTATTACTTTATGTGAAAACACGGAAGATATAATTTTCCTTTACTTACTGCTATGTTGTGACGTTCAGTTATGAATTAAATGATACGAAAAAAATATATATTAATGTATAAACAATAATGAGACATTGTTGTGACAAGAAGCACTTGTTATTTCTATGTAGTGCCAATGAAGTGATTGCTTGCGGCAGTATGGCATAGCTGTCACAACACAGTAATCCACCAATCAGGCACAAGGAGCACCCAGCATTACAATTCCAACAGTATATCAAGTTATGAATAAGCTTGTCAGAGCGCAGCAAGCAGCATCCAAGCCAATTTATTGTTTAAACAAAATAAATTTACCTTTCCTGTCTAAAAAAAAGTTTGAAAAGAAAGTATAGAATAGACTACTCAAGTATTTCAAAAAATACAGTTCAAATGACAGGCAGGATAACTCCATGCACATGCATCAAATATCAAGGTAATAATTTATAAAATGTGCACAAAAGCAATCGGGGAGTCTGTGAAAATGGAATCAAAGTTGTAGAAGCAACTGGTCACAGGGCGGCTTAGGGAAAGAATTGTGTACTGGACACTGAAGTATTAGAAAACGATAATTTAGAAAGGAAGAAGAAAATTTGATATTGCAGTGTTTTGAAAGGAAGGCTGAAAGTGGTTAAGTTCTGTCTTGAAAGATAACTGAGGAATGTGTGCATAAGGGGTTTGTATTGAGTCACTGTAGACAGGCAGTGTGGGGGTGCCAAAGTGCTCACAAACATAACTCACAGAAAACAACTTCTGTTCTAGAAGAGAAACTGAAATGACATTTTTTTTTCAAATATACAACACCGATAAAAGCCACATATTTTGTTTAGTATTTACAGTTGATACAACATTTAAGCTCAATATATGCTCAGTGATTCGACATTGCAGAGACCTTGAACTGCTCTGTGAGGACACTCAACATTGAAGCAATATAAGGAGAAAGCTTTTCTTAAAGATTTGGTTTAAAACAAAAGAAGGAACCAGGCAGTGAAATAATAGTTTAATTCGCTTATTTATTTTGATAGTACGTCACCTATATCAACATGCTGGGAAAGGCAAGAGAATTGGAGGAGAACCGATAGATTTTATATCAACTAATACATTGTCAGGGAAACCAGTTTCAACATATACATTTTTCTCACAGGCCAACAATATGAAGAAAGAAGGATAGATACCTTGAAAAGTACAATAAATTGAATGAGATGGCCAACTCCTGCGCCAGTTTCTAGTTTAACATGAAATAATATTAATATCGCATGGCACCCACAAAATTTTGAAGTGCAGTTAACTATTATTAAGAGCCTCAGATGGGTATAATTTGTATTATAATTTTTAAAATAAACGGCTCGAAAAATTTATTTCATTCTACATTTGAACTACGTGTGGAGAAACAAAAGCAGCTGTTGAAAACACTGGAGAGACGGTTGGACAAAAATCTACTTTGCAGGTGCCATTAGGCATCGTTTAAAATAAAAAGTAATGTGAGGTGTGAAGTGAAGATGAGAGGTGACTGTACTACCAAAGCTAGCGTACTGTCGCGAGCCTATGAGGTTATGCCGTGCAGGTATTGGCTCCGGATATGAGACGGTAGATAGGCACTTTGTCAACCTCCTCGGCGTACCTTGAGACCTCGATCTGCGCACTTCAGACGAAAACCGACCGCCACTCTTGGCCGGGGAGCCACCACCACAAGCTCCATTCAGCTGAAACATCCCACCCTACCTCATTCAACAACTGGATAACCAACCACTCACCAACCCAAAAGCCAGCATTAGTGTATAAAAAACCTTGCACCCATACAGAGCTAAGTACAGAAATACAAATTGGCATTAAACCCAGAGAATTTCTCACTGCAAAGAAAAAATGTTAATAATACAAATAATTAGCATTCTTACAAACTAACTGAATAATTCACTGTAAGGTATGGTATGTCTTGTATAACGAAATATGTTCTTAGTGGAAGCTTTACTTCATCAATGGTAATATACTAAGACTTAAAATGCTATTATTATAAAGCAAAAGATAATCACACCACATAATAATTATTGAAATATCTACTAAGATATATATTAAAAGATTATATTATTAATTTCTTAGAACAAAGCATCTAAAATTCAATAAGATTCATAAAACTCAAAACCTCAAAGTCCTTTGTAATATTTAACTGTATTACATAGTATTACACTTTAGGGTAGTTAATTTATCTTAGAAAACAAAATAAAATTATATGAGTTAGTAAATAATTCATATATTTCTTGCTTGCTGCCTAAAAACAAATGGAATGAATTATATTATTACAAAAAAAATAATAAAATAAAATTAAAAATAAATAAACATAATAAAGTTCAACACAAAATAAAATTTCACACAAAGCAGACCCTTCTCATAAATGGGTATTGACAATAGAAATTGTAATGTAATGTCCATTTGACTAATACGTGGCCTGTAAAGATTTTAAAGTACACGTTTTATGTGTTAACTATGAAATCTGAAAACATGTTTTGTTATGTGTAAAATGTAATTGAATGTACCTCAGTGTTTTAGATAATATTAAATTATCAAAAAAAAAACACACACACACAGTTCAATAATATATATATAATAAAATTGCAATAGCAGAACATTTTGACAAAATAGTTCAAGAAAATATAATTTATAACGCAGGCACTTTTAACAATGACTGTTTAACACATGTTAGTTACATGACAACATATATTATCAAAGTTATAAAGTGGAATGAAGTGCGTGAAGTGAAATGAAGTCCTATAATGTAAAACTTTATCCAAAATCACATCAGGGAATATAAGAAGTAAGCTTGTGAAATTAACTGCAACTATCTGAACAAAAGGAATAATTATATTTCAATAATATGTTTTATAGTTATCATTATGATATAAACACAATTCACAGAACAATTATTTACATAAGTTATTTAAACTTAGAATTTTTAAAATATTTTTATTAAAAACATTGTAGCATAAAATATATTGTTTAGATCAAATATCTCTTATCTATGAAATAGTAATTATAAGATAATAAAAGTAATGACTAAAGAACGCTTATAAACTCCTAAAGTTTTTTTAACGGTTGCTGGAGAGGCATGTTTATTTACTCAGATAAATAGAGGTTGTTATTTTCACAGAGATTATTATAAATACATAATAATGTTTTTACTCCTACTTTGCTCTGTTCGAAGTTCATCGCATATTAGCTCTTAACTTAACAATTGGTTCAAAAACAACAGAAGATTTAGCGAAAGGAAATAAATGAACTCTGATATGGATAGGTAACATATAGAGTTTGAGGTAACTGAGATTAGGGATTGCTTAAGAAATGGGATGAATAGACCTTCTGCAGGCCGTAATCCGGTTGTTAATGTCATGAATTGGACAATGTATGGTAGAAGGAAGCAAAAAAATGCACTAGTTCATCTAAATCAATCATAAAGCTTAATTCTATCTGAAAATAAATGTACAAATACAATAAATCTTAAATGAGAGATATGGACTGTTAAAAATAATTTCTGTTTTGACAAGGCAAACTTTTAAACTGTGAAGCTATCGTTTAGATGATCATCAAAAACTTCGGTTGAGCCGCGTGATATTTCTCGAAACTCGGGAATTTCCTCCCGAATGTATCGAGTTTATAGGGAAACGTTACCTACCATGTAATGTGCTTGATAAGTGTGCAGAATTACGACGACAATGGATTCGATACTTTGGAGATTACCCAAGCTCATTGTTTCTTAATAATTATTTATAAGGTAAGAAAGATTTATAACATACTTCATATATACTTCTGTGGAAAGAACAACCTGTATGTATCTAACAAAGCAAGTCAGACTAAGTTAAGACTCAAATTCTACGACTTCACAATAATGTTAACCATTAATGAACATTTCATTTAACGACAATGTACGATATAAAACGGATTTTTTAACTGATATTATGATTTTGTCTAATACTTTTATACCTAGAAATAAACTAGAATAACATTTAAGGCAATATAAAACACACACACACACACACACACACACACACACACACACACACACACACACTACACACACATATATATATATAGTTCAATATAGACAAAGAAACATAGAGAAATCAAAAGAACACACTTACAGTCTCTAATTTTCGGTTTGAACCGTCTTCAGGAGAGATAAGAGAGGGAAACCAAGCGCACTGGTTCAGAGACGGTTGGAGACCAACAGTGTTGCCGCATGCACGCCCGGTCACAGAAAATAAGGTAGACAGGAATCAATACGAATTCACCGGATTTGTAACAGACTACAAGATAAACACCTACATATCAATAGCCTAAAAAGTAAATTTGTAGAGCGAGGTTACCCTCTCCCCTTCCTAACAAGAATCCGGTGAATTTGTATTGATTCCTGTCTACCTTATTTTCTGTGGCCGGGCGCGCATGCGGTAACACTGTTGGTCTCCAACCGTCTCTGAACCAGTGCGCTGTGCGCCCTCTCTTATCTCTCCTGAAGACGGTTCAAACCTGAAAATTAGAGACTGTAAGTGTGTTCTTTTGATTTCTCTATGTTTCTTTGTCTATATTGAACTATATTTGTTCGTTTTGGATCGTATTTCCAACGAAAAAGTATATATATATATATAATAATGATCAAACCACAATATGAAATGGGAAAACAAGACTAAGACTTTCAACCGTAACAAGCGGTCTTCCTCAGAGTTAAAAACAAATCTGAAACACTAGATGCAGAAAATATATGGTGAGTGGTGAGAAGAGTGGGAGGATTTCTTCTCAACTCCTCACCAAATGTTTTCTGTATCTAGTGTTTCAGTTGGACTCTGACGAAGACCGCTTAAAAGAAATGAATTGAAAAGATTACAACTGACAAATTTTAAAAACTTTAATTAATTAATAATTAGTAAATTTTGTCAAAATTCATGTACACATAACATAGAACGAGTGACTGAAAAAGCTAAACAGCAGTCAGTTCTCCTAAACTTTGATTTAAAGAATTTCTTCCTTACCTCTTCCTCTCCCTAATGATATAAATGAAATTTACATGCAATGAGTGTTTTTTTGTGATTTGTGCCTCACTTTCAGATTTAATCCTTAAAATATTTGTATATATATATATATTATATAAAGATTTCACATAAACACGTAAAATAACATCAATGATCAAACCACAATATGAATGGGAAAACAAGATCTTCGTCTTGTTTATTTCACGTGTTTATGTGAAATCTTTATATATATATATATACACTTTTTCGATGGAAATACGATCCAAAATGGACATATACAGTTCAATGTACACAAAGAAACATAGAGAAATTAAAAACACACACTTACAGTCTATATTTTCGGTTGAACCGTCTTCAGGGGAGATAAGAGAGGGAAACCAAGCACACACACACACACACACACACACACACACACACACACACTTGAAAGGCCTCAGAGCATTTTTTCTATCTGTTTTCTTTTTTTTCCTTGTGGTTTGTTTTCATTGATTGTATCACGTGTTTATTGTGATTCATCTGCACATATAATATATATATATATATATATATATATACAAATATTTTAAGGATTAAATCCGAAAGTGAGGCACAAATCACAAAAAAACACTCATTGCATGTAAATTTCATTTATATCATTAGGGAGAGGAAGAGGTAAAGAAGAAATTCTTTAAATCAAAGTTTAGGAGAACTGAGTACTGTTTAGCTTTTTCAGTCACTCGTTCTGAGTTATGTGTACATGAATTTTGACAACATTTACTAATTATTAATTAATTAAAGTTTTTAAAATTTTTCAGTTGTAATCTTTTCAATTCATTTCTTTTATTTATGAATGATATTTAACCATTATTATAAGGGTTAAGGAAGAAAATACCTCAACTACTACGAGTAGTGTGTCTAGGAACATAAGCTTGTTTGTCAAGCTTATTCTCTGACTAATATCATAAGAAATAACTTTATATTAATATATTATATATTAAAGGAACAGTAAAGAGTTCTACTAAAACTGTTATATACTTCTAAAATTGATTTATATTATGTGAACTTAAACAATAAACTATAAAATGTTCTTTCTTGAAAGGTCTAGTTAACAATATTCATAGTGAAAAGAACATACTGATAGAGAAATAAAAAAACTCTTTTATTAAAACTATGAAGAACATATAATTTGCTTTGTAATTATCACCTGGTAATGGAGGAAAATATTAGTTACATAACACATAGTGTCACATAGCACTATAAAACAGCATTCCTTTAATTAATCTTAAACACAAATTTTATGACATTACATATGCAAATATAATGATATATAAATTCCTGAAACCAATATATAACATTTTCAATAATATTAAGGGGTTAAAAAAAATTCCTGAAAATAAAATTGTTGTAAAATGTTTGCTACATATAGGTAAGCATTAAATGCATAATTTTAAGAGTTATTTTGAAGTTTTTTAAATACATATTAGTATTATTTACTAATAATACCTTACTCACTAAGCTATCGAAGAACCCTCAAAAAGTCTTAGAACTCTTTTCATTGGTTCATTCATTATTTCAAAAACCATTGAACGAAATGAATCCACGTCTACAAAACAAACAAAACTCACAAAGATATTTTTACATTCGTCATCAGAAGGGAGAGGTGAGCTGCTCTGAAGGCAAGTCAAGCCAGTTTCAACTTACTTTTCTCTCTCGATTAGAAATGCAAAAGTATTCTAGTGAGTTATGTATTTTCATTTGTGTGTTTCTCTCCCTTAATTTATTATATTTATATACATTACACAAACATGATGTGTTGTTATTAAAGAAAATAATGCCCACTGCTTAATTCAACATTTTTTTTTGAATGAAATTGAATGTCATTTTTAAACAATTCTTGTTTCAGTAACAAAAAAAAAAGTACTGAACTGTTTTATTTAATATTTTAATCAATAAATGAACTAAACAAACTTCATAACTTAAACATTACATTCTTTTATTTATTACTATTAAGAAAACACATATAATACAACAACAACAAAAAATCAAATTTTCATGTTCATGAATGTGTATGAGTAATATGTACATATATGTTTAACGAAATTCACAATAAACACGTGAAACAAAAATCAACTCCCAAACCACAATAAGAAATCAGAAAAAATACTAAGATCTTTCAACCGTAACAAGACCGCTTGATTTGGTTGAAGGATCTTAGTCTTTTTTTTCTGATTTGCTATTGTGTTTTGGATGTTCCCATATATGTATATAAAAGTTATACTAATACATGACTTTTGCAATAACAGATATGGTCAATAATAAAAAATAAAAAAAATTAAAGCTGAAATCAAAACAACAGTCAGACGGAAAAAAGATGACATTAACAATGGGGTGACAGAGTGATATCTATAAAGAAAGTAATAGTTCAAATAATTTACAATTTAGTTACAGTAATAAATTTCTGGTTGAACCATCATCATTATGGTTTGTATAATATCGATACTAATTATGAACTGTCACCATCACTGTTTAACCGTATCTCTCTCTCTCTCTTAGGTAACGTATTCACGCCTAAAGGGTTTGCTCAACTCCATGATTCGCCGGATGGATAATTCTTGCTCTTTCTGACTTCTGATTAGGAAACGCTATTTAAAATACAGATAATTTTGAATGTTTTTTTCTGTATAATTATTAGTCATACATATTAATAATAGAAGCATATTATATTATTTAACTATTAATATATAAATGTATCATAATAAGTCTGTAATATAATATGTATTTCACTTAAGTATAAGTAAAGTAATACAGGAATAAATACATTTCGAAATAACTAAACAGTTCTTTCGCAAAATTGAACCATACGAAAATTCCTATATAGTACATTAAATCTAAACAAAACTATATTGTCCCACCCTTCGAGTGGTCATTTTTATTTAATACCGTTACTTCAATACTGGATAAGGTAAATTTCATAAATTTTGGATCATAGCGAGGAACAGTATAACCCTAAAAATTAATTTCTACTTATTTTACCTATCGGTTTACACATCAAAAGAAATACTGATAAGTTAATTAAATTAGAGTGCTTTTATTTATGTAATAATCCTTTAATATTAATATATAAATGTCAGGGGGAGAAAATAATTGCTCCCTGGAAAACATCTCCTCAATATAAGCCCACGATAAATAGAAAACTAAATCTATAATTCAAGGAGATAAAATAAATACAACTAATAACCTGGTATTTTTATATACATTAGTTCATGGTTTATTATAATTATAATAACGGATTAACAAATATTAAGTAACTGATATAATGTTTGAATCTTAGAGAAATAATTTACAAGCTTTAATGTACAGCTAATCTTCCTTCTTTTTGTTCCACATTTATTTGTAAGTTTATATAAAATTTGTTAAAGGTTTATAAATTTACATGAGAAAAGGTTGTTTTCAGTATTTAAGGAAAACCTTTTGTCAGAGAAACCTTACAACAAACAGTACACTGTCGGGTCGGGGACGAATAGGTCTGATTTGGAGAGTAATACACTTAACGATAGTAATATTACAAGATAATTTTCAAAATCTAAGAAAAGTATTAGTAAGATTTTGCTTTTCTTAGATTTGCTTAAAACAAATACTAAGAAAGCAGGCATCAACTCACTAACCGAAATCTGTTAAATTCTGCAGATGGTGGATTCTATACAAATATGCTTCATGAAAAGGAGAGAGAGAGAGAGAGAGCAAGAGAGAGATCCAATGAGAAATTGAGAGAATTAAGGAGAGTAATATGTTACTCCAATTAGAAAAAATTGGACACTATATCACGAGGTTTGTTGATTACAATTTAATCACATTTTTCAAACTTCTGCTACAAACATTATAACTCATCAGTAAAGTAAATTGAATATGAATGAATTTAACATTACTTATAGTAAATATAAATGTAGACCACGTCAAAATTATTTTAAATGTCAATATAAACTAGGTTTATAAAGATAGATTACTGTTTGGAGTCATTTTAGTTGTGCTTAAGGTCTCTGATACTTAACAGATATTATTTTACAAACTTTTAACATCTACAGCAAAATAAAAAGAACTTACTGTATATATATATATATATATATATATATATATATCAATGATCAAACCACAATAAGGAAAAAGGAAAACAAGACTAAAATCAGTTGGGTTTTTGACTCTTACGAAGACCGCTTGTTACGGTTGAAAGATCTGTCTTGTTTTCCCTTTTTCTTATTGTGGTTTGATCATTGATTGTTATTTCACGTGTTTATGTGAAATCTTTATATATATATATATATATATAACGAATACAATTTTATTTATTGTTAAGACTTATTCAAGAATATAAGCTTACAACAAACAAGAAATGAAACAGCACTGTTATTTTATTTCATTTAAATATTAAATACATCAGTCGCTTAAATTAACAATGTACCTTAATTTGATATCAGTTCCTCTTATAATAAATTTATTAATTCGGAAATTAAATGCAAATATTGAAAGTTAAGTAAATTTTTTTTTAAAAATGCATATAAAAAGAAATTTAAATGACACATATTATGTTTTCATAAAACCAAAATTTCCAAACTATAAGAATAAAAATGTGCTTTGAAGTAAAATTGTCACCAATTACATGTTTGGTAGAACAATAAAACAATTTTGAAAAAAATTGATCATTCTCACAGCAACATACTCAAGCAAAAATATAAAAAAAATAGTTTGATTACATTAGTCGATAAAATTAATTGGTACGCACCATAATACCAATCATTAAAGAAATCATGATCTCTATGAATATGAAGAAATGAATGAATGTCAGCTTCTATTCAGTTGAACGCTACATAATCTACGAATAGGAAAAAGTTGTACGCTTTAACTACATATCGTAACTACTGTCACCATAGAAATGAATATTAAGCATACTGGTATTTTTCAGTAAAAAAAAAAAGAGTTGAGAAGAGTCTGACCATGCGTCATGCACCCAACACCACAATGCAGATTGGGCGGCGGTGGCTCTGTCGAGCACTTACTGTTTTTCTTTTTGAAGAAAGCCGGGTTGTACTTGATGTTGGGAACGGAGAGCAGCCTGGTGTCGCGAGGCTTGTCCGGCGGAACTGGACGGGGTCGACGAGGCGGCCGGATGGGAAGGTCTGTGGGCCTCTCAGGAGCGTTGAGGTCATCTTCGTCACTATGGCTACCCCCCAGATCCAAGAGCACTGAGCCTCGCTTCAGACGCCGGCCCCGACCCTCCATTTCCCCCACCTCGCCCGTCCACACTACCTCTACCCCTTCCTTCCAAATACCACAACTTTACACTACACAAACAACTCACAGTAACAACAACAAAATTACAATACCCATTTATTTGTGGCAAGTCCGGTACTACAGCAATACCAAATGTACCAACTACTTAAAGAAAAATAATTAATAACCATAAAAAAAAATATTCAATCATAAATAACAACTAAAAAAACAGAAAATACAAAACAGAAAGTTAATTATTCTCTTAAGGCAGCAATTTTTCCAAACAGATTAATATTTCAACAATTCTAAATAAAAAAAAAGTTATATAATTTCAGGATTACTTTTAAACAAGCATACTTAAATACATAAGGTCCACCAGTTCTGTTAAATGTGCATTTAACTGAATGTGCATTCAGTCATGGAAAACTGAAAGTTATAACACGAAATAAAAACAAGTGAAAACAAACAAAATAATTATTTAAACATGTAATTTCAAAATGTTGCATTAATTATTATTATTTACTTAACAATTTCAAACTCCTTAAACTGTTTTAATTTCAACACATCTTTAACATGAAAAACATTATAGAGTAAATCTGCATTTACGAACGAATCAATCTAAAATGAAAGAGGCGAATAATTCACATTTCTAGTTTTACAGAAAACTGCAAGTAGCTGTGATGTGACAGTATTATTTGTTAGGTTACTCAACTTTTTTGTTAGTCATCTACTGTGAGCCAATTAAGAAGTTAGAAGTAGAGAAGATATCATTTTTGTAATACTATTTCATTTTTCCAGTAGTATTTTTACGATTCTACATAAATTAAATTAGGTTACAATGTTAAAACAAAACAATCTACTTCAAACAAAAAAAAAAAAAGAAAAGAAAAGGATAGCTGTACATTTATAATGTGGTAAATCGTGAAAGTCCATGGACTTTCACAATTCACAACAATAACAATAACACAAATTTAAATACTGAAAGCTTTAGAGGTTGTTTTTAAACACAACCAATAAATAATACTGACTCTTCTCATAATCTGTAACAACCAAGTTATCGTAAATAATATTGAAAGTATATCCAAACACTAATCTACTAAAATTTATCCATTTAGAGCTGTTTTTTATTTTAAAAGTCAATTTGCCTTTAAAAATTCATTAAGTATTATAAAAAATTCAAATAAACTAAAATTTCTTTTTATAACAGAATTAAGTATTATTTTGGGTAAAGAGAGCAAACTAGTAGATTATTCATGAATTTTTTATTTAATGTTTTGATTAACATTATATTTATAAAGAGTGTAACAATTATTTATTGAACGAAAGAGATGTGGATGATTAAAGTGAACCAAGTAAACCAAATTTATGTTTTCTTTCTTAATTCATTTTGAGGAAAAATCCTACATTGTTTAAGGATTTTTTCGTAAGTAAATCAAGTAATATATTTCATTTAGACTTTTACCATAAAATCTACAAACTATGAAACTCCTACTACAGTAAAGAAATTCACTGTTTTTAATCCTATATTCGCTCTCTTATATAATAAAAATTAATTTTTTTGAATTTTAAAAAACAGTTTATTACAATTTTATACATATAAAGTGATTCTTTTTCGGTATTCATCGTGCTTCCTTGTATCTAATTAATCGTTCACACGAAAAGTTTTATTCTTTATATATATATATATATATATATATATACGTTTCAGAGTAAACTATAGGTACACGGTAAATAAAAAAACACATACAGTCTCTAATTTTCAGATTAGCCGTCATTAGGAGAGAAGAGATAGGGACATCAAGCACACTTGCGAAGCGATCATCATGTACCTATAGTTCACTCTGAAACTTTTGTTGCCTTTGTGGATCGTTTTCTTGATGATAAAAATATATATATATACATACCAAAGTTGGCAAGTGACATAAAAATATACCTCTAAACCATAATTTAGACAACTAGTCTTTGCCAGTGTCACTCAAACAGTTTGAGTGAGATTCTGACGAAGGCCAGTTATTTTGGTTGAAAGATTATATTCTCAGTTTGCATCCTCAGTTTCTTTTTATTAAAGTTTTTATACATTGATTTTTTATCATTTCTTTTACTATGAAAACGAATAAAATTATATTTGTTGTTAAAACTTATTCAAGAATATAAGAAATAAAATGATTTTATTTCATCTAAATATTAAATGCATCTGTCACATAAATGAAATAATTCTAAGTTATTTTGATATCAGTTCCTCTTATGATAAATGCATTCATCCAGAAATCAGATATTAATATTGGTGAATAAGGGAAATTTCTTTGAAAAAATGCATATAAAATGAAATGCAATTGACATATATTGTGTCAATTATATAAAACATATATTACGTTTTAATAAAACCAAAATTTAGAGACGCTGATATTTATACTTATTTTAGAAAAGGAAAGGAGGTCAAACCAGACTAAAGCTAAAATACACGGAACACAGAACAGGGAAAAAACTTCCTTAAGTCATTCTTTTCTTAGTAAATCATTTGCACTGTTCTGTTTTCTATTTATATTTGTTTTAGATATATAGTTCAATGTGAATAAAGAACCAAAGAAAGACTAACTTATAGTATCAAATTGTCGGTTTCCACCGTCATCAGAAGAATAAACAGTAGGGAGACCTAGCGACCGATGCAGAGAAGGGTTAAATATCTCATATTTATTTATTCTTCTAGTGAACACAAATTTGAGGCAAGTGTAAACATTTCCTTATCTGTGTACCTTTACTCATATTGAACTATTTGTGTCAGTTTAAGATCGTGTTCTGTTCATTTCAAGTATATGTATAACCAATTAAATGAAACGATTCCACGAACTAATTAAACTACATTGGCATAAAGAACACACAGAAATGAAACAGAAACTCAGTACTATATTTCGATGGCCTCGTCATCAGGAAGATAGAAACGAGTCGCTCCGCAGGCAGGCCACGACTCCACAACAGTCGTGGTCTGCCTGCGGAGCGACCCGTTTCTATTCTCCTGATGACGAGGCAATCCAAATATAGTACTGAGTTTCTGTTTCATTTCTGTGTGTTCTTTATGTCAATGTAATTTACATATATATATATAATCTCAATAAATGGTTTTTGACCTCTTCTATTCTATTGTATGTTTTGTTATTGAGGGCTAAAATTAGAGTAAGAACTATAATACATTTGTGTTAGTTCTCTATGTGAGTTGTAGATTGTTTTAGTAAATGTATTATAGTTCTTACTCTAATTTTAGCCTTGAAGGTGATGTACAAATACATCGAAACGTTGGCCTAGGAAGGAGTTTATTTTCTTTTATATGGCCTAGCCCTCAATAACAAAACATACAATCTATATATATATATATATATATATATATTACTAAAAATTCGAAAAAACGATCCAAACTGGACGCCAATCAGCTCAAAAACAAAGAAAAGCAACACACAGAGAAAGAGACACACTTACAAACTCAAATTTTCGGATGATCCGTCTTCAGGACAAAAGAGAATGGGCGACCAAGCACGCCGGAAACACAACGACGGATCATCCGAAAATTTGAGTTTGTAAGTGTGTCTCTTTCTCTGTGTGTTGCTTTTCTTCGTTATATTGATGCTGATATATATATATATTATATATATATATATATATATATATACTATATAATCACAATAAACACGTGATGAAACTAATGAACGTATAAGCCACAAGGAAAAGTAAGTTAGAGCATATTTTCTGTGTTTTTTTTTACTTTTCCTTGTGGCTTATACGTTCATATATATATATATATATAAATTTCGATAAAAAGATAATATATATATATATATATATCATCTCAAAATATATATGTATACTTATACATGTACAGATATATGTATATATATATATACAGCAATAAATTATCGAACGAAGGACAGATATAAAATTTGATACAATAAAATATAAAAAAAATCGATATATTATTTATGATGTCCTTTTTGACATTGATTGCTTATTTCATAAACAGACTAAATCAATATATAAAAAAAACTGCAAAACTAAAGAGAAACTATGACTTTTCGACTTTTAATGGTTATGTTATAATTTGGAAGATATGAAACCAATGTTTAAAATTTTAGTTTGGAGCTGAGAAGAGCATTCATTAATTTAATATATATACGTATATGATAAAAAACTGAATCCAATGAACTTATTATGAATTCAGTAATAATTTAGAAGACTTTAGATCATGTCTTCTGTTTTCAGAAATGATTAGTAATTGAGCAAAAATATTATTTTTTTATTTTTTTAAATATAATGGAACTCTACGTATACTTGAACGTTCTGTCTAGTTTAATCATAGCCATTATCATACAAATATAGAATATTTATACAGCCTGGCACCTCATTTCAGTAAATAGATAAAAGTTCTTATTGTTGAAGAAGTGAATATTAAACATCATGACTTTAAAGGGAATATTTTTTTATCAAAATTAACATTTCCATATGGATTGGTTTTTTTGTTGATGACATTTCCAGTTCAGATTTAACTGGTTCCAAACAGTCAAAAATTTACTTTTTCAAAATTTTACTTATAATGGAATCATTATACATAACAATTTATTATAATATTAAAGACAAATAATGGGATATCTAGAGGGATGAACTACCCTTCCAGTTATGTTAAAGTCATCTCGGTCTGGTACATATCCACTGCTGAACTAACGATAGCAAACTAATGGCTAAAATATTATTATTCGTTTGCAGCCATCATGCATACACCAATTTAATTCATATGTATACATGTATATATAAATTAAGATAGTTCCAGACCTGGTCAATACTGGGAGACCTGCATCTGTCGGAAATATCAGCTAGGGAAGAATCTGGAGGTTGAGTTTTCTTGGGTGATTTGGGTACCCTCTGGTAGGGGTCTGCTCCACCATACAGGTCTGGGCTAGCCATGTTTAACAAGCAAATTCTGTGCACCATGTCGACAATTACCAAGCCCATATCAGTACCGTATGACAATCTGAAACATACTTCCTTTCTATCACTCATATTTCAATATTTCAAACTAAATTACGTATTCCTACTTAATCCAAATATGTAGCCTTTTCCATTAAAAGAGACTGTTAGGTATGGCAATTCGGAAACTACGTAAACAGAAACGGTATAATATTCATATGGCTTCAAAAATAAAATATAAGTGAGGAGTACTCAATGAAACGTTGACAAAACAATACTCTTTTTCAAGCAACCACAAAATAAAGTAAAGGACCAACAAGTTCGAAGTCGTGTTACTCAGTGATTTCCAAGTCGTAATTTTGGCGGTGATCGGCAACATTCAAACCGATTGTTATCACACTAACCCGTGCCACCAAAAGCCGACTGAAATCCCATAAAGAACACCCACAACGGATATGAAGTCACGTAGGTATTGTAGGAAATTAATATACTGGTAAGTCAGCTGCATAATTTTTTCATCCTTCGACACTACTATTGCTCATAGGAGCCTACAGCTATATCAAGATGACTTTCTTTCAAGCATATCAAGGCATAGTTGTCAGAAGACTTTCTGAAAAGCTGGTATCAGAGTGTCAATATTGAAACAGTTATCCAGAAAGTGATTGAGTAAGCACAGTCAAGATAGCACTGCTTGTAAACATACTTTTACACTATCCGACTTGAGGAAATGTGCCTCAAGCAAAATAAATGCTAACCACCATCCCTAATGCTTTAATCACGAGACAGATGATCACATCATACTTACGAGGATTTTCATAATATTAATTTTACTGGAATACACAGCGCAAGGTGGCAGAGGTTACACTATCATTACTTAATATATTTATTAAGTAAACTTACAAGCCATAAGAAGAGTTCATTCCAAGGGAAGTGACTGCAGCTGGGGAGATGCAAACCATAGCAGCTTGAAATCCAGCAGGCTTTTTCACAGAACCTGATTTCACTTTTACTGAAGAATCCATCAAAATATTCTGCAAAAGATAAAATAATTTATTAGGGTATTTTCTAAAATTAAATTCCAGTTTTTATCAATTAATCTAAAATTAGTGATAATTTTTTTAATTAACACTTGAAAGAATTAATTAATTATGTTGATTTCAATCTTAATTCAGCATAAAGAGTATTACAAATAAAGAGAAAAAAACTTCATATTTTTATAACTAGAGGACTAACCATTATTTGAGGTTCTCTTTATAATGATGTTCCTATTATATATGAAATTGAACAACATATTATTTATAATTGTAATTTCTGTAAACAGCCCTCCGTTGATACATGTTCTCGTAGTAAAAAAAGCACCATTGTTGAAATCTTTCAATGGTATTACTTAATTTAGTTTCTTCAAACTTAAACAATTTATATAAAGTTTAAATCTACTCTAAATCAACACAGGCAACATGACCATTTATAATCTAACTCGGGTTTATTTGTTATATATACGTCATATTTAAGAATCACATAGATATCAGTATTCATTAAAGGAAACCAAAACGTAAAATAGTAAGGGAATTGAACAAGATAACGCTCTCTACAAATCCCCCAATAAATGGTCATCTCCATCGAGTGACCACCTGTTATTTCTCTTTCTTGCTCTCAATGTCTCTCACTCTTTTTAACAAACAAAGAAGGAAATACTTATGAAAATTGGAAAGATTATGCAAGAAGCAAAACATGCTAATATGGTGTATTATCTAACAATATATGTAACAAGATTTCCAGTATTCACTTTAAATAAAAATTAACGTTCAAATCACACAAACAATTCAGAACAACTGTCATTTTCGTAATTTTTTTATTGTGGTTTAGATGTTCATTAATAAAACTAGTCTTGTCTTTGGAATGGCTCTCACGTGTACCTACCTGACTATGACGCAGTTGAAATATAGTAGTGAGTATTTGTCATCTCTAGTATTTGTTTTCTTTCGGGAATTTATTATATTAAACAAAGAAGTAAACGAACTGGATACAGGATATACGAGACTTAAATTTATATAGAAGATGGTTACATTTACTTTTAATTTTATGCAACTATATAATGGATCTCATAAATATTTCATTTCAATGAAAAATATCACCTTTAAAAATATATGTAAAACTGGTTTAAGTAAAAAATGTTATATGATTAAATTTATGAAGAAAACAGAAGATAAGTCTTACCTTAAACTCGTCTCGGTTTCTAGAGTCAGCATCAGGGGAAAATTCAAGGAATTCATCGTATGATTCATAAACAAGAGGAACTTCTAAAACCTGAAAAAAAGAAAAAATGGTCTTTATGATAAATATTTAAACATAATGATTAATACTACAACAATAAGTGAGAGTTTACTTTAACTCATTAAGGACAAAGCATCCTTTACTATTTATTAATTCGATTACACATGATATTTACAATTTTTAATTTGTAGAACAAATTTCAAAAGTAACATCAAAATTTCAAGTTATCTTTATAGAACTTAACTGTAGGTGAAATAATTTTTAAATAAAATAAACAAACAATTTAATTAATCATCTTTTTAATGTGATAACTATATACCTTATGTATGATATCTTATAAGAAGTATAACTATATATGAACCACCTCTAACCTACGTGATTATTCTGTCAGTGTTTAAAGGTAATCTTGTGAGCTTTAAGAGTATACTGTAGACTGCATTGCAAGATTGTACGCACTATCACACAAGCAATTTGAGATAGATTTTTTTATTTTCTATAAATAAGTAGGTAATTACAAAAGAAATTGAAGTTTCTATATATTGACTATATATAGTCAAGATATGATCATAAGTAGTACTTACATTAACCCTCATGAAATCAATAAAATCATTAAAAATCGTAAATATACATATACAAATAGATTTCACATAAATATGTGAAATAACAATCAATGATCAAACCACAATATGAAAGTTTGTCTTCAAACCACAATATGAAGAAGCGGTCTTCGTCAGAGTCAAAAATCTAACTCACGACTTGAGTTGGGTTTTTGACTCTGACGAAGACCGCTTGCTACGGTTGAAAGATCTTAGTCTTGTTTTCCCATTTCATACTGTGGTTTGATCATTGATTGTTGTTTCACGTGTTTATGTGAAATATTTTTATATACATAAATACATTATAATATTATGTAATATAATTTAAAAGTAATTATGCATTATATTTTTATATATTTTCGTAATATATTAAATGTTTTATATATTGAAATGATAATGTACAAATTTAATATAATTATATATATTATGATAATATAATGAACATGAACCACCAAACCATAATAAGAAATAAGATTAAGATTTCAGTTGGGATTTGACTCTGACGGAGACCGCGTGTAACGGCTGAAAGATCTTTGCCTTTTTTCTCATTTCTTGTTGTGGTTTGGACGTTGCTTGTTATATCAAATCTAGACTTACATGGATCTCTGAAGAAGACTCGACCTTCTTGAATTTAAAAAGAATGACATATCCAGAAGCAGCAGCTACCGCAAGTCGCCTCGACTCGGGACACAAATATATTAACTGTATTGCAAAGGGGTCTTCGTCAGACCTGTCTTGAGATCTCTGCGAGGGTCTCTCGAAAATCTTACTTGTCTTCAGTTTATAAAGGATTTGGAGAGTTCCAGCGGAAGCATCCCAGAACTTTATACTTCCATCTGCATGACTGAAAACACAAATATATATAATTTCAGGAATTGATTCATAATCATTTCCCAACAAGCATAAAAGTTTAATGTTATATTGCCTGCATTTTATAAATGAGGATTACCTAATCTTCAGCAAAGATGTATTCAATAACAAGTATAAATAATGATATGATTTCATTAAGATTTCAAACAGTAAAAAAAATATATATATATAGATCTGCAACATAATAAGATTAACATAAGTTCTGTTACATAAGAAAAGTAGAAATAGTGCATTTTGTAAAAGGAAAAATGAATGTTTCACCATTAATGGAAGTGAAATTAAAAAAATTATGTTAATAAAAAAAATAGTTTATCACTTATTGTAGGGTAAAAAGCTAATGAAATGGTCTCCACATATAAAAATTTAATGGTATAAACAATGCGTTTCGAACACGTAGTGTTCTTCCTCAGGCATTAACTAAAAAATACAGTGACACCAGAGAGTTATCTACAGTACAAAATAAAATAAGGAAGAGAGTACGAACCTAAGGGTGAGTGTCAGTGGTACAACTGACTAGGATGGACGGATGTGGAATAGGATGGACGTGGGTGAGGGTATGGGGTACATCTGTTTCATATTAGAAGGCAGGTACATTTCATTGTTATTTTTTCCCCCAAAGGTTAGACTGAGCCTTTACATTTACTCTAAGACTAAATGTAGGAAGAAACGTATTGAAAATATAACACAGAGTACAATAACGAAATACAAACAAATATAGGAATAAGGAGAAAATAGAACTTTTTTTTTAAAATAAATAAATTAAGAAAAGTTGTACACTTGGGAATTTGTTAATTGAGGCAAGTAAAAGAATTATTGCGCACTAATTTGTTAATTTCATACCTTTCTAAAATAGTTATTTCACGGAATTTATTGTTTCTATGTAATATTTGTATATTTTGGTCTGGGAAAAATTGGTGGTTATTGGTGACTAAATGTTTGGCAAAATGGAATATGAATTGATTATTGTTGGAGGATTTGGTTTTCTGTTTAACTTCTTGTACATGCTATTTTATTCTTTTGTCAAACGATCTTAGAGTCATTCCTATATAATGAGAAGGGCAATTAGCACACGACAATTTATATACACCACTAAGAGAAAGGGGTTCTTGAACTATTTTTGAAGATAACAGGGACTTTAAGTCACCTGAGTTTCTGTAACTGACTTTTAAGCCGTATTTTTGTAATATTTTGGCTATTCTTAAGGATGGATTACCAAAATTTACTTCAATCCACCCATTCCAAATTCGTTCAGAATTTTCCAGAAGTTGAGCTTTTCATCCTACTATCCTTTCCTTTGAATATTCCTAATCTTCTTTCCTGTAGGACCTATTGTGACATCCTATTCGTACATAATTTCTTAAATAATTTAATTTATTGCCCTTACTTTATTTCCCAATTACATTTCACCATCCCATCACATAATTTTAAAACGCCCAAATTATCCTATGTTCCATACCATAAACATAATCATTTGCATCCTAACTGTATCGGATGATGATTAAAATGTAATTGTCTACATTGCAGTTTAGATTTTTTTAACTGGGAAATAAAGAAAATGAAAAACGTAGTAGAACATCTAATATAACTACCCATCATTATGATACAGTTTGTTGTACTCTCACGCATTCAATCTTATGTATTGCAATCAGTTATTATGTGGTATTTACTCAATTGTAGGGTAAAAAGCTAATGAAATGGTCTCCACATATGAAAAATTAATGGATAAATAACGCGTTTCGGACACAAAGTGTTGTTTATATCATTAAATTTTTATATGTGGAGACCATTTCATTAGCTTTTTGCCTACATTCAATCTTGTTTGATTTAATGATAATTATACAAAATTATCATTAAACCATTTAATACCTAATTAAATCACATTAACTGCAACTGGCTTTTATCAAATGCAGTGCACGTAAAAATTTTATGAATTGAATATTTCTTATAATACATATATATTTATATTAATGTATGATATATTTACTATTTAGTTTAAGTAATTTGTTCTTTATCTGTAGGTACAATAATGATTCTAAACTCGAAGTACACTTAAAGGAAGAAAACTGCTAAGAAGAAAGACATTTTTTATAAGAAAGAGATAATTATAATTATAATTTTATTACCAAGATAATTATAATTTTATAAAAATATTCTAACGGAATTTTTAAGAAAATAAAAACTTGCATTGTAAAAAAATATGAAATATTCGAAAAATATGTAAAAAGGAAGTTCGAAAAATCGAAATCAATAATACTCGTATGACGCAGTATCTTAACACACGTATTATATCGTTTGAAATTAAAGAAAACCTCGAATTTGAAATAAAGAAGGAGTTTTAGAGAATATTTATGAAAAGATGTTAAAGAATAGAGAATGAGATCCTAAAAAAAAGCATATAATTACTTTGGAACTAATGAGGGTAAAGAGTCCATTGAGTGAGCAGGAGAAGAGCAGAGCATAATTATGAAAAGAGGGATTATTATTCAAAATAAAGTAGACCTCAAAGAATGCAAATAGTGCAAAAGAAAAATATCACTCTGTATTTATATAAGGCAGGAAGAAGATTATTTCAAAAGAATTTTGATCATAGAGAACCAAAGAATGTCGGTTACTATACGAATATAAAATAAAATTAAAAAAACGAAAAAAAGTAGTATTTAAGAAATAAAACTGGTTTTAATCTTTAAACATTAATTAGAATAATAAAAGGTACAAGTTTGTTAAAAATTGAAAATATTATCGGAAAATCCCATACTTTCCATTTGATTAAAGATATGAAATATTTCTTTATCAGAATATTTTAAAGAAGAGAAACTAGAAACACACTTCATCAATGTAAGTACAAGATGAAAATAGATAATATACATATGTATATATTTGGAGAAGCTTGAAATAAATAATATCTTTTTAAATGCAATGCCCATCAAAAATAAAATAGCAGCAGTAAAAATGTCTTTGTATCTTTATAATATTTACAGGCTCTACTTTTTCTCTTTATGTTTCATAATACTTTTTCTTTATATGAAATTATTGACATTGTAAACGGATTGAATTTGGGGATACATGAACATTAATTATAACCTATTAATATACTTTCTTCATTCCATTTTAGTTTCACAACTTTCAATAGTTTAATTAAACTCCTTATACACTGACTGTCTCTATGGTAGATTTTAAGGAAATGAAATATGCTTACATATTTCATTTTGTAGTTAAAATCGATAAAGAAAAATAGGGTTGTTCTGTGTAATATACAGGTTGGTAAAGTCCAGTAGAACAACTATATTCGTATTTTGAATTACACTAAAATATATAATGACAAAAAATACATATAACGTAGAAAAAAGGATGGTAGAAATTTAAGGGGAATCGTATTTTTCTTCTCCCGTTACATAAGCAGAGTCGTTAATAAGTAATACGTCCAAATGAAAAAAAAATGAATATATTTGAGATATGCTTCCTTTATTTTTTTGTACATTTGTATATTTAGGGAGCAGACTTTGCTTAATGCATATTTGATTAAACTCTTACTGGATCTTGTTCTTGTCATTTTTCTAGCTATCTAATAAGGTGTTTGAAATTTTCAGGTATATCAAATAACAAATGTTTTATCTACAATACTATTCATAACTTATACTATTCACTAAAATAACTTTTTACAATTAACCAACCTTTCTGTTAAAAGTGACAATCTTCAAGGTATTAAAAATGTACTTACTAAAACTAGTAATTGTTCAACAATATTAAGTAACAATAAATAATTTTAAGAAAAACAATAACACAATCAAAATGCATATTACACCGATAATAGAAGGTTAAATAATAGAAGGTACAATTAGGCTATAGTACTTTGAAGCGATACAGGTTTACACTGGACCTCAAATATTTGGTTTTAAAGGCTGTAGATTAATTACAGTTTTTTCCTAATTCCTGTTCGACGATTCTTCTACATGCAGTTTCAAAATTTTGTTAAATCTTGACATTTGTCCATGCATGCTAGGTATCTTTTCTAAAATCTGGAGCGCTTCTATTAATTGAACCCGGCTAAAGTCATTTTCATTATTAATTATCTCGATATTACTTGTCAACATTTGCGGTTTAGTTCCATGCAGGAAAAAATTCAAAACATTAAATACGGAATTTCAAGAAAAGTAAAAATATGCAGTAGAATAACTAATAATATTAAGAGTTATAAAAGAAGGAGAAAGTACCCAGTGATGATGATTTCATTGTAGCTGGCAGGCGTCGTAGTCCACTCTCCTCCTGAGATCGGCCAATCTTTGTCAGAAAAGCCAACCTTCTTGTTAGAGGCACGCGACCCCACGGAGTAGAAGGCAGGAATGAGGTCCGAGGGACAGTCGGCCAAGTAAGTGCAGGCGGTGACTGGGCACTCGTGGACGTCCATAGGGTAAGGCGACTCGAAACAGGGAAAGCCAGGGGTTGCCAGGTCGATAACAACGAGGTCGTTTTGTAACAGTACAACCACTGCGTACGGCTCGTTCACCTCTGCTCAGTAACATTCAAGTAATGTAATCGAATATGGTTAATGGACCATTTCCGCTGAGCTTAGTAATATTACAACTAATTCCAATGTAATTGACTGATAGAGCATCATAAACAGTCCTGCTTTATATTCCATTTTTGTTTACACAAGTTTTTCTAAGAAATTACTTAAAAATGGATTTATAAATTATTATTTGTTCCAGAAAAATTCATTGAACACCTTTTTTTTTAAATCTCTATCAGTTAAAAGAGCTTAACTCAAAATCTTCAAGGTTGAAAACTTGAGCAAATTTTTTTCTGCCGTTCTTAGTATTCTAGAGTAAAATTAATAAACACAAATAATATTTTGTCTAAATTAAAAAAAAAATCATTGAGTCGGCATACATTTGTATACCTACGTTATACTTTAAGCTATGCTGTATACATACTGTATAATACAAAGATAGACATATAAATAATCAGAATTAAACATTAGATGAAAATTTGTGAAACAAAAAGCCACAAGGAAAATAAAAACAAGAAAAAAATTGATACATATTGCCTTTCACACTATGTCATAAGAGAGTGACCACAAATTAAATAATAAATTTAATTTATTTAACATATATATTATTTGTAGTCGCTCTCTGATGACATAGTATGAAAGGCCTCACAGCATGTTTTTCTTGTTTTTATTTTCCTTTAAGGCTTTCAGTCTCATATATATATAAGCTACACAATGGAAAATTCATTTAATAAAAGCAAAAGACTATTATTGAAGCAAACAACTGGAGTAACATTAAAATATCACATTTTTATGTTTATTTAACATTATTAAATGTTATAAATTTAATAACATTTATATGAAAATGTTATTAAATATAACATTTTCTTAAAGAAATTAGTATTCATAATTAATCATTAGTTTTGAAAATATCTTTATCAATAAATAAAAAATGTGATCTTTGGAATTCTATACGGCAAATAAAAAAAATTTTGATATTATTTTCAAACTTCATTCACATTATATATATATATATATATATATATATATATATTATATATTTCACTTTAACACGTGAAATAATATATAGATCTTAGTCTTCTTTTCCCATTTCATATTGTGGTTTCGTCAAATATATACAAATGTATATATCAATGATGAATTCATCATCAATATATATGTATATATCAAATTAATATATTTGAATATCAAATGATCAAACCACAATATAAAATGGGGAAAAAAGACTGAGATCTTCCAACCGTAACAAGTGGTCTTCGTCAGAGTCAAAAACCCAGTTTTTGTACTCAAGTCCATTTGGGTCTTGAGTATTTGGGTCAAATCAAGTATTTGACTCTGACGTTTATTACGGTTGAAAGATGTTTTTTTTTCCCCATTTCATATGGTGGTTTGATCATTGATTCCTATTTTAAATGTTTATTGTTAAATCTTGTTACATATATATTGAAAGAATTCTCAAAAAACATCTTTGGCCTACGTTTAGCCTATGTTTTTTGACTTATTCAGGGCTTGGTAGACCATGGTACAGCATATTTTTATACCTGTGATGATGGTTATTTAATTTTTATTAAGTTTACTGCCTGACGGTAATCACAAGGTTGATGGTAATTATATTTTTGGTTTATTTCTTTACTACTGTCAAGTCCATCGAGTAAAGGATAGATAGGGTATATACACAGGAGGACTGACCACTGGGGTAAGGACTCTCGCAGAGGGTAATGAAATCAACGACGCTGTGTTCCATCTCGAGCACAGTGGTGGACTTGTTCTGAATCATAATAGTGATATTGGGGGCTCTGCCGCCACTTTCATTGCCCAGGCCGCCGCAGAACACCACCAGAACGTCTCTGCAATACAACATATAACTTTGAAATCCAGAAATACAACACTGTAATACACAAACAGTGTTGACAATGTTTAAAAAAAACCAATCAATCAATGCCCAACTTTACAGACAGAAAACACTAATAAAAAAATTATTAATACATGTATATAATTAAAACATAAAAAATGGAAAGCAATTCAAAATACATGTTATTAATACGAAAATTAGAGGAGGATTTCAAATGATAAAAAGAAATTATCTGCTTTTGTTCACTGACTTAAGATAAAGGAATCACTCCAATGTACTAAATTCCGATTACTTTACTAGAATGTAAAGACCAATGGTTAATCGACTTGGATGAAAGCACATAATTGTTATATATACTGTATTTCCTTTACTTTAAAACTTTGTTATAATAAGAAGGAGCTGTAGAGGAATGATAAGTTAGACAAACCTTATAGATACAGTGCTATAAGCATATTGTGGTTACCCCCACATCACAATACAAGTTGTTCCAGTCGTGTTTCTGATTAATAAGACTTTTCTTTTAGCTATTCTTATAGAAAAGTCAAACAGATTTAACGATAAGTAGGAGAACAAATGTCTGCTTTTAGGAATAAAAACATTAAAATAGCTACTAAGATAAGATAAGGTTACTGAACAAGCGTCACAATATATAGAAGACCAAAAATTAATTAAAAATATGGTTAATCCTAAATTAATATAAGTTCAAATTAATAAATGTGTACAAAAATTATACATACTGTTTAATATTTGTTTTTGATTCTTCATGCTGAATCAAATGAGCGAAAAACTCAGAATTGAAAACAATAAAATACAATATTCAATGTATTGAACTCACTCACCGTAAAACTATTACATTCTATTTGTCTGTTTGGTTAGTTTAAGGTAGCTATTTTCAAAACAAAAAATCACATTTATTATAAGAATTTTTGTGATAACACAAAACTGAGTCCACTAATGTGCAGTAACAAACTTTATCTGAAACAGGTTTAACAAACACAAAGTTTCCTTTCCGACAGAAGGATTGACACTGTGCCTCAGACATCAAGAATACAGGTGACAAATACTCTGACTAATCTTGCTACAAATAATGCTTTCTTTGTTCTATTTAAAATTGTTTGTAGATCAAACTCAATTCCCCTGTGGAACAGCTTTTCAAGACTAGTATCAAATCCCTTTCTTAAATATAACAGGTAATTTTGCAACGTGCAAATGAAATGTCCTTTATTTTTGTTAAATATATTATAAATTATAAGCAATGTTTAAATTTTGTATTATTGGTTTTTTTTTTATATATATGTTGGGCATTATTATTTTGTTTTCCGTATATATATATAATGTTCTTACTTTATATATATATATATATATATATATATATATATATATTATTGACAATGACACCAAATTTAGCTGATACCTGTTTCTTAACAAGTTTCTCAATTTTTCTAAATAACACTCTCGTTATTTCGTCTACACAATAAAGTACATCTCCTATGGTCGACATGTTTCGAATGATCAACATTTATCATCAGGACGTGAATAAGTTATTCAGCGCACAATGAGAGCAACCATTCTGTGATAACGAAGCAGGAAGCGCTCCTAATGAACTTTGTACTTATTCAACGTTGCTTCTGGTTCTATGAACATATTTACTATAAATTTCTAACCTTCGGACAACTGGATCGATACAGCAAAGAAAATTACCCGGCAGACGTTTAAAGCGTTTCCTCTCGTAAGCATGACATAGCTCTGGGAGTGTAAAGCAGAGTTTGGGGAAGTTTATACAAGCAGACAAAACAATGTTCAAGAATTAAGAAAGCGAGATCATGTCAACTAGAGTCCTAGGCGCAGAAATTCTTGAACGAATTTCCAGTCTGTGGAACCATAAACAAAACATAATTTTTGCAACTTGGCTGATAGAAAAAAACTAGTTAACGTCTCACTGTACCACTTCCTGTCCTGAGGATAATCCTTAAAAGGGTCAAAATATTAAAAGTGAGTCCTAGTGTCTAGTTTTGATTTGAGATTCTTTCTGCTATCAGAGTATATATATATATATATATATATATATATATATATATATATTTGTAAAAGTTATATAAACTACAACCTTACTATTATTCTCATTATTGTCATCATGATGAATGTGGTACATTCGAAACACGTCGACTAGCAATATTGGTAATAAGCTTTATAGTTTTAATGAAGAGACGAGGAAGGAATTCCGGAAACTGGAGAAATTGTGTAGGAAACAGATACAAGCCGAATATGGTGCGTTATTTAACTATATATATGTATTGGTATAAATAGGCAGCAGATCCTCTTTCCAACAGGTATCGTTTGAAGATAGCATTGATTTGATGGTATACCTTTTGATGAGATACCATTGACTATCTCATTTATTTTAATTTAACATGTCACTTGGCCAACTCCTTTTCCAGTTGAATCCTGTTAGCAGGAAATTAGTTCGTAGGATCGAATCTCTCAGTCATAAGATCGTGAATGCCGAGACTGTGGTTAATTTTAATGATATATATATATATATATATATATATATATATATATTAAATAATGAAGAAAAAATTATAGACATAATAAAATGACGCAAGAAAAGGAAAATGGATATATAAACACAGAATGGAGGATAGTGTCAGATAAATAAAAAGAAAAGAATAGAAGAAGATGAAAAATGAACAGAGTAATGAGAGTAAGTGGGCTATTTTTAGGTTCGTACCCATTTCTGCATGTCTTCCACTGTAGTTTCTGTATAGGCTTGCATGTTTCTAATTTGCCATCCTTGTTTGTTTTGCCTGAAACATGGTCACATATTTGCAATCATTAGATAAATAGCAATATTGAGAATGATAGATAAAAGAATACTGAATAAGATATGAAACACAAAACCAAAAGCTTTACATCGTACAGAGTATGAATAAATAGCGGCTCTACACATGTAAAGAAGACAAAATAAGCTGGAAAATCTAAGGGGAACTTAGCTTTTTCTAGTAGAAATAGTCTCCATCAGAGTGGCATCCTTCATTGATATCCATGAATTATTTATGCGTTGACATTAAAATAAAACATATTACTGCATAAAAGATAGATTTCAGCAAGAATTGAAATGAAATACTAACACAATCAACGTATTTTATGCGCTCTTCCTCTTGGAAAGCATTTAATTTATTTATTTACACCAATAAAAACTAGAGATTTTCTGTCTTAAATGGCAAGGTCTGCGAATAGTATGTTTACAAAATGCCCTCTACTCCCAGCCATTCATAAAGTATATACGTTTAAAATGCATGATGTCCCCGGGAAAGAGCTGTGTCTTAGTCTCTAAACATGTCTTTCATAGAAAGAAAAATTACTTTTAAATGCGATTTTTCAAATTCGATTAAACTAGAAGTATGTATTATAATGATTCTACTACAATTAAAATGATTAAAAAAAAGACACATTTGTGTTTGTTTTAATTTAATATGAATTCTAATAAAATTTTAGATTTTGGATATTCAAGGGAAAATAAATGCTTTTTTAATATGTATTACAAGTTGTTTATGGATGAAATGAGAACATTTCAAATGCGTCAAGTATTTATGTAATAAAGTAAAAACAAAACAACTCTAATTCTGGGTGTCAGTGCTGAAATAAGGGAGAATTTATTCCGTTATTGCCATATTCGAAACCTTGAACATATTTTATTGGTTGAAACACCAAAAGCAATGCCCGTGCGAACGTTTTGGACAAGAGCTTCTTAGATTATTAATTTTCAAACATAGAAACAAATGTGAATTTAATATGCTAAAAAATAACAACAAAACCAGAGGAATACAAAGTTTGTAAGGTTTTGTATGACAGCTAACTCAATTGGTTACAATTTGGATAAATAATTTTATCATATTATATTGAAGTTTAATCCATTCATCAATAATAACCCCTGAGAAACCGTTTTAACTATTTAATACTCCTAAATCTAAACCGTAATTTACACGAAATAGAGACTAACATTACATAAGTTTAATGTCAGTACGGAACTGACAGTGGATGGAACATATGGTATCTGGAACTGAAATCGACATGCAGAATTGGAAAAGGCAAGAAGTAAATTGTCGATTTATTTTTTAAATATTCTCAAGACAGACAGCTTAAAGTCCACTCCGAGAGAAGACGGTTCTCAGATTCATTCATCTCTGGCATGAATAAATCAAGGGTATTGAACCCTAGATCTACCAGTCGAGTTGCGAGCACGTTGCCCTGGGCTAACCTGGCCCGCCAGGAGCGTATAAGAAATAGACTGATTTCTCGGATCAATCAAATCTTTACACATAACAAATCAGTTCAACTATTGTACCTACCTCGTGGAATCGAACAGAAAATCATATAATTTCCTCACAAATGACCTTGAAATGAAGGTTTAAACATTTTTCTATAAAGCTGTGTTTTAGTTTTTTTTTTAAACCAGTATGCTATGTCTAACAAATGTTAGAAACACAATCAAGTTAAATAATGCAAAATACATATTTGATCTTTAGGAGAAATCATACGACTCTTGGTTAATGTATATCAGACAAGTTCGTAATGTTCGTCAACTGCCAAGGAGTTTCCGCTGGTCGCCACAGATATCTGCCCAGTATTCCCTTTATTAAAACAATTTTTTTGCGTTTCTCGAGATCCAATTTACTTCTTCCTGCATTCAGCCTTTGATCTTCTTTAATCTTGAATTCACAGGCTCTGCTTATCCTCTTTACTACTTGGAGGGGGAAAAAAATCTCTTTTTTTCCCCCTCTCCCCTTATTATCATTTCATTTTAATGATTATGTAAGATTTAGATCAAGAATGTTTTCCTTACATACCTTTTTTTAAATCTGAGTCGATATCAAGACACAATTGAAAAGTAAACATTTGCAAAGTAAAACCTCTGTAACATATACACAGTTGTAGAATATGAGGTAATAAATATTTTGAGTATCAAAAAAGTTAAAAGATGAAAATTGAGATTTTCATAATTTACTTCAAACCTTGTCATTATCCTTTTCAATACTTTGTTTTATAATTAGATTCGTTTCTTTTTACTTTGCTATAAGTAAAGTATAGTGGTCGTGAAAAAATTAGAACTCGAGATCTTGATGGAATTATATGTTTTGAGGTCCCAGAAGTCGTTTTATGAAGTTTTTGAGTATGTATCTAAAGTTTGTGGACACGCTACGGTCCAGAATCTTTGATGTATCAAGTTCATATTTTGCACAAAAATGAGCCCATTGTGTAGAGCAATTATGCATGAAGGTAAAGTCACTTTTTTTGCCAAAAACCTGTTTTTAGACTACATTTTTTTTCCTTAACTACTAATTCTAGAGTATTAAAAATTTGGCATTATCTTTTGAGGTCACAAAGACAATAAATGAAAAATGTATTCAGATTTTCAATACAACGGGAAATATTTTTTTTCAATAAAATGTAAAAATTTTGATTTATAATTCAATCTGAAATATTATGAAAGCGATATAATCCATACCGTTTGACGGATCAAAATGAAGCAAAAATAGAACATTATGTCGAAAATGAGTTGAAATAATTTTTTTTTAAAAATTACATTCACCAAAGGGGAAATACAGTACATTTTCTGTTTTCAGAAAATATGTTTTTGACGCTAAACGGTTCATTGCCATGAAAATTTGCCAAAAAAATGAAACAAAAATTGAACAATTTATAAAAAGAATTCATGTAATTTCAAAAAAAATATGCTTGAGAAAAGATCTACTGCCAATATATACCAATATATATATGTATATATAGCTTCTCGACCACTGATTATTAATGTTTAAAGATGGGTTTCTAGAGGATTTTTGGTCTAAAGAAATAACACTACTTTTTATACACCGATGTTTCGCCAAAAATTGTTTGGCATTTTCAATTGTTTAGAATATATATATATATTCCAAACAGATATTTTAAAATTAGGAATACGAGATATTTATAAAGAATAACGAAAGGAATGGAATGTTTAAAGGAATATGAATTTCTTGAATCAAACCGAGCATTGTAATGCTAAGTTTATTGAAATCAACAATATAATAGTTAAAATTTAATTTAGAATAAAAAATTAATCCTAAATCTTTCAGAGTCTACTCAGGTCAGAAAATTACATTTAAATTCATAAGGATATATCGTTGGGGAAGGGAGAAGGGGGTTATAGAATGCTCAGAAAAATTTCGATTACGATTATTGGTGGACGACAGTTCCGAAGTGTATTTGAAGAAAGCTGAAGTGTATTTGTTCTCATCCTTTTGTGACTGCGAACTTGAATAAAGTTCAAGATCATTTCCAAAGAAAGGTTAAGATTATAAGAAAAAAATAAAGAAGGCTTACTTCAAAAATAAGTTCTAAACTTTGGCATAAATCACATAGTTTCTCAAAAATTAATCAATTTATAATTAATTAACGTATAAGGGAAAGAAAAATTATAGAAAAAAGAAAACTCCAGCCCAAAAAATGCTCCCAGCAAGATAAAAATAATAGAATACATTTTTAAAGAAAAAGTCAAAAGATAGAAATTCGATATCTAATAGTATGGATGTGCTGTTGATTACGTTTAGTATGATGATGTTCATAGGTATTGATTCCTGGGACATATAATTCTGATGTTATGTTTAGCATGACAACGTGAACAGTTGTGAAATACGATATTTTAAGCAGTTTTCATCGGTTCGAAGGATTTTTAGAGGCTGTAACAATACAGTATCTCCTAAGTACAGTTCCTAGTACTTAGTACTAGGTACTATACAGAACCTAGTATATATAATTAAGATGATGGAGTAAATGGATAAAGCAAAGTCTCCAACGTAAAAACGAAGCTTTTTTGTATTACGCATTTCGAACACGAAGTGTTCATCGTCAGGTAAACTTCTACAATACAAATGTAGAAGTTATAAGTTACAAGAATAAGAGGAATTGTATACAATCAAATGAAAAAAGAATAACATAATTATTACATTTACCATGACCCCTTTAACAGGAAGAGGATTAAGATATTTGACGCAGCTTTCGTGGGTTTGAATGATATTTGAGCCTTTAATAGTACCTGTTAAAGATATATTCTGATGATTTCGTTTGGTGTGACCACGTTAAGAGGAAGCGCAATAAGATATCTGAGAGGCTAACATACCATGTGGGTGGAGCACAGTGACGGGCTTGCCTGGCTGCCGCAGACTCCACGTGAGCAGGGAGCCGTCCGCATGGGCCGACATGAACTGCTTGCCCTCGTAGTGCCAGCACACCGAGCGCAGCGGCTCGTTGCTCTGCCACCGGCACTCCACCACTTTTAGTCGGAGGTCCCACAACACCACTTGCCCGCACTCGAACCCGATCAGAAGCTGCAACACCAGTCACCATCGCTTTCACACAAATCTTTTTCATTCTTTCAACTTGAACAAGAAAATCATATACTCCTACTTTGTATATACTATACTTTATTTTGAAATATACCATATTATTTACATATTTAATATACAATAGGCATGTAATACTGTTCATACTATAAATATTATAGCAAGTACAATAATAATAATAATTATTATAAAAAGTTATTTTCGGATTCCATTCTTTCTGACTCCAGATTTCATTTTGAAAGCAGTTTATTCCAACACGACATACAATTGTCCCTATCAATCAAAGTCTCTGCGACTGCCAAAAACACATTACTCATATCAGTGTCTAAAACAGATTTCAATGATTTTGAGTATTAAATCTATACATACACATATCGAGAAATTTTACTACGACCGAATACACTAAGATTTTGTCAATAAAGAAATTATAATGCTATTAATATAATTCGATTATTTGAACATATTTTTAAGTTATCAAATAATTTTTTAACATTTATAAAAACTGAATTGGTATAACTTGCGCTTTGCAAATATTTAAGTTTTTTTTCACATACAAATAGAACTATTGCAAGGTACTTTCAAGATGTACGTAGTGTTCTACAGAACCCTTAAAGGGAAGCATCAACCTCTAAATCAATAACCATAAATAAAGTTACTAGAGTGACACTTCAATTATTTTACATACAATCCTTTATTTGCTTAGAAGTAACGGTTAAAAGGAAAAATAGGACATTTAATGCAGCGCTAGTACATAATTCTACTATTTTTATAGGTAAGAATTTAATAAGAAACCAATAAAATTAACAACCCTGAAAACAATAAAAAAGAATGTTGCAATTATTAAATTATAATTATAGTTACCACATTAAATCATTGTGTAACTTTACCTTATTTATGTTAAAATTACAAATATTTATAGTTTACTTAATTTTCGTTCTATCTGGAGGCTAAACGCGGCCAGCATTAGATGGTTTAACACAACTAGAAAATCATTAAACTTGAACAAGCAATAAATGTGTCTCATTTAACTAAAGTGTGTAGCAAGAAATTCACATTTTCAAAACTGTTATAATAGAAAAAAATATTTGTAAAATAAAAAAATTCAGAATAAAGTTTGAAATACACTTTTAAAGTTCAAGCAAAGGTTTATAATCGCAGGAATGAATGTTTTTTTTGACCATATTTACGGCCTTTGATTTGAATCTGCCTTCAATTCTTTCAATTTTCGAACTCCTTTTACTCTCTAAGGTATGTTTATATTTTTTTTTTTAGTCATTACTTCAAGCGGAAAATATTCAAATAGTCACTAAAAAACATTATTTTTAATATCAAGTGTTTGAAAATAAATTCTTTCGAATCTCTTAAAATAAAATTTTCCGTTTTTTTTTCATCTTATTGACAATATTACATCAGTAAATATTGTAATTGAAATCAATATTACATTTCATCAGTTGACAATATTATTGATTTCATTTTATGGTTATTACTTTGCAATTTTAAATTTATTGCACGTAATTATGATTACCATCCTGACAGATAATTGAACAACAATCATATTCGTACAATTATTCATATAACAACTTTCAAGAAACTTTCATGCCATTATCAGGAGTAAATAATTAGTTTTGTAAATTTGAAACAGACACACTATCAGAATATTCTATCTATCTATTCACATTAACATGACTACATAACACAATAATCAAACAATATTAACGAATTAATAATAAACTTTAATTATTGCTTGTACAACATTTATATATAACATATAGATAACAGCATTATACAAATTTATAAGAGACGAACTTTGGGTTCGAATTTGTGAAGAAAATTAATAATAATTAATTTTCAGATTTATTTTGTTTAAAATACTGTTCTAGGTAATTTATCATTTCTTTATTATAATGTACCTATGCTAAATATTCAATTTGCTAGAATGACGCAAATACGAAGAATGTATTTGAATGAAAACATTTAAAAAATGAAAAAATATTGTATTCGAATTATTTGCGTTATGTTTGGATAGATTCCTTAATTAAATATACATAAATTAATGAAGTATATTCCAGTAATAATAATGGTCAACAGGTAACGTAAAGAACTCACATCTAGGTTCGATGAAGAAAACGATACTTATTGTTCGAGTATCATTTCAATGAGTTAGTAAAGACTACTAAATTATTCATAAAAAAAATTCTCTGTAAATTACAAAAGTATGGTTTCAGATAACATCTATATTTAAGTCAACAGTGCTTTGAATAATATCAATAAAAAGGAGACGGTTGTCCTTGATGAAGAAATTCGAAACAGAAAGGACCTACTGTGTAATTTAAGAGTAATTCGGACTTTTGTATTTATAATTCAGTATAGTAGCTTGCATAGAATTAACAACCTTTCTCTAAATAAACAGCTGAAATGACACATGCATTATTCATGTACTTTATGTAATAAAAAAACCTCAATGAATAATTTTATTTCCTCAGAGGAGAAAAAAAATATTCAGAATACTATCATAAATGTGTTATTTGTTATAAAAAATTTAGTTTCTCATATATAAGAGAATATTTAATATTAAAACATAACACAATGAAAATACCTGATAAACTGTTCAGAGTTTCAAGAGAAGGAAGGTCAATGTACATCTGTGTATTTGAAGACAATGTGTATTGAAATAAATTAACAGTTCCTAATTGTAGGAACACTTGGGAAACTATATATATTTAAGTTATCAAACTATATATATTTAAGTTTACTATAGTAAACTATAATTATTTAAATTCGTGCATATTACTTATTACAATAAAGATTACTTATTATAATATAAATCCTCCATGGTTTGTTAGTCGTTTTGTAGACGCCCAACCGGCTTCGGACGCATATTCAAGTGGGACTATATGCGAAACCGGTTAGGTGTCTACAAAACGATTCACGAACTAAGAACGATTTTTATAATAATATGATATAATTACGTACTTGAATTTTACTAAATTGCAAATAAACATTGTAATCCGTCTGAAATACTATCATATTGTTACATACATATACATATCTATAAAAAGATTTCACATAAACACGTGAAACAACAATCAATGATTAAACCACAATAAGAATGGGAAAACAAGACTAAGATCTTTCAACCGTAACAAGCGGTCTTCGTCAGAGTCAAAAACCCAACTGAGTTTGACTCTGACGAAGACCGCTTGTTACGGTTGAAAGATCTTAGTCTTGTTTTCCCATTCTTATTGTGGTTTAATCATTACATATACATATGTGTGTATATTTCATCTATATACTACAATACAACTTAATTTACTAATAAATGTATTACTTATTTTTGTAACATTCTAAAGTTTTTATTTCATTGAATAGTAGTATATACACTGATTAGCCAGGAGAGCAATAATGTTACAAGAACTATGTGTTTTTTTGTAGAATAAAATGAAATAATTCTATTGCTAATTGTATACTTTATACAATAAAAGTAAGTTTGTTTATTTAATATCTGTTACTTAAAATAAAACAATCAGTATATTAAATTTAATAGAAGTAAAATGTCTGTAAGGAATAAAATAAAAAAACAGAGTGTTGAAAAAAGGAAAGTATGAGGTGTAAGAAAGTGCTCACCTTGCTTGAGTCGAGGGGGTTGTCACTCAGGTGGACTATCGACCCAGGGTGAGTTTTACGAGAACTGAAACAGAAGCAGTCCTTTTAGCATGTGCAAGGGATAATGAAATGTTTGTATGTTTTATCTGTAATATATATAATAAAAAAAAAGTAAACACAAACACCTGTGGCTTACCAATCAAGAGTATCACTTCTTGCTAACAAATGCCGGAAAATAAAAATTTTTATCAATTTTTACAGTTTTTTTTTCTCAAAGTAATTTCATTTATTGTCTTTTGAGTCATAAAATTTTATACTGATATATTTTTTTTTCACTTGCTCTGTATGACTTAACACTTTCATTTGTGTAAGAAAAGAAAAGAAAGATAAAGAAATGCTATGATGCTTTTCACTCTGGACGTAAAGGGAAGAACTCTTTAAGAATAGTTCGCAGTTTATGGGCAAACTGGAAAAAAGAAGAAATGAAAAACGTCACTGCGGCATCTTTGAGGAATAAGCGGGTGAACCATCTCTTCAGGTAGAAGACAAGTAGACAATTTGGGGAATGATATTGTTATTCTCAGTATCACTTATTGTTTATAATACGATTATTACGGTTACTCAGTTTTTCATTTTTAATAATTTCAACATTTTTCCCACCTTTATAAATACATATATGTTAAATAAAGGTAGCAGATTGCAATAAAGACATGTTGGAATAAAGTGAACCGTAGTCTCGGGCATTCAGGATCTTCTGACGAAAGATTATATCTTACGAACTAATTTTCTGATATCAAGGAATAATGGAAAAAGCAGTTGGAGATGTTAATGTCTCATAAGAATAAATCAAAGCCGCAATAAGATACATAAGATATATATATATATATATATATATATATATATATATATATATAGTGACACATAAACAGAAACACAACAAAGACTCACTTTTCAATATTTCGACCGTAATGGCGGTCGAAATATTGAAAAGTGAGTCTTTGTTGTGTTTCTGTTTATGTGTCACTGCTTATTTTAATTATTATTTGTCCTGCCGGACCGTTTTTCGTTTATCATGGTATATATATATATATGTATATACAAAACTAAAGTTTTGTTTCTATTCCACGGTAGATACTTTTATCAATATATATATATATAATATATATATATATATACACTTTTTTTCGTTGGAAATACGATCCAAAACGGACAAATATAGTTCAATATAAACAAAGAAACATAGAGAAATCAGAAGAACACACTTACAGTCTCTAATTTTCGGTTTGAACCGTCTTCAGGAGAGATAAGAGAGGGAAACCAAGCGCACTGGATCAGAGACGGTTGGAGACCAACAGTGTTGCCGCATGCGCGCCCGTTCACAGAAAATAAGGTAGACAGGAATCAATTTATAATTAATTTATAATTTATAAAATAAAATAAAATAATGGAATATGAAAACAATAATATATAAAAAAGAAAAAATTGAAAAAATAAGGGAAATTGATACAGAGAAATTGATACATAAACAAAAGTGCTGACTAAGCTATGATAAAATAAAATAAAACTAAGAATACAAATAATAATAACAAATGAAATAATTTAATAAAAAATGTATAATATATATATATATATATATATATCCACTTAAAATAAACGGCAGGGTTTCCTGCCATTGTGTTTCCGGCGTGCTTGGTCGCCCTTTCTCTCTTTTCTCCTGAAGACGGATCATCCGAAAATTTGAGTTTGTAAGTGTGTCTCTTTCTCTGTGTGTTGCTTTTCTTCGTTTGTGAACTGATATATATATATATATATATATATATATATATATATATATATATAATATTAAAATATTATATATATTAAAGTTAACCAAGCACAACGTGCTTGGTCTACCTTTCTCTTTTCTCCTGAAGACGGATTACTCGAAAATTTGAGTCTGTAAGTGTGTTTCCTTACTCTGTGTGTTACTCTTCTTGAATTTTGAACTCGTGTATATATATATGTATATATATAAACTTATTTTATCCTTCTGAAACATGTCAATCGGCAAACTCCTATTTCGTGTATGCCCTCGGTTAGACTGCAGTAGTAGTCTCGCAGAGAATACACATAGGACAAACATTGACACTTTGTGATAATGAAAATCCTACATTAAGACACAAAATTTTGCATAAATCAAGCATGTTTAGGGGAGAGATCTTTAACGAGTACCTGACATTGTACAGGCTCGACAGCTTAACGTCCTCTCCGAGGGACGACGTGTTTATATTTATTCACCTGACACATTAATATATAAATCGAGTGCCAGAGTTCATATGGAACCCCGGAATCCAGAAGCCAACACTTTGCCACTATGTTAACCTGGCCTCCCAGTTATGTCCCCAGCGGGAAATTAGTTCATAAGATGGAATCTTTTCATTAACGTTTGTCACTCCAACGTCAGTCAATTTTATCATGATGTAACAGTAGATTGCTTTTACCTATATTTTTGCAATAAGCTTGGAAATAACAGCTTGATATTGGTCTATAGGACTAAAGCATGTGTTATTTAGTTAAGGTAATAGTTAAATTAGTTTAGAACCATTTAGTAACAAAGATTATTATAATCAGTAAATACGAAGGAAAAAAGATAGAGAATTAATGTTTTCGTTACCGGACCTCCTGAGAAAATCATGCAGAACACAACAAAAATTCTAAAACAATGCAATTAACATGAGATTCACCTCAAGTTTATATATATATATATCAATGATCAAACCACAATATGAAATGGGGAAAAAGTGGTTTGATTCATATTGAGGTTTCTTCATTGATTGTTATTTCACGTCTTTATGTGAAATCTTTATACATATATATATAATATATATAAAATAAATTCAAAACGAAGGAAACATACAGAAACACACAGACATAACTCACATCGTCGTCATCAGGAGGTGTGAGTTATGTATGTGTCTTTCTGTATGTTTCCTTCGTTTTGAGTTTATTTTATTTTAAAAAGTCCGCTGGACCGTTTCTTTTAATTATATATATATATATATATATATATATGTGTGTGTGTGTGTGTGTGTGTGTGTTCATTTAACATTATTATATTAAATTTAAATGCCTTATAATTTCAGATTAAAATATCCCTTAGAATATTTTGATTTTATTTAACTTCAAACTTTTACGTATTCCTGCCAGTTAACTTCGCTAAATTCCACTAACTTTTAATGTAATTAATTCTTCCATGAATATTTTTTTAAGTTCATAAGATGGAATCTTTTCATTAACGTATATTTACGAAACTAAGTTGAAACTGCTATTCCAAGAATTCTTCTAATTCCTTTGTCAAACCTGGATAAACCAATTCCGATAACAGAACTTTTAGAAGTATAATACATAATGTAAGATGAACAATTTTTTTCCAAAGTTATGATAAATCATGAACCTTAATTTATAGTCAGCAAAAATGAAATAATAATTTTTAACTAAATTCACTTTTATCAAACTCAAAGTTATTAAAATACCATTGTTATATTTGTATTCAAAACAAAAGGCGATCATAAATAACCTGTAGGTGATTAAGATTATTCGTGAACAAATTTTATTTCTCAAATAAATTAACAAATTAATTAAATGTTTGTTTTCATAATTCACCTCAGTTATTTTTAGTTATAACAACAATAAAATTTATTTATTCTGTTGCTTGATATTCAAGTAATCAACCAATCATTGATTCAATTTTCAAAGTTCTATTGCATTAATAATTTTGATACATCCTCTAGGGTTAACTTTTTGTTTCAAATATTTAGAGAAAGTAGAATATGGAAAGGACTGAAAAGTGGATTTTTTTTCCACTACTGATCACAAAAGTTAAAACAAATTACTACCAAGCACTTACTTTAGGTTTTTTTGCATTAGCCATTTCATTACAGCATCCCATGATTTTTTTTTAAACACACTCACGTATTTTACTCCTTAACAATTAAAACTAAACCACACATGTTAGTTTATGAATAGATAAGCAGCCAGAGTTTTGGTCATTTAAGAGGAAATACCCGTAAAAGGCTATTTTTGAAGTTACGAGGTGTGTAAATAAAGTAGTGAGACTGGCAACGTCGCTTTCGATCTGGCAACGCTGGAGACGCGTGGCCTTGAGTAGCGTCAGGTGCACGTGTGATGCGCCTCCAGTATGAATCTGAACTCGTCACAGTCATTTGTTTGTCCGTAGCGTTGGTTTTCGTGAAATGGTTTTTTCTTGAGCGTTTTAAAAATGAGTGACCTCAAAGTTGAGCAGCGGTGTGCAATCAAATTTTGCTTCAGACTTGGACATAATGCAACCGAAACTTTTGAAAAACTTCAGGAGGCCTATGGAGAACGTGTTTTATCAAGGGCACAGGTTTTTTGGTGGTTTAAGGAATTTTCAGAAGGAAGAGAGTCGATTGAAGATGAACCACGAAGCGGAAGGCCTTCAAGTGCAAACACCGATGAAAATGTCAACAGAGTTAGGAACCTTGTGCGTTCAGATCGACGCTTGACAGTCAGAATGATCGGGGAACAGTTGAATTTGAATCACACCTCCGTTCATCACATTTTGACCAATGAATTGGAGATGAGAAAAATTTGTGCGAAAATGGTTCCGAAAAACCTTTTCCAAGACCAAAAGGATCTCAGAAAGGGAAGGAGTCTTGACTTTTTGGGTTCAATTGAAAATGATCCCCGTTTTCTTGAACGTGTCATTACTGGTGACGAAATGAGCATGAGCAAGTCGAAAATCAAATGCATGCTGATTTGTTTTTTGATAGCCATGGAATCGTCCACAAAGAGTTTGTGCCACAAGGCCAAACGGTTAATCAGCACTTCTACCGTGAGGTCCTTGAAAGACTTCGAAAAAGAGTCCTTCGTGTGCGGCCAAACATCAAAGACAAGTGGGTGTTGCATCACGACAACGCACCCTGTCACACTGCCATCTCAATAAACGAGTTTTTGGCCAGTAAAAACATTCCTGTTGCTCCTCAGCCTCCTTATTCACCAGACTTGAGTCCTTGTGACTTTTTCCTCTTCCCGAGATTGAAAAACCACCTCAAGGGAACTCATTTCGGGACACTACAAAACATACAAACTGCTGTAACCGACCAGCTGAAGGCCATTCCAGAATCCGAGTTCCAGCAATGCTACAATGATTGGAAGGACCGTCTCCAGCGCTGTGTGGCTTCCGAAGGGAACTATTTTGAAGGTGACAATATCACATTGTAATTATATTTGAATAGAAAATTTAAAAAAAATCAGTCTCACTACTTTATTTACACACCTCGTATGGTGCAATAAGATGAATAAGGAGAGAAACAAGATAGAAAGAGAAAAGAGAAAAATGGATGCCATAAAGATTGAATGCGGAATGTAGGTACTTGGATAGAGCCGATCAAAACAATTCATTAAAAATACAAATCAAATAAATATTAATTTATCCATGAATGCATTAAATTTTATTACATAAGTATACTACTATCATATCAAGATAACATTATTGAGATATTGCAGTTTCCTGATCCAGTATAACGTGATCGCTGTTTAATTTCTCTCGGGTCGCTAAACACATAAAATCTCTTATCTCCAATAGCAATTTTTTAAAGAGAAGTGACAATAAATAATTGAACTGATGAATTTAATTCCAGTAGGTAGTCAATGTTAAATGTAAGATAGACTATGATTATATTACCAATCGGAGTTTTCCATAATTAAGAATTGTTGAAATACATTATGAATTTTACAACGTAACAAACTGATATAAAACCTACAACATCTTGGACAAGTGAATGTAAGAGACCAAGAAATATTATGATTAGAATAAGGGAAAAATACTAAGTTTCCACTATTTTAATCATGACTAAATACTACGCAATGAATGCTTGCATAGCTAGGGATGAGAAATATTACTCTAAACTTACTTTCAACTGCATCTTCTATATGAATTTTCAAACTTATTCTTTTAATTGTTGGTTTCTTTCTAAAACGTTTTTTTATTTTTTATTTGTTTAAAGTCACAACAATGTTAGTGTTACATTACCAGTGATACTGATAACACAGATGTATGAGGGAAGAAACACAGGAGGGAAGAAGCAATCCAGTGACTACACTTCCTAGCGTGGGTCTTTTTCTAAAACTGTGGTACTGAAATGAATTAAAAAGTGTCGGTGAAATATTAATTTGGTGAACGATGACTTGGATATATATTAAGAATAGTGGGTGAGATTGAGCTCCACTGACAATTCCCGGGGTGTACGACGTCAGGATTTTTTTGAAGAATTCCAATCTAATACACTGCAATAAGGAAAATTTAGAACCCCCTAAGCAGAATGAACTTGCAAATGCAGCCTACCTATAGTTAAAAAAGGGTGCCAAATAATAAATGAGTCATATTTTCCCTTCCTAGAACGGCATGGGGAAGTTAACTCTGAAGTGTCATGCTGGGAAAAAATGTGTCCATTAGAAGTGGCACTGATTAAAGATATAATGTACAAAGAGTACATGGGAATCAACGAGAATGCCGCTGGGCTGTCAAAGCTATCACAAACCCTAGCAAGCATCACGTGTAGATAGTTAAACAGCTAAGTCAGAATTTGTCAAGTCCAACCATGTGGCAGATATAATTCTCAGATGATTAAATATTTCATCCAAATTATATTTCTTTATTTTTATATATATATTAGTTATCGACAAAAGAACACTTTTACCTATATTGAACAGACATTAAGAAAATGAAAAATATAATGAACTTTTATTTAGCAAGAAAATTGAATGAATATGAATCAAGTAAAGATAAAATAAAATATGTAATATTTACAGTTCTATAGCTTTGTTCCAGTTAATAACGTATCCAGAGAGTTGAAAGGAGTCGATGTTGACTATGTGGATGTTGCCTCTCTCCGAGCCCACGTAGAGCCATTTGCTTTGAAGAGGGAGGTGGACGTAAGTAATCCTGCAACAGATATTTATATTAAAGTAAAAACAAAAGCTTCAATCAAGCTATTATTGTAATTAAATAAAATATTGTGGTCGAAATTTATATCCCCTGATTTCTTTTTGAATTAAATGTTTTGATAATTCAATTAGTGTAAAAGGTTTTTTTACAGTCAAAAAGTCAGATGTCACTCTAATACAGGATAGAACAGAAATAATGCATATAAGAATAAGCGATTTAGAAATATATATGTACTTTTTACCTTGATGAACAAAATTTACAATTCAGATTGAAAACATAGAGAATTCATGTGAATACTAAATAATGTGGTCATAGAGGGTAATACAAGCGTCGATAAGGCGGGCAGAGAGGCCATTAACACATGGCTCAGGAGAAGCCATGTCACCAGATGACGCCAAAACCATACCATAAGAGCCATGTGGAGTAGGAGAGACGAAACCCCTTCCCACCTCCATCGATTACACCTTAATTATGGGAGAAGAGAGAAGTCTGATGATATGAATAGACGTGACTCTGTCGTACTGACCAGACTGCGTCTAGGACATCGACACATCAAGCTGACGCACAGTTACACACTAAAAACGTTTTAGACACTACATCTACTATGTAAAGCTGTTTTGACAGTGTCACACATTTGGAAGACTATTCTACACTTCATTGTAAGAGAATACATCTAGGATTACCGTCAAAACTGGCAGTGTTTTGTCACCAAATACGTGAACAATTCCTCAGCCACATCACAGTCGTTAAAAAAATATAACATATTAGCGTTTCTATTACCATTTATATCTTATACAAGGTTCCGTTTATATGTTAGTTCTATAAAATTCTAGTCAAAGATTAAGTACCCTGACACTGGCATACTAAATCTAGGGGTCACTCTAGGTTTTAAGCAGGAACAGTGGTAATGCCTAGAGTGTGCGATATGCAAAAAATCTACGAAAATGTATCTAATGTCGGGGTGGCGAAATGATTTTGGTCTGAGTCCAAAATGCCTAATATAATCAGAGGACGCTAGTTCAATAAATTATAGCGTCATAATATCAACTGAAAAAGAAACGATATTATTCTTGGTTTTAATCACAATAACAAATTCATTAAATTTCCATTTTTTAATGAATTATTCCTTTTAACACTATTTTATGAACCACCTTAAGTTTAAAAAAAAGTAGGATCAATTTGAGTAGCAATTTGAACAGCGAATTCAGAGAGTTCAGTTTTATTTGTGATATGTGTATCACAGTGATTGAGTGCAATGTTACGCAATATTTTTTACAATAATGGAAAACCTGAAATCAGTTTAGAACGTAAAGAAGATCAAACTTTTCCAGTTATAGATGATTTTATAATATGGCCCTTTTTGATACCACACAATGAAGATTGATTCTACAGTGGGAGTCCTAATTTTGCCTAACTCAAGTGCATTTCGAGTAACGATCTTTAATGAGTATCTGACATCGTACAGGCTCGCGATCAACGGTTGAACGTCCTTCTCCGAGGGACGAAGTACTCAGATTTATTCACCTCCCGCATGAATGGATCGAGAGCCAGGTGGGGATCGAACCAAGCTAACCTGGCCCCTTTTAATGGGCTTAGTCATACTTTGTATAATCGTAGACATGTCACCATTTAGGCTGTATAAGTGATCTAAATTAGGCATTACGTAACCAGTGTCAAAGAATGCCAGAGAAAACTGAAGCGGAGCCCTAAACACTATCTGAAGTTCATTGTGTACATTAGAGAGAAAAAATTGATTTGATACTGGCAAAACACTTTTGGAGTCAGTAGTGTTAATTTATAACAGTTTGATATGAAAATACTGAAAAGTGCCGTAGCCCATTGAAATGAATTTGCTCTTCGATCCTGTAGTATATTATAAATCAATGCTTTCAAGTTGCATGTTAACGGCTACATCAGAAGCTCCAACTGTGAAGGGTGAGAGAAAAATGGTAAACTCTGTCACGAGTTCGCTAAAGACTTGTAATAGTTTCTTGAACTCCCACAAGTCTTCAATCTTTAATGTTGTCACGCCATGAAGTAAAATACTAACTCAAACCCACCACAGTCTATAATCTGTCAAAGTTTTAAACCACCGTATTCAGTTACTTTATATATTGACTTAAACAGTGTGACACTATAAATAAACTTTCAATTTGTAAAAAATGTGCTAGAAACTTCAATGCCAAATATATATAATGACATTGTGAAGCATTAAGTCGCAAGAAGTTTAAAGGTTTTGACAGATGTACGTAATATTGCCATTCAAGAGACACCTTCTAGACACATCGTTAGTACTCTTAAAAGCAGGATCATCCAAGCATAACTCGCTGCCTCGGGTCAGGGCTCCTCGAGAGTGAGTACCAATTTTCTAGCTCAATCCTCACTGAAACTCAAGAGGAGATAACTGCCTCCTATAAAGTGGCAGGGAATCCCTAGTGAGACCAGGGAATCGACTCAACCTTTAGGATGATAGTAGGACTTCGGCTGGAAAGAAACAAGAACACATCAGCTAGGTAGTGTAGACCCTCTGGCTCTTTTTGGCTGGATTAACACCTATTTACTCAAGGGATCAATCCATGTTTATTTATCTACTTTCAACATACATATTTAGCTCTTTTGATGAGTTGTTGCTTTTAATACGTTTTAGCGTGCTGTGAAATAGGTCTGTGTGCTACTGTAGTATTGATATGTGCAGTGCACTGTACTGTCACAAGTTTATTTATTCTATAATCTAATTACTGTTTAATCTAACAAAAAATAGATATGAAAGAAAGTGAAAGCGTAAAAGAACAAATAATAAACTATCAGCGCAAGAACATTAAAGAGATTCTCCTTAGTTGAATTTATTAAGAAATCTCTAGTTATTATTTCTTCTTTTAGGTGAGGAAAATTGCTAATGTTCATGACGAGAATTCTACAAAAACACAAAATAAGAAGTACCCACTCAAAAGGGATTTATATTGTATCTTTTAAATTCCATTATCCTGTAATTTATTAATTTGAAATCTGAAACATTAACTACATTACAGTTGATAACAATAAATTAACTTAATTTAATAATTATCATTAACTCCATAAAGATAAATGTTAATCTTATTATATATTTTTTTCCTGAACGACAAATATTAACAGTTATTTGAATCGGATTGAAAGTGTTTACTGCAAACTAGTATCATTCGAAAAGTTATTCAGACAAAACTTTATCTAGTCTGTAATAAAATCAGAAAGTCATGGCTTGAGATTATTAAAAATGAGAAGCACTTTTTAGTGCTATCAGGACCGCTTAGTACTGTCTAGACTGAATAATTTACCTCTTGATATCTCCACAGTCACAAAAATATTGCAGTTAAACTTTATTATTATTTTTAACTTACCAATGTTATTATCTATACTAAAAACGTTTTATTTAAAAAAAATAAATTGTCGATTGTATGACAGATTGTATGAGCACTTTGGTAATCCCTGCTCAAAATGATCTCCTACATAGAATCAGAAAACAGATATGGTTTATGATTAAAAAAAAGAAATATTTGTTAGCAAAAATATACAATGAAAGAAGCGACAATTCTTAAAAGTTATGGACAGTAATTGCTGGAATGTTTTTTAAATAATTTTGAAGGATTAGGTTGGCAGGAAGGAATTTAAGTATAAAATGTTACTCTTGTTTTCTATTGGAATGATTTCAGTTAAAAGAATAGAGCCCTCTAACTGGTGATGAAGTAGAGTATCTCCAGGTGGATTTGTTGAGGAGAAAAGTGAATTAGCTTTTCTATAAAAAAGAGCAGCTTAGCTTCCAGCTTGAGCCCTTCCATCAAATAGAGGACTTCAATATTATGCTCTTTCAGAATTTTTCAATAATCCCTGGGTGAAAAGACTCTATTTGAGTTGGTATTTATTTAAACGAAAATACATCATGACATCAGTGAGTATTGTCAAATGGTCTGCTGAGTGACATAATTTATGTGCTTGTAAGAATGTCAACAATAATCAAAGAGATTTGAAAGAATTATAATAATAACTCTCAGCTAATAGTACTATGATAAATAAAAATTGTAGATCCACTGATTTCAATAATTACTGTTTCATATCAAAAATATAATTTGCACATTCAAAACTACAACGCCGTACATACAAGGAGTTGCGTGACATTTAGTTTACAATGTGTATTTGTAGTCTCATTAATCAAAGATCAAAGCGTCAACATTATGAACTTCGTGACATTCGAACCAAAAGACAAAAACATCAATGGAGTGTTGTAATAATAATGCCACCAATGTCTGCTTTCCAATGCTTATGCTTATAGTCTTTCATCTTTGTTTCTGTTTTACATAGGGAAAGTGAGGCTCATTTATTATTTGGTACCTATTTACATTACCGAGTTCCCTCAACATCCGGAACTGTAATTTTGTCTCGATCAAGTTTGTTAAAGTAGGGATCTTTTTTATTGAGTTCCTGACATAATACAGGCTGGGGATCGACAGCTCAACATCTCCGAGTAGACACTCGGATCTACCGATTCAAACCGATCAGTGTGAGATAAGCGCGCAAGCCGCAGGGCTACCCTGGCCTCTACCTCATCAATGTCGTTTTTCTCCCTTAAAATAAATCATTTATATTTAATGTTTCAGCTGTGCAATAAGTTATTGTGTGGTATTTACTCTTAATGGATAAGAAATTAGTTTCCGCACAAGTGAGTTATATGAAAAGGAACAACACCGCCTTTCGAACACCTAGGGTTATATCTGTTAATCATATTAGATGCAACCAGAAGAAGAACACTTCAACCCAAATGACAGATAAACCTGAAGAAGTATACTATGTGTTCGAAACGCATTCCTATTGCTTTTCAAAAAACTTATTTGTATGGAGATTAATTTTGTTACTTTTCTGAAATCATTAACCATTTCTACAACTTGGCGTTGTCATATTCAATTTTTTCAACATTTCGTTCACCATTAAAATTTAGAATATGCAAGCTCTGAACTTAAAAATTAACTTATAGAAATACACGATGACTTCGTTAGCGCACACAAAACACTTGATGAAATAAAAATCTGATAGTATTATATACAAGTGAAGGGAATTCCGCACTATGATTTTCATCATTTCACATAATACAATGTCGAGGTTACTGACCCCGTCAAACATCATCTCACATACTTTTAATCTTGGCCTGCAAAATCCTAAATTTATATTTTGATTTTTCTAATCAACGAGATACATAGAAAATAAATGCAACTGTACATACGAAACGTAGTACAGTGAAGAATAAGGAAAAAATACTTGTTCGATCAAAAATACAAAAGATGCAGAAGAAATACAGGAAAATATACTGGGGTTCTTGATAGTGATGAATTTAGAACATTTTAAGCTCAATCGTATTTTACGATTTTATCATTGTAGAATATCTGAGCTAAATTGAAGAGAATTTTAAGTTGTTAGAATTAAACGAACAAACATAATTCATACAAATAGATAGAAGGTTATCTAGGAATTTATGTTTACTCTCATGAGATCGGAAAGGAGTTATGTTTAGCAATTACCATTTATTAACATATAGTTCTTGATTTCAGGAATAAAATGAAGCAGAAACGAAACATTATCAGATATTAAAATGAGTAAAATTAATATAAAACTGCTCGGTTAGGATAGCTGACAGGAAGATATCAGAAGTATACAAATGACAAACGCCTAATTTACGCTTTTACAGTATTTTAAAATGTCAAATGCTTAGATAATGTCACTCTTAGAAATATGTTTAGAAATGAAAACTGTAAGGAATAAAATCTGTAAATGAATAAGTGTTTTTAAAATTTTATGTAAAGAATTTTCACATATTTCAAAAACAAAAAAGTAGGAAGAAAGATCCTGAGTAAACAAGTTTAGTTGTAAAGTTTTTAGATGAATAGGACCTTTCATTTTGTAGAAGCGATGATCCCCTTAAAATGGTAATTGCATGGGTTGGTGAAAGTTATTCGAAAAGTTTAGCAATCTTTGGTTGAGATATAACAACAATTTGAGACGATGCCTAGATAAAACAAGGTGTGGAGAATGCATCACTTTGATTGTACTTTGCATACTTTACCGATATGTTTGGCCATCAGGGTTATTATTATTATTAATTAACTTTCATTGGTGCAAGGACAAAGTCCTGAGGCTACTTTATGCATTTCGGTAAGCCTTGCCTTTTGTTGTTTCCAGATAACATAATTAACTTATCAGATAACAGATAGAAAACTTAATATATACTTAATATAAATATAAACTTAATAATTTTAAATTCGCTGAACAACTTTATAACGTTTTTTTGGAAAAATATATCAGACTTTCAGACTTGTTAAGTAAGATTTATCAATATCTTAAGTCCTTTCTAGGTTTTTGCTACACAAGGAAGTTGGTTCCTTTTCAAAACAAAAACAGTTTAAGGTAATATTACTAATGACCTGTTAAATACCCTTCAAAGATTTTTAAATATTTCAAAGATTTAAATTTAGACCTGACTTTTACAAGGCATACTTAATTCTTTCCTTCTTCATCCATTTGCCGTCATGGCCGGTAGAAAGATTTTATGAGAAATTTCTTTAATAGACATAATTGGATATAAAACATTATTTAATGTTGACTTGATTTTTGTAAATTAAAATGAATCTGAAGACAAATATTGCATAAGATAACACGATGACAATATTAACAATACGAGTGCCAAGTCTGGTACTTTCACGCGGGAAGGAAAAAAATAAGTCTCATAAGCCGTAGTTTCCGAGTTTATACGATCCCTACTCTAACTGCCTTGATTTAGGCAAAATTTAGTGCTCCCAATATGGAATCAATCCCGTAATGTATCTCACCTATTAATAAAATGGGTGGAAAATAATAAGCCACATTTTAAACCCAAAAAGAACACTGAAGAGAGTAAGTGTCGGTATTGGATAACAAAAAAATATGGTTTAAACGAAAGGTTGATGAAATTTTAGACAACTCGGGATTCAATCTGAACACATTCAATGGAGATGTAAGTTAGTTACTCTGATTAGACCTATTTCTTCAGCGTGGCCGAAACTAGTAGGACAAGTTTAAGGTAAAACAAAAACGTTTTTTCAACAAAATTACTTAGAACAACTGACTTTTGAACTATGTAACATTTCATTATCAATACAAAGTGGAAATTTTGATAAAAAAATTATTAATCAACCCCTGACCTCCTCTTCTCAAAACTCTATTTCTAATCGTTCAATCGACTATTTCATACCTTTCTGACAAGCACGATTAAAATTCTTTAGTTTCCTTATTTATTTTGTGTATTCTTATTTAATTTAATATGAAAAGTTGATTTAACTAATTTTTGCAATTCATGACCTATATACAATCTAAGAAGCAAATTGTTTTGATAAAACTTCTTTTTCATGTAAACCTTTTATTCGTTATCTAATATTAGAAATTATCTCATAATAACTGGAAATTATCCCACAACAAAAGGAGTGCAAAATCAACAGCAAAGAATTAAACTATGCTCGATTGAATAATGTTTACTCTTGGGTTTGCTCCAGAGACAATAAAAACTTTATTAACTCACATCGAAATAAAACAAGTTTGGAAAAATAAGGTTTGATCATCGTAAGAGCAATTCTTGGATTTTGTAAAAGATTTTCCTTAAAACGATATTTTAAAGCAGTTCAAAAAATGTTAATTAACTGAACCTTCAAAGTCCTAATAAATGTTGAAAATTAACTGTCCCTCAAGTAACAACCTTTAAAGGGAAACTGTAAAATAAAATGCTCTAAGTGTTGTTGCTGAAATAAATAGGGTATGACATGTTCATACCAAGACTTACAAATTCATAGGCAAAGAGTATTTATGCTTAAAGAAGAGGAAAGTTTGGAGTAAAGAAGAAAAGAAGTTAGTTTGCAGAAAGAGACACTAAGGGGAAACTCGAAGCCACTATTAACTTCAGCCTGAACCTATCAAGCCGTAAAGTGTTTATAAAATGTAACCAGAACACCTTTGCTCTTCATAGTCTTAAGTGAAGTAAAACAGGAAACACTAACAACACTTACACAATGAGGAGGCAAAGCAGTAAGTTAGCTTGTTGCGACCACTACTTATTTTGTAATCTTCTGAAAAAGAATTCAATTAAAATCGAAAGGTCGTTATTGTTGATTCGATTTGAATACGGAAGACTGAACAAATTCTGATTGATTTCATCCCTCTTTTATTAAAATATTTTTCACATCATTCTATTACATTATCATGTGGATGCAAGGATGTAACAACAACCATATGTGACTAAAAAATTAAAGAAACACCAAAAATACTATAGAATAGTTAAAAAGTTCCAAGGCTTCCGATATAGCCTGGTTAAGGAGGCCAGGTTAACGCAGTGTCAACGTGCTCGTGCTAGACTGGTAGATCCAGATTCAATACCCACTCTGGCACTCGATTTATTCATGGGGAAGGTGTATAAATCTGAGCACGTCATCTCTCGGAGAGGACATGAAGCACTCGGTCCCGAGCCTGTACGACGCCAGGCATTCGTTAAAGGACGCTACCCTGAATACATTTGAGTTTTGTAAAATTTAGGACTTCCAATCCAGTAAACTTCCATAAACAAGTAATATGACACAGTTATTACTAAAATGGGTGTATAATAAATAATCTTCAATTTCCGCTCCTAGAAAAGCACTAAAAGGTGCCAGATATCCTTTAAGTGTATGCATAGGAAAACAAACAACTCGTTGTCAAAGAACTGAAAAAAAGGAGTAACTAAAGAAATTCAAAAGAATTTTATAAAAAACTAGCAAACGTACCCGTCTTTGACGGAATCAAAAATTCTATTATACTTGGTATTCCAAAATATCAATTATAGTATTATACTAATACTACAATTAGAAGTTATAGAATAGTAGAAAATACCATTATTAGTACAGTGCTAAAAAAAAGCCTCTGTATACAAAGATTAGATTTTAAGTTAGACATACACAAATCTACAATCAATGTTTCAGCTTTATATGTCTTATGGTAGCAATATTTTTTGGACAAACCGACAGACAGAAATTATTCTAAGGGTACATGTGGCTACTCTGAAGTATGAAACGTAAAGAAAACTTGAAATGAGTTAGTTCTAATTAACGTGCTCCCAGTCAAAAGCTAGCACGCAAGCCACTGGGCTACTCTGGTTCCATACCTTACTTTATTACCAGTGTTTATATTACGCAAATATTAAATTAAAAAAAAATATTTTTGTTGTGTTTATTTATAATACATTTGCACTACTGTCATCGGCGAGCAAGCAAGCTACTGGCAACCCTGGCTAGATCCCTTTACTTTATTACCATCTTTTATATTATCCACATTTTAAATTCAAAAAAATATTTGTTTGTTACATTTATTTATAATACATTTGCACTACTGTCATCGGCGATCACGCAAGCCACTGGGCTACTCTGGTCCCATACCTTACATTATTACCAGTGTATTTATTAAGCAAATATTAAATTAAAAAAAAGGTGACAGTTATATATCATACATAGCAAACGTACCCGTCTTTGACGGAATCAGAAGTTCCTGTTTTGGTTTATTGCCGTGTGCCTATTGCCTTTCGGCTATACCACGGAGGAATCAGAAGTTCCGTCATTTTTGGTATTTCAAAATGTCATTAGAAATTATAGAATAGTAAAAAATACCATTATTACTACAGTGTTAAACAAATGCCTCCAGCTTATACACTACATTAGCTGTCTGTCCTTCAGGTTCATGGTAGAAGAAAGAGTTGAAACCTCTGACCGTTGAGCATGTAAACTACATTTGACCATGTGAGAAAAACTTGGTTTTGCTACCTTGTATTCCTGCGTTAGATGAAGTCTCCCTTTGCGACTTAGTTAACGTCATTGCGAAATAGACTCTGACCGGACTTTGCAATCATTTCAACGTAAACAGACAGTGGCTCGGAATCAATGGTATGTGAAGTATACACACAGACTCCCCAATACGACATCCAGTCATTGTGTCCGCCTCTATGGCATATCTGTGTAGAGCACGAACTCAGAGTCGTGTCCCGTTGCACAGTTTTGGGGCACTCATGTTTCGTAACATGAAATTTGTTACTGCTACTAAATTGTAGCATGATTGGTGCTCTACTTTAAGTTTTTACTCATGAGCAGGCAGTCCAGGAGAAATAAATTCAGAGTCAAGAAATTCAATTAGATAATGAACTGCTTCTTCGTCACTAATCCAATCTCTTTACTGACTTGTAAGTTCTTTCCTCGGCTTCATATAGCGTAAGAACTTGTTTGTTGATTTTTCCTCCCTGTTCATATTAAGAGTTGAGAATTGCTCGTTTACAAAACATTTATTCTCAATAGATAGTACATCCTTAACTCTGTGAAACACCATTTCAATGATGTCAAATACGCAATATATTCATATGCTCAATCTTTATAAATAAAATAATGATTTTGTCTGTACATTGCTTAGAACTGACTCATTTCATGTTTTCTTTACGTTTCATACATTGGAGAAACCGAATCCACCCTTAGAAAAATTTCTGTCGGTTTGTCGGTTTGTCCGCAAAACTTTGTCACAGGTAAACTCAGCTACCATAAGACATATAAAGCTGAAACTTATACAGTAGATTTGTGTAGGTCTAACTTAAAATATAGGCTATGAATTGATTGGAAATTCAACGTAGAAGTGAAGTTATGGACGTTTAACGGAAAAATGTTTGTCACAAGTAAACTCAGCCACCATAAGACATAGCGAGCTGACACATTGACACTGGATTTGTGTGTGCCTAACTTAAAATACGGGCTCTAAATAAATTATTAATTCAGTACAGAAGCGAAGTTATGGGGCTTTTAGCTGTATTTTCCTAACTTCACAGACAAGTTTGTTTTGAAAATACACAGGTGTGGCAAGTCGGTATTGTTAGTTGATTTTAATTTCAATTGAGCATATGAATATATTGCGTAATGGTGTTTCACAGAGTTAAGGATGTACTATCTATTGAGAATAAATGTTTTGTAAACGAGCAATTCTCAGCCCTTAATATGAACAGGCATAAGAAATCAACAAACAAGTTCTTACGCTATATGAAGCCGAGGAAAGAACTTACAAGTCAGTAAAGACATTGGATTAGTGATGAAGATTAGTGAATAGTTCATTATCTAATTGAATTTCTTGACTCTGAATTTATTTCTCCTGGACTGCCTGCTCATGAGTAAAAACTTAAAGTAGAGCACCAATCATGCTACAATTTAGTAGCAGTAACAAATTTCATGTTACGAAACATGAGTGCCCCAAAACTGTGCAACGGGACACGACTCTGAGTTCGTGCTCTACACAGATATGCCATAGAGGCGGACATAATGACTGGATGTCGTATTGGGGAGTCTGTGTGTATACTTCACATACCATTGATTCCGAGCCACTGTCTGTTTACGTTGAAATGATTGCAAATTCCGGTCAGAGTCTATTTCGCAATGACGTTAACTAAGTCGCAAAGGGAGACTTCATCTAACGCAGGAATACAAGGTAGCAAAACCAAGTTTTTCTCACATGGTCAAATGTAGTTTACATGCTCAACGGTCAGAGGTTTCAACTCTTTCTTCTACCATGAACCTGAAGGACAGACAGCTAATGTAGTGTAATAGCTGGAGACATTTGTTTAACACTGTAGTAATAATGGTATTTTCTACTATTCTATATTTTCTAATGACATTTTGAAATACCAAAAATGACAGAACTTCTGATTCCTCAGTGGTATAGCCAAAAGGCATAGGCACACGGCAATAAACCAAAACAGGAACTTCTGATTCCGTCAAAGACGGGTACGTTTGCTATGTATTATATATAACTGTCAACTTTTTTTTAATTTAATATTTGCTTAATAAATACACTGGGAATAATGTAAGGTATGGGACCAGAGTAGCCCAGTGGCTTGCGTGATCGCCGATGACAGTAGTGCAAATGTATTATAAATAAATGTAACAAACAAATATTTTTTTGAATTTAAAATGTGGATAATATAAAAGATGGTAATAAAGTAAAGGGATCTAGCCAGGGTAGCCAGTAGCTTGCTTGCTCGCCGATGACAGTAGTGCAAATGTATTATAAATAAATACAACAAAAATTTTTTTTTTTAATTTAATATTTGCGTAATATAAACACTGGTAATAAAGTAAGGTATGGAACCAGAGTAGCCCAGTGGCTTGCGTGCTAGCTTTTGACTGGGAGCACGTTAATTAGACCTAACTCATTTCAAGTTTTCTTTACGTTTCATAGTTCAGAGTAGCCACATGTACCCCTAGAATAATTTCTGTCTGTCGGTTTGTCCAAAAAATATTGCTACCATAAGACATATAAAGCTGAAACATTGATTGTAGATTTGTGTATGTCTAACTTAAAATCTAATCTTTGTATACAGAGGCATTTGCTTAGCACTGTACTAATAATGGTATTTGCTACTATTCTATAACTTCTAATTGTAGTATTAGTATAATACTATAATTTATATTTTAGAATACCAAGTATAATAGAATTTTTGATTCCGTCAATGACGGGTACGTTTGCTAGTTGAAATTAAAATCAACTAACAATACCTACTTGCCACACCTGTGTATTTTCAAAACAAACTTGTCTGTGAAGTTAGGAAAATACAGCTAAAAGCCCCATAACTTCGCTTCTGTACTGAATTAATAATCTATTTAGAGCCCATATTTTAGGTTAGGCACACACAAATCCAGTGTCAATGTTTCAGCTCGCTATGTCTTATGGTGGCTGAGTTTACTTGTGACAAACATTTTTGCGTTAAACGTCCATAACTTCACTTCTACGTTGAATTTCCAATCAATTCATAGCCTATATTTTAAGTTAGACCTACACAAATCTACTGTAAAAGTTTCAGCTTTATATGTCTTATGGTAGCTGAGTTTACCTGTGACAAAGTTTTGCGGACAAACCGACAAACCGACAAACCGACAGAAATTTTTCTAAGGGTGGATTCGGTTTCTCCAATGTATGAAACGTAAAGAAAACTTGAAATGAGTCAGTTCTAAGCAATGTACAGACAAAATCATTATTTTATTTATAAAGATTCGTGGTAAAACTTCACAACTCCTAAATGTTTTTGGAGGCCCCGAAAGAGGGGATTGCAGCCGGTGCGCCGCATTCAGAGGCTATACATATCAAAGTTAAAAATTGATATAGGTAATTATGGATGTATTTTATTGTTGAATTGAAGAAGTAAGGGGAATTACAGTGCACTGTCATAAGCATTGCTCCTTATTCTCCAAGGTTGCGAGGTAGCCATTTTCTGACTAAACTTCGCCAAATTTTAATTTTTTTCAAGTGGTTGCAATTAAAAAAATACCTGGTTTGCATTTTCCAGTAAATTTACTCCTTTTTTGGCTTTTTTTTATAGGGATGCAGTCTGCGAGTCACAGCAGTAAAAAAAACAGACTGATATAATTAACATTTTATCAAGTAACGTATAAAATATGCCTCTGTTTGATGAATTTATTCCAATCTTTCCCAACAGTCAGCTTACAGCTGCTGCTTTTGATATCTCAGTCCTCAGTGAATTGACCCTAACATCTGATCAAAAGATTTACTTTTGTTAATCTTATCCTTTCTATATCTATAGCTTAATCCAACCAGAACCTACTTACATCTCTGAAAAGTTTGTATAAAAAAGCTCTTACTAAACTGGTAAATATCAGTAATAGTCAAGCAACAGCCGTAACAGTCCATTTAAACAGACGACTATCCATTTAATTGGCAAGTTTTTCTTTTTGTTTTTCAACTGAAAAGGGTTGTGGTATTGTGTATTAGGCTAAGTATGTTTCTTGAACCATATACTCAAACACTAAAATAAAAGATATATATAATTAATTATAAACTTAACAAAGGATATATTATACATAAAATTGGAAAGACGGGTTCAGAAAAAGTCTTGCATCGGCACATTTTTTCCTCTCAATGACCCTTAGTTTAGTTTTAGAGAGATACTAAACTCTCAGTTTTAATTTTAATTTTTTTCTGTACTGTTCAAACATATTCAGACTTCTCTGTTCCATTGTGTTTACATTGTTACTTCATACCGTTATTAATAGTTCGCACAATGTGTATTAGAATCGATTTAAAATTGTTACGCTTATCTATGAATTTTGCTTGAATTAAAATCAAAATGTTGGGATTGAAAGTCTGATTTGAACCTGGAAGAGAATCCAAAGCCTGAGTCATTTTTGCCCCATATTAGCTGAAATGAAAGCTTCCTAAAAGTAATTTAACATTTCTACTCATTTTAATTAAACAAAACCTTCAGCAGTTGGTATTTGTGTCACGATTAAAAAATTAATAAAGCAGGAAAATGTTGGATGTAGGAATGAGGAAGAGGTAGTCGATTCCGGAGACAAGATGATAGAATGAGCGACGTCTCCGATGTAGTTATCCACCAGATTAATTTACACGGCTCCTCGCAACGTCACTCTGATAAGCTCTAAACTACGCGCTGCGGTCTTCCCAAAGCCTGCCAGTGTTTGACAGATCATAATTAACTTTCTCCTGTACCTGCTAAACATTCCACAGATATTTTCCCTCCCAGTTATACAACAAATTAGATTCTTTAAAATAACAATTTATGTGAAGTTTGAAACTTGAAATACTTTTAGCTCAAATTGAATCTTTTTAAACTTTAAAGGGATTAAATTTTAATAATTCAGGAAAATATAAACTTGAAAGCATTATTAAAAAAAGAAAAGAAAAACGGAAAATTTCCAAGTTGTTCCCATCTATAATGAGAAATACTTCCTTGTTTTCTTGAAGTTTTTGAAAATGTTTATTTAAGCTCACATTTCTTTTATAATAACGATAAAATTTTTTACAATGGTTGAGACTTTATTAAATGAACATCAGTGAGCACTTAAAAGTTTCACTTCTCTTGTTAAAAGGAACATAAACCTACATTTAAAAAAGAACATTTAGTCCAACTTAATTTTCAATGTTAAATTAAATAAACAGAACCATTGAAATCAAGGAAAATAATTCATAATTATGGACTTCAATCTGAGAATATAACGAAATTTATAAAAATGTTAAATACAGATCAGTTTATAAAGTGATTTCATTCTGGGTCCATTCATTTGCAGCGTAAGTGAGAAATCTCAAATCAATGGTATGGACACAATAACCACAATTTTTTTTTTTAAAGAAGAAATTATAAATTCTGCTGTGCATGTGCTAGCAGAATGTTATAATTCTTCAGGTGAAGTTAACCAATGTGGACCCTTTTATCATCTATATAACAGACCGACTTCAGCGCATGTTTTTGAGTCTGCTAAATTTTCATTTGCTGTTTTTCATTAAATCCTGAAGGATTTTTATTTTCAAATGGTACTGAAAAGCTTAAAATAAACTCTCATTTTCAGATCTGAATGAACGACAAATTTAGGAAAGATACATGCCACATTTCAAATAGTAGTCACATGAAACTAAAATTAATATTAGATAATGTGATCACGTATTTTATTTTCAAATAAAACGTTTTTTGATTCATTTTTGATTCAACGTTTTGTATAGAATTGTTCCAAATATCCCAACTATGAAATGTCTTTCAAGAAATCAATACTATACTTGATGGATGATAATAGTTCCTTCAATTAGACTTGAACAACTTTTAAAATTAAATAAATCAAACTAAATATTAACAATACTGCATGAACGTGATAAGACATTTGTTTCTATCAAGTATCAAACTCCTGTATCAGAAAACTCCATCTAGAAAATAACAAGAAAAATACCTGTTTTTTTACTTATTCTAATTACTTATTAATTATTGATGAATGAATTCCTTTTTGAAAAGTGATTGAAACATTGATTATTTTTTTGTAAAAGTAAGTATAAAAGGAATTTGAATTCACTTACAGCATGCTAGTAAATGAAAGCGGAGACAGTTTGCAACGAATTTGCAGAGGAGATCTTTTCAGGACATTAGCATCATTCTATACAGTCAATATTCATCTATAAAGTATCTACAAACTGGAAAAGATAAATTCAGCTCCTCGAGTCAACAACAACTTCGTAATAAACCAGTCACCTCTTCAAAAACCAGGAAATTGCATGTACTAACCCAAGAATATTGGAAATCAGCCCCACTGCTTTAAAAGTTACCTCACAACCTTTGGTAGAACCACTTATCGACTTATTCGCTTCTACAATAGAAGAATATTAATTGAAAAATCAATCTAGATGGTATTTTGATATAACTTCCTCTTCGTTAATTCTACTTCTTTATTTATTTTTAATGCGTAAATTAAAGTTAAATATAAATAAATCTACACCAACAGCCTACTCCATGTTTCATCTAGGGAAAAACAATAATATTTTTTCTTGTTTAATTCTGTTCAACAATTTTGATGTTTCAGTAATAGAGTATTATGTTAATTTCAAGTGAATCAGAATTTGTTAAAATTAAGACATCAAATAAAATGGAATATAATTCATACTAATAGATAAAAAGTTATCTATGAATTTATAGTTTTATGCCTGAAATTAGAAAAGCAAATGTTAAAAATGGCAAACACTCATTTTACACTGTTATCATTTTTTTGAGATTGTGAGACCTTAGAACACAATAACTCTAAAAAATGATAAAACACAAAAATGTTTCCAATCATAGTTGAGGTTGGAAGTTTTTTTCTTTTCTTTATGGTTTTTTGCCACAAAAAGAAAATAACCTGTAATTTTTCATTGCCACATTTTAAGATGTAAAATCACATCACCGGTAAAATTAAGATGTATCCACATTTTCATTTTGCTTTGTAGCGTACCTAATTTTCATCAATAAACACCACTATTGTATGTAATTATTTGTTGGAGTACTAGGAAAATACAGGTTATTTCGAAGATTTCACCCTAAGAGGTGCTTGAATAACGGAGAGGGCGTCACGATTTGACTTGCTCAAAGAGCGCCTCAACGGCACGAGAGCTAGGAGTAACAATATCAGTTACTACTCCAGGTGTATTACACTTATACAATACGTAGAGAAATTGCCTTGATTAACCTTGGATTGAAAAATTATTTTCGGTTCTAAGTAGCTTGCAATAAGTTTAATAACAATAAATACTTCGTGAATCGTTAGTAATTATATAAAAACTGAAATGTTTTTAACTGTTTTAAAAAAAATTCTCTCATAAAGAATTAAGTGAGCTTAACGACTGTTGTATGCATTTATTTTATGGTTACTTATTAAAATATGTAGAAATAGTAAAATTACATAAACTTAAAAAAATTATTGTAGATTTCATTAGGAACTGTAGCAAGTGAAATCTTCGAGGACCTAATAAGTCCAGACCATAAGACCAAACAAATCTTCATTCTTCATATAGGCTAACATTGCGCTCATGAGGGCTTTATTCAAAATTCTGTATACTTAACTTTAAAACTTTTTTTATTTTGGTTTCAGTGAATGAATGACAGGTTATCATTATGAACACTTTTCAGGAGACCTGCGACTTCAAATAGAAGAATGAAGTGAAATGAAATTAAGACTCATCATATAATGTAAACCGACAAAACAAATAAAAGAGTACAGAAATTTACATATTGACCCCACAATAACAGTAGTACTATAATTCAATAGTAGTAGGTCCGTGACCTGGAACTGCAAATTACAACGTGGACTAGAGTGCGAGGAAGAATTGTTGGTCATTGGACTCATCCAAAGGACAATAATAAAGCTACAAAAATATAAGTTTGCATACAGACCTCTCCCTCTGGAATTGAAGACTGTGGACAAGTTCTGGTTTCTTCTGTCGAAAGTTCCAAAGGTGGATGGAGTCGTCTGTGGTAGCGGTGACTATGGCGCCCTCGTTGACGAGGAAGACGATCTGAATGACAGCGCCGTCCCCTTCGTGCCACACATGCCAGTCCACTCCAGCCCGCCCCAAACTGCTTCCGTCAAGGAAAACCACCACGAGCGACAACCAAAGCCACAGGTAAACAACAAATATTCCCGCAATACAAATATCACAACACACTTATTTCGTCAACTTGTTTATTCAATTAAAAATATAACATTTTTAAAATAAGACTACAATCCTTAAATTCAAATATAATGATCACTAATCTGAGAAAAACGGATTTTATAAGTAAACTTCTAACCATAAATATATTTAAAATGCTCAATTTTATTTACTTATTGCAAAAATATTTACAGTTTTATAAAGGAATTAAATAATAACAGATAAGTAGAGTCAATTCATTAAACAACTCTCACACAATAAAAACATTGAAGACAAAAATGGAAGAAATCAATGGAAAGAGGAAGTAAAGGAGAACATTAGTGAAAATAATTTGTATTGATGAAAATATATTTTAAAATTAGAATTAGTAATAACTATTGATACCTTTTAATAATAAATAAATAAACCACTTATTATTTTTAGAATGAAAAATAATCAGTGGATGAATGGTGGCCACCCAAAGCCTATTACCGCCTTTTCTTCTGGTATATACATCATTAATGATGTAAGATTTGCGTAATGATTTAAGGGAGGGCGTAAGATTTGCCCCCCCCCCCCGCGCTGGCCGTTGATAATCCATTAACCTTCAAAATTCCAGAAAGTCCTCAAGATATTTCGATTCATAGAATTACAATAAAGGAACTCATTCCATTTTAGATCTGCTGTTACTAGTCCCAGACTTTCATTTTATTACAGTACTCGTATACATTTAAGTAGAGTGGCCATCAACGAAAACCAAAGTTTTTCAAAACAAAAGCGTATTATTCAAATTATCAAAAAATGGTTAAGTTAAATTAACTGGCTATGCAAACAAATATAATAAACTTTCAACCACTATTAATAATAGTTTTGAAAAATTTAAAATACATTTATTTTTAACTTGCAAATATTTCAGTTGAAAAATCCGTTTAAAATCAGTATTATATACATAAAACATAAATACAATTCTTAAAAACTCATTTTGGTATAAAATTTCAGATTTTTTTGGTTTTTTATGAATTAAGTTTGTTTCTATTTTCTATTTTTCCACTCTCAAAAGGCTCCCCCGGGGAGGACTCCCCCCCCCTCCCTATTGTTACAACGCTGTCAAGAAATAATACTGTAAGGAAAACAGAAATATCAAACAAATGTGAACTCAATTACTCATCCTAGTAAAATGAAAAAAAAAGTAATAATTTATTCCTTTAAAATAATTTGAAAGATACGAGCAAATGAGGAATTACTTATGCTACTCGTATTTGGGACACTTTTCAACGAGATTTACTCACGACTAGTCTGCTGAAGTTATTGGGAACTTCATTTCACACACTTGTAAAATACCTTACACAATTTCAGCTAAAGTGTCACACCACATAAATATTCCAGAAATTTCCAATGACATATTGCGAGAGAATGAGAGTGAAGTATATTGATTCTGTGGTCATGGTTCGGTGAAGGCACAAAGGACATGGGAGAATTCATTTGAACGAATCGTAGTCTCAGACAAAGGATCCCGCAATACCTGTCATAATAATTTCTGAACCAAATACTCCACTTTCAAAAGACCTTCAATTCGGTGTTTCATATCGTTTTAATTCCAAAATGTTTAGTTTTTTATATGCATACCTGTTAAGTGTATGTTTAAATAATAACTTATCGGACAATCAACTTAGTGATGACCGATAATCTACTATCACAAGGCATACCGCTTAGTGGTTATCACAATGATGCATGATGCTACTTAATTTGTAATTTAAATCGTTATAATGAACGAACTTAGAATAATAGTTAATGTCATATTATAATGAATAACTTATAATTTAAACTTTATAATTCAATAAACTTATAGTAGGGAATATGGAAGATTATCAGTAAGTTCTAAATATTTTGAATAAACAATCAGAAATACGTTAGCCAAATAAAATATATTTTACTAAAATTTAGGTAAATAAACTAAAAGATGTTTGATGAGGAATGTTTTTATTCCTTCAATTTTCGCCTGATATCCTCGGTTATAAAATGACATATCAAGTCACATGTGTTTATTGTGACTTTCTGGATATATATATATATATATATATATATAATAAAATAAAAAACGAAGGAAACACACAGAAAGACACAGACATAACTCACATCGATATTTCGACAATCGTCGTCATCAGGAGGTGCGAAGAGCGAAGAGTCCCGCAGGAAGACAGGGCGGTACTGAACTCGGAAACCGCAGCCAGTACCCCACCACTTACCACCAAGCGGGGGAAGGGAGGGAAGGAAATGAAGAGCCAAATTAAGACGTAAAAGGAACGAGTAAAAATTATAACTATAAAAAATTATAAAAAAGTAGATAAATCAAATTAAAATTAATAAAAATAATAAATAAAAAGTAAAATAAAAAATAATAAATAAATAAATAAAAAATAATAAATAAATAAATAAATCATAAATAAATTATCGGTTGAGGTTGAGTCCGGGGGAAGAGCGAGCATCAAGTAAGCATATGTATGCCTCCTCTGAAGCTCTTAGGGTAACTTTATTGTTGGATTCGGGGATCTGTTTCAGGATCTGTACCCTGAAACAGTCATTGAAACTGAGTCCATGCGAGTTCGCATGGATGGCTACAGGATAGTTACTGCATTGACCGACTGAAGCCCTATGACCATTCATACGAAGGCTCAACTTATTAGAAGTTAAGCCAACGTAAAAGGAGTCACACTGAGTGCAATCCAGTCGGTAAACACAGTTGCTCGAGGTACAGGAGGAATTGACCTGAACCGGGTAGGAACTATGGTGGAGAGGGGAATCGAAGGAAGGATTAGGATTTACAATCAGGCAAGTTTGACAGCCACGGCGTCCACATTGTTTCATTCCAGGAACAGGATTGGAAGGCTGAGGGGAAATATGAGAGAAAATGCTAATCCTTCCTTCGATTCCCCTCTCCACCATAGTTCCTACCCGGTTCAGGTCAATTCCTCCTGTACCTCGAGCAAATGTGTTTACCGACTGGATTGCACTCAGTGGGACTCCTTTTACGTTGGCTTAACTTCTAATAAGTTGAGCCTTCGTATGAATGGTCATAGGGCTTCAGTCGGTCAACGCAGTAACTATCCTGTAGCCATCCATGCGAACTCGCATGGACTCAGTTTCAATGACTGTTTCAGGGTACAGATCCTGAAACAGATCCCCGAATCCAACAATAAAGTTACCCTAAGAGCTTCAGAGGAGGCATACATATGCTTACTTGATGCTCGCTCTTCCCCCGGACTCAACCTCAACCGATAATTTATTTATGATTTATTTATTTATTTATTATTTTTTATTTATTTATTTATTATTTTTTATTTTACTTTTTATTTATTATTTTTATTAATTTTAATTTGATTTATCTACTTTTTTATAATTTTTTATAGTTATAATTTTTACTCGTTCCTTTTACGTCTTAATTTGGCTCTTCATTTCCTTCCCTCCCTTCCCCCGCTTGGTGGTAAGTGGTGGGGTACTGGCTGCGGTTTCCGAGTTCAGTACCGCCCTGTCTTCCTGCGGGACTCTTCGCTCTTCGCACCTCCTGATGACGACGATTGTCGAAATATCGATGTGAGTTATGTCTGTGTCTTTCTGTGTGTTTCCTTCGTTTTTTATTTTATTGTAATAAAGTCCGCTGGACCGTTTCTTTTAATTGTATATATATATATATATATATATATATATATATATATGATATCAACGTCTAAACTTTGTAATGAATTCAGAAATGAGATTAAAAACTCAAACATGAGCCAAATTTTTTAATGAGGTTTTCACGTTGTTCATATAGAGTATTACATGTTTATTTGTAAAATCTTGTTATATATACGTATATACCTTTATAACAGAAAGACATGTGAAACAGAAAAAGATGGCATACTCACATTTTTTATAAGAAAATTATGTGGGGTAAAATGATAAACATTTGGATTGATAACCATACAAAGCCTTCAGGAAATTCTTAAGTACCCTTACTGTAATGTTACAAAACACATACCCTACGTGTTCAAAACCCGGTGAAAAATGTTTTTTAAAATGAGCAGAAAACCCCTTCGGTGTTTTCTGGGGAATAGTAAAAAAAATAAAAATGTTATTACAGATAAATAATTATCCAATAAACTTAATTGAGCTATACTGCTTTAAATATTTACGACAAGTCCATAAAATTGAACAAAGTTACGTCAGGTGTAACATAAAAAAAACTTTTAAGTTTCTATTTATTCAAGTATTTTAAAAAAATGAAATAAAGTTTCGAAAGAGAATTACATGAAGCCAATCTGGTCTTTTATATAAAAGAGAAGTAAAAACATTCATTTCAGATCTAAAAGAGAAGATTATAAAAAGAATTAAAAAATATTGCTATATCTGTAATAAGTGTAAGGAGTTTGAAAAAGTTTATCACGAAATGTTTTAAAAACAAACAGTTTTATAAAAGAGCGGTTCTATCAACATTCATAACCGTAAAGGCATGTAAGATTAATAGAACTGCTTAATGGTACCTCGTAGCATCAATAACTAAAGGACAAGATGTTCAAAGAAGAAAAACATTGGAAATTCTGTACACATATTATAAAAGATTAATCATCTCTTAACTATAGAAGTAACATTGTTAATTAAATAGTATTCATTCAGGTGTTACAAGCTAATTAAATTTTGGTTGCCTGCATCTGTTAGAGGAATATACATTATTTAAAAAAAAATTGCTTTTGTGTTAGTAACATTGTTTTAGTGTAGCACCCTTGTTTATTCTTATAACGTAATCTATTTCATTTTAATATAAATATATTATTATAAAATAGATATTTCCTTATTAACGGTTAAGAGGCTTGAACACCTATTCACAAGATAAGACGGACTTTTATAATAATATAATAACTAACCACTGTAGTACTGACAATTTGCTTTAATATAACAGTTCATTGTTAACATACTTGTTCATTGTATGAAATTATTACTATGATCGAAATTTGTAACAATAGTTCGTCGTCAGGACAACAGTAGAAGAGATGGTAAGCGAAAGATAAGTGTGTTACACTGGCGTGTCGAAGTTTACATATATAATTTATTAAAATTAAGTCGTCAATCAGGGATTTTTTGCAAAAATAGCTGATTGCAAACATGAAAAAATCAGAAGAGCTTTTCAAAGGATGTTTAGCACCAAAAATGTACCAATTGTTTCTACGTAGTTACCAGTTTCCGTTTGTTTGGTACAATTATTGCCGTTTTTTCAAAAATCCCATTTGAAATTTTCACAGTTTTAATAAACGATTGTATATTTTGCAGGATGAAGACAATTGTATCAAAATATCTTGGAATATAACTTGATAGCAGTGGATACAATCACTGTAATGCTTTTAAGGAAACAATACCAAAATACAATAACTAGGCGGAATGGATGATTGTATACCCTTCCCATTCCATGAACCTAAATTATAATGACAATTTAAGACTATCCTACCTCTCAATGCAACCTCCTGTTTAATCTCGAGATTATATAAAGTGATTTACGACGTCCTACAGCTAAATCCTACATTAACCTCAAATGTATCTTTTATAACTTTATCTTTGGGTTTCACGCAGCGTTATGCAATATAGTACTCAAAATATAGTCTTAATTAATAAATAATCTTCAATCAATAAACTTTGTAAGGTAATTTAAATAAATTAAGAGACAGTTTGATGATAAAACTAATCTGAATTAGTAAAATTACAACTTGAATCAAGATTACAGTGAAGATAGTTTTTGATAGCAGGACAATAAAACATATGCTCTTCTCAGCAATTAATGTAATTTTAATATCATCAGCTTTAAGGGAGGTGAGGAAGATGAGGAATGTAATGAGGTATAGTTATTTATTGGTTATTCAGTGAGTTTTTTATAGGAATTTTTTTAACCATTTCATTAGAATAAAATATTATGGTAGATACGTTTTGAAGAGTTAGTGATGAGGGATCAACACTGGGAGATCTTAGGTGTTTTGGAGCATTGCTAACTCTTGAGAGAGACGGTATGGTTTAGTTATGGTAGTAACGGACGGCATCTGGCACAAGTAGAATTGTTATTCGACTGATTGAATGAAGCATACCACATGTCAAATTCAACTTTGAGGTAGTGATGAACTTAATTACAGCAAATAGTGATTACAATGCATTCCCCCTGATCTGCTTCTCAACTTGGCTAGGACAAATATAGGATCTGATTCGTATTATAAAAAAGCCGAATGTTCGATAGGTGTTCCTCGCTATATATCCTACTTAATGCTTGGGCGGTCATTGTTCTGCTAGAAAGGAACCTTACTGGAGTATGTGTAAAAACATTAACGATCAAAGAAAGATGAAGCTGGAACTTCCTACGCAGAGACCAGTCATGCGTAGAACCGATACTAATAACTTTAACATTCTGTCCAGTTTATACGAACATAAAGGACTCTCCTCCGAGAAAGTCAGGTAAGAGAGAGAGAAGAAGGATTATGTTTGGCAAGCCGGTACCATTAAAACAATATAATGCAGACGTTTCAATCTTCCGAATTCCCCTCTCGCAGACTCGGTTGTTTAGTTTCATCTATTGATTTGAGTAAAAGTGTTAGCTTTCCAAATGTAATGAATTCATCAACACTCCTCTATCATCCAGAACCATCTCAAACATATTTCCTCATAACTTGCATGATTTCAAAACACAACTTCAATAACTCTTCGCCACTGCTTCTCAACTTCTTCAGCCTCAACAAAACCAAACAACAATCACATTAATAAAACAGCAGAGAAGTTGGTCTATAACTCTGAAATATTCACACAAAAAAGACTACACTAAAATGAAGACTACATATTGAAATATTTGGAAACGAGTCGTTTCAATTGCATATTAAATTAAGTAATCGAAGGAATACCAGAGCATTTTGTGTGGACACGCACATATGCAAACAAAATGATTTTTTTTTTAAATAACTATACAATAAATAACTGCATTAAATTTTTATTTAAACTTATTGAGCTAACAGTTTCTTGACTTAAATACGGTGAACCATAATTTTGTATTATCTTTCTAGACTGATTCTATCAACTTCACCATTCCGTTTAAAAGCGATTTCTTTTTAAATGAAGTCAGTAGAATCACGGCATTAATTAATCAGGGGAAGGAGCAGAGCTGTTCTAATAAGAGGAGCAATCGACAACAAAGACGGGAAGGTAATCAATTTGAAGTTGGGACTTGAACAAAGTTACGGCTGATCTCGCCGCCAAACCGACTTCTACTCTTTTCATTTCCTCCCCCCTAACTTATAACCTGTTAAGTTTCACTCAACTCTAATGAAATAAGCTCTATACTGTCTCGTCGCCCCTGCACAAATAGTGTTTATAATCTACTTCAAGAAAGACCCCCCATTTTGCAATCAAACCAACCTGTTATCAACATAAAAAGCAAGAGCCGCTGGTGGATACTTCGGCTCACATTTCATAACTAACAATAAACTTCGATCATGCACTTCATTCTACCGAATTAATCAGTCAATTAAACTTCTCCAAATATATTCTATTGGTTATATAAGTAAAATTTTCCTAAATAATCTAAAAATTGATATTTTCTATTACAACTTGGTCGGAAAAACCTCACAACTTTGACGTAATTTTACATGGTACAAACTGATATGTCTGTAATGAGAAGAGTATATAGTCTAATATGCTGGGGATAATTTAATAGGAAAACTATCGGTAAAGGACATTCAGATATATCAACATACACTCATGAGTGTGCATCTTACATATGAAGCTATGTTGTGCAGTTTGGGGAAGCCGTTTGTGATGAGTATTGAAAGTACATATATTTATTCATAGTGAACTACCAATTTATACAAAATTTAGCCTCTGATGGCTATAAGACTTTCTACATTAAACTTTCATCTCATCTAAATCCCTCTGAAAAAATTTTGGCTTCTACCTTACCTTTAAAGAATACGCTAAGACGACTGAAGAGGAGGTGTTAGAGAGACCTGTGGAAAGTATAACCAGTGACCAAAGAAGGCGAGGTGAAAAGCTGAACCAGAGCCTTTCATTATTTACTCTTATGTATCGAAGCTATCAGTACAATTCACACCATATATGCTTGTTAAGCATAATGCGCTTAGTTTTGTATTGCTAATAAAATTGTTGAATAAAATTTATTATATTGAATATTATTGCGAATTATTACATTTTAACTTCAAATATTGTCATATTATATAAACATTCTGTTAACTACCGACAGTCAAGAAGAGTATACTGTTGAAAATTGAAATGTATTTTAGTTAGATTTAATTTGTTCATTCATATGGAAAAAAATATTTAATTCCTTTTCCAATAACTCTTAATCTTAGACTTTATTTTGCCAATAATGGAATAAGTTTTTCTCGAAAGAGTTCATCAGTTTAAGGCAAATTCGTTATCTCTTACATACTGAGGGTATAGTAACCACGCTCTTCACTATAGCATCAAAGGAGCAAAAATGCATACACGATTTTGATGCAAAGTAAGCTAGCTAAATTTAGAGATAACAACGTGCTTTGTACACGTACAAAGTGAGTTCTACATCTGAAATTACAGGGTTGTGCATCAATGCAAACATCGATTTGCTTTTTTCAATAAAACTTACATTGAGTTGTGAGTACAGCACACTGATCAATATTGAAACCAAAGCTTGTAATATTAAAAAAAAATAGAAAAATATGTAAAAATCTTCCAACTACCACCGGACTTGTAAATATTTCTTAAACAAATTAATTTGTTTACTTTTAGTAAATTAAGTTAATTTTATGAAAAAAAATGACAATAGAATGATTAATACAGATTAAAAGGAAAACTTGGTGCTTGAAAGTTATTATCCTCTGTTCTTTTGATGCAATAAAAAGTTGCAAATGAGACGAATTTACAATTAAAAAACTGAAAAGAGGAAAATTAAAGCTTATCAGACAAGTGGTTACTGGAGGCACCAGAGAAATGGAAAATTAAAAGGCTTCAAAGAGCTTTAAAGAGAGTCCTTTAGAAACAGACAAACCTCAATTTTTAATTAGAGAATTATAATTAAAAAATAATTTTTTCATTAAAAAACTTTTTAAAAATATAGAAGAAGTTGAATAATATTAGGATTAAACAACAATATTAAAAATAATACTTATCATTTCGTATAATTCTTGGTATTCAAATTGTTGAAATGTGCGCAGATCATACCGATCTGAGGACAAGAGAGTTAGAAACTATGCTTAATCATTACCCAAATATTCATCATCACCGTCAAATCCATAATGTACAGAACAGAACAATGTTTCTCAACCTTTTTAATGCTGCGTTACACTTCAGGGAACTAAACTTTTGTTAAATCCCATTTCTTGTTAAAAAACAATACTTCTAGAACTCTTCTAACTTCTAAAACATCGTTCTTGAACGCTTCTAGAAAGCTCACTACAACTTTCCTGTGTCATAGGTACTTATAAAGGTACTGCACAAGTGTGGGCAAACTATGTATAAAGAACAAAGGCTTTCATGAATGTTGGCAGACCTATCAAGGTCTGACAGCTTCAAATTAGGCAAAACGATTATCTTATAAGTACCATCGTCCCTCTCAAGGGGGTAAATCAGGTATTTAAACATTTTCAAGAATGAGCGCCAATCATCAGGCTGAGTCACCAACAGAACGGACCTTGGTGGAGACGGTGGTGAGCTAGTACTGTTTCCTAGCAACTGAGAAGAAAATTAGTATTTCTTACTGAGAGGCATGCATATGAATACAAGACGAACTAGAAACTCGAACCAATCATCTCCCGAACCTAAAGCTTGGGCCCAAAAAATTAATAAAAACTCCTCTGACATCTATTACGTGGTCAATATAATTCTGCAGCATGGCTAAAACAACTATTATAATACTTCTCTATTTAAAATGTCTTATTGTTATCGAATAATTTAGTGATGATATTGAGTTTCCTTTTTCAGAATCAAAGTTCCAAATTCGATATTTATCTTAGGCAAACATCTTACAAATAAATCGCAGACTGGCTCAGATAATTGACCCAACCCAGCTCAAATAAACATTTTAAACCTAACGATGCCAGTTTACATCACTAACTACAATTTATGTTAACATTTTTTTCTCCTAGTAATTTCGCCTATCTTTAATTTCTAAATACCTCCATGCACCAAAAAAAGTAGAACAAAGGCAGCACCAATATTTTTTTTTATAACAAACATGATCGAAAAATTAAATAACAGTAATTTAGCAGTAACATTAGAATAAATCTTACTACCTTGCTTACTCTACTAAACTCATTTCACACATTACTTTAATAAGAATTGATAGCGTCATCATTCTCCTACTTTTTTTGTTAAGTGAGCAAAATCATGTTAAACTTAAAAGAACATTAAATAAGAGAATATTAATAATTTACAATTCTGTAAGCAACACCTGACAAATAGTTTATAGAAATCCAGTTGAAATTATAACTAATAAAGAAATCGCATTGAAAAATATTTCGCGGTTAAATGAAATCAGTAGGTAAGATTTAAAATAAACAACTGGAGGAAACTTCAATAGTCCACTACGCAATAACAAGTGTAGTTGATCTCCTTGGAGTGGGTCAATGAAGAAAGTTTAATCTGCACTGCCTATTAGTCTAATCAGTGAGAAAAAGTTAAAAGGATTTATCATCCCCCGGGGACGCGTTTATAACCACCTTATTCTCTAAGGCAAAATTAGTAAAAATACAAATATTAAACACCTAAAATTATTTGCACTCAACTTGGATAAATTACAGGGATTAGTAAAAACTGTAGCCCCAATAAGTCAGGGATATTAAGCACTATTACAGTACAAATTATAACCACACAAATTAATAGAGCAAAACCGAGAAGAGAGCTAAGCTTTGAAAATAATTCGATATTGATTGTTCAATAGTCGAAGCCGGTATTTTTCTTGTGTTAAGGCGTCGGAGTCGGAAAATAAATTGGAGAGACACACCTAAATAATATATATAAACATGTAACTATAATATGCAGAAAATTGCTTCCTTATAAGTTTCTCTATCTACGTGAATAAAGTTTTCCTTATTGGATCTAAACTAAATAACACACCCTCTACTGTCAACATGTTTCAACTCTTTTCAAAGAGCCGTCTTCGGGACGAGAATGATTCTCAAATGATTTTGTTTTATGCAGATAAAGTGGAGTCTAGAAAGACTAAGACTAAACTAAGAAAGAAAGACTAAGGTTATTAGTTCAAAGCTGAGGAGTGTGTGACCTGAGGACTGTTAACAAAATTTATATATATTAGAACATATAACCCAGGAGTTCGTGAAGAATGCTTCACCAAAGAATACAAGAGAAAACTTTTAGAACATTAAAACCCTCCCAGCTTCGAACAAACAACCTTAACCCTCCTAGTTAACTCTACTCGCCTCTACGAAAGGAAGAACATTGAGAATCATTCTCGTCCCGAAGATGCCTCTAGGAAAGAGTTGAAACATATTGACTGTAGGAAGTATGTTATCTAGTTATTCAAGAAGACAGAGAAACTTATCAAGAAACACGTTTCTGCAAATTATGGTTACATTTTCAAAAATATGTGTCCATAGGAAGGTCTGCTACCAAAATTCACAAATATATATATCTTTATATATACAGATATACATGTTTAATTAAAATATACATAAAGTATATATGAAATTATATATGTCTGGACATTTAAGATGTTCAGACTGAGAAGTATTATGAGAGGATCCTGTTCAAAATAAGAAATGTAATCCAGCTGACCTTAAGAAATGAAGTTAAGATCCATACAGAGAAAACAGTTACTGCAGTCAATATTCAAAATGGCAGTTTGTCATAGGGTAAAGACTAGAGAAACAAATGTCAATATATTTAACAAAAATGAACTGGAATTCTCACCAAACGCATCTCAACCGTATAACCAAAAGATAGCATGCGAAACATAACAACAACAAAATAATGGAATGAAAAAAGACGAGAAAATAATAAAACAATAAAGATACTAAAACTATTAATATAATAAAACTATAATAGAGTAAAAAACTAATGTAGGCTCCAAATAATTAAATGTAATTGGAAGCAGCAAATTCGAAATAACTTATTAAAATGCCGGAGTATAGTATATATGAGCCGCTTATTTTGAAAGTGGCCTAATTCCATTTATGTTAAAATCGAGATATTTAAGGGTTTGCGTTTTACAAAATTTAAAAATATTGTCATTTTATTTATCAACTAATTTTTGTTATAAAAAAACTTAGTAATTTTAAATAAATTTTGTACAATTTGCTGCAAAAGGTAAAGATAACGTAAAAATGTAATTATTTAAATAGCTAGCTAAATTTTTTTGGAAAATGGAATTAGGCCACTTTCAAAATAAACGGCTCATACGTCACTAATCAATTGAGATTGTGTCCTTGATTAAAATAGAGCACTTATAGTACTAACTAATTTATTCAGGATATAAAGGAAAGAGTGATATGCGTAATAGTAATATTAAGTGACAAATAGAAGGTTTGGACTATAGCAAATAAAGAGCCAGAAATCTACATTTATCTTGAATTACACACCAAGTATTTGAGGGTTCCAAGTTGATCAGAAAGTTTTCTCGTTTATAATAAAGTTGCCCATGTCTTCAATAAACTGAGCAGAATAAACTTACAAGCTCTAAAAGCAAATTTAGACTTCAAAACATTAGAGAGAAAGTAATAAAGTATGTTTTATAAACTCTTGATCAACATTCCAATAATTCTGTAAAATAATTTATCTGCTTGAGTTTTCTGTAAATTTCTTTATGTCGAAAGTTATCTAGTACAAGCTTATAAGTCAAACTGAGTTTTGATAGAGTCAAAAGTTTCTTAACTTTAAATGTTGGGAAAGCAGGTTTATAAAATATGAAGGGTGGGAGTAAAAGAGTCTTTGAATACATGAGTTTTGAAAAAAAAAAGTTAGGACGATAGTTTAAAGGTAGCCTGGAATGTAAATGCAATCATTTCTTACAGCTCAATTTTCACCATAATTTCAAACAAACATTTTAGTTGTAGTTCATACTAGTGCAAAATGTTTTAACGAAAATATGAGTTCAATAACAGATCCGGATAAAACTAATTTTTATAATCAAATGGAAAAATAACCTTTATGTTGGATTTAATACGCAAAGAACAAAGTAAGGTTAGGTTACGCTGCTGTCGTTACCCCACATATGCCACACAATGAACTTTTTACATTGGGTGTCCTAAATTTTGCCAAACTAGGTACATTAGGGTAGTGATCTTTACCGAGTACCTGACATCGTACAGGCTAAGATGGCTTAACACCCTCTCTGAGGGACAAAGGGCTCTGATTTTTTTCACCTCCAGTGTGAATAAATCAAGGAACAGAGTGCATATGGAATCCCAAATTTACTATTCCAGAGCCAAATGTGAAAACCACTGGACTACCCTGTCCGCTTCAAAGAATAAACTAAACAAGAAAATATACCTTTTTGTTATAATTTTTATACTATCTTATTCATACTCTACTTATGACGTAACGCAGTCAAAACTTATGTAAGCACCCTTTATTATCACATTAGTGCATGGTACCATCTTACCTGGTATATTGGAGTAAGTTTTTTAACCGGTTCCGGGCAATGCCCATCCTCAAATAGAAGATGGAATAAGTTCAAAACCGGTTCAACAATGCCTATTATCCATTTACGAGGTATGACAGTACCATTTGATAATATGATGCCAACTAACCTCTGCGATACTGCGCTATATTATCAGACAGTAGATTGAAAAAACAAATTAATACAGAACATGCTTAGTAAGTAAGAACAATTACAAAAGTCAAGTTTACACATTTGCAGGTTTTGAGATTTTATGATCTTAAATCATGTTATGTAAAGAAAAACTGTTCAAATAAAATTCATAGATAATCAAATCTGTAAACGATAAAGTGTTTTCAAATTTTCTCTGTTGTTTTCAAACAATTCAGTTGTTTTAACATTTGTAATAAGAACATTCTGCTGTGATTTTGTTTACATTTTTTTATCGCTTATATTGCAGTACAAATATAGATACAGACAGGATTTAAAGAGTCAGTCATGTAGGTCTTGAAGATATCATTAAAGAAACCTCCTCTGATTATAAGAGGATTACAAACTGTTTGTTAAAGTGATCAATAACAGTGCAGATTATTATAAAAAAAAACCTTCTTTTGATGTCATTATGCTACCAACGCGTAAAATACGTAAATAATCTCGTAATCCATTATAATGTTACAAAGTCCTTTGAAAATTTTAAAAAAAAATTGTGTATGCAATAATTTAAAAAATAGTGAAATTTGTATAATATAATCTGTCATAAAAGCAATTCTAAAATTTCTGATTCCAGAAGATCCAGAAATGCGGGATGAAGACAGTACCCACTTTAATATGAACTACGATAAAGTACTTTTCTCATTATTTACTACGGTCCCATGGTAAACAATAAGGTTCATTTTTTAAAAAATAACTCTGATCAAATGAATCAAATTTCATTAAGGTTACCCATATGGTGGAAGTTGTAGTGCAATTATATAGTTGTTGATGTATATGATTAAATCTAAACATGATCGTAAAAATATCAACATTAGAATCAGTAGCCTCAAAACTCGTAAAACCGTTAAAATGACAAAAACAATCTTGTTTCACGGTGACTAGATATTATTGCTACATCAGTAGCAATCTGTTATGGTGCAGTATTTACTCATGTTTTGGAATTTTGAAAATCATCTCTTTTTTTTGTGGACACGTAATTTATGAAATGCCCCAAGATCACTAGATCTATTATATATAGTAAATAATTACAAACAAAATGCTCCCGAAGCACTATTTGATTCAAAAAAATGTTCAGGAAGTTTTTTTTAGAGGATTAATGAAGTCACTAATTAAACTTTGTCACAGATAGTTTCTTATAGTGCAATTTAATGCTAAAACTTTAAATAAGATTGCATTGGTTTTTTAAACAACATTCCATAGCTTCTAATAATGGCAAATAAAAAAACTCTCAAAGCTGAAAACAATGTTATTTATAATAAAATAAGAAAAAAACACCCTCAGGAGATTATACTATTTTAGCCTTGAGAAAATATTCAATTTGAAAAGGTGAACTTATAAAGACACAGATAGATATCTGTCCCAGGAGGGTGTTGAAGAAGTAATGGAGAACTGAAAGGGAAAATGGATTCAGTTTGATTAGTTTCTTATTAAAATAGACTAAGGACTGTGCCATGGGACTCAGAACAAACTGTGCCGCCACTTTATGACCCATGAGATGCGATCTCATAAAAAGAATAAGAAATGCTTTCAGAATGAATAAAACCAACTATACTCTACATGAAATACCAATTATTCTTTTATATGATTGTGTACATGCACATAACATTCATTCATTTAAACGTAGTATAAAATCAAATTTATTTAAATCGTACATAGATACATATATTTACTATGCAGCCATGATGATACATTCTGCAGGGTTTTATAGTTTCATATGAACTTTGATGGCTAGTACCATCAACTAACAGCGTCCTAGAGACTCCTTGGGTCCCTATGTGGTTGTACAACTAGATGGAGTAGTACCATTAATCTTTACTAACAGCGTCCTAGGGACTCCTTGGGTCCCTATGTGGTTGTACAACTAGATGGAGTAGTACCATTAATCTTTACTAACACCGTCCTAGCGACTCCTTGGGTCCCTATGTGGTTGTACAACTAGATGGAGTAGTACCATTAATCTTTACTAACAGCGTCCTACCGACTCCTTGGGTCCCTATGTTGTTGTACAACTAGATGGAGTAGTACCATTAATCTTTACTAACAGCATCCTAGCGACTCCTTGGGCCCCAATGTGGTTATGCACTACTCCACATAGTAGTTATGTACTACTATTAATGTACTACTCCATCTAGTGGATTAGTACCATTAATCTTTACTAACAGCGTCCTAGAAACTCCTTGGGTCCCTATGTCGTTGTACAACTAGATGGAGTAGTACCATTAATCTTTACTAACAGCGTCCTAGAAACTCCTTGGGTCCCTATGTGGTTGTACAACTAGATGGAGTAGTACCATTAATCTTTACTAACAGCGTCCTAGGGACTCCTTGGGTCCCTATGTGGTTGTACAACTAGATGGAGTAGTACCATTAATCTTTACTAACACCGTCCTAGCGACTCCTTGGGTCCCTATGTGGTTGTACAACTAGATGGAGTAGTACCATTAATCTTTACTAACAGCGTCCTACCGACTCCTTGGGTCCCTATGTTGTTGTACAACTAGATGGAGTAGTACCATTAATCTTTACTAACAGCATCCTAGCGACTCCTTGGGCCCAATGTGGTTATGCACTACTCACATAGTAGTTATGTACTACTATTAATGTACTACTCCATCTAGTGGATTAGTACCATTAATCTTTACTAACAGCGTCCTAGAAACTCCTTGGGTCCCTATGTCGTTGTACAACTAGATGGAGTAGTACCATTAATCTTTACTAACAGCGTCCTAGAGACTCCTTGGGCCCCTATGTGGTTGTACAACTAGATGGAGTAGTACCATTAATCTTTACTAACAGCGTCCTAGAGACTCCTTGGGCCCCTATGTGGTTGTACAACTAGATGGAGTAGTACCATTAATCTTTACTAACAGCGTCCTAGAGACTCCTTGGGCCCCTATGTGGTTGTACAACTAGATGGAGTAGTACCATTAATCTTTACTAACAGCGTCCTAGAAACTCCTTGGGTCCCTATGTGGTTGTACAACTAGATGGAGTAGTACCATTAATCTTTACTAACAGCGTCCTAGAGACTCCTTGGGCCCCTATGTGGTTGTACAACTAGATGGAGTAGTACCATTAATCTTTACTAACAGCGTTCTAGCGACTAGAAGTTAACAGATTTTGATTTTTGTAAATCTTTCCTGCCCATCGTTTTTGCAGTCCACCATACTGAGCCTGTTATTACAATTAAAAAACTAAAAGAAGCAGAACTGAATAAAATAACTGAATATATAACTGAATACATCTTACTCTTTCCCACGATGTTTAATGCATTTACAATTATATGCATTAATAAAATGCATATAATATTAATATAATTCATACAACTAATAGAATGATTTTGTAGGATATGTAATATGTAATGCAGTTATTTACATGTGAATTGTACTTTTTTAATATGTTCAACTAAAACATTGTTATTTTATTAATCAAATGGTATATTGACATTCATAATAAGTTAAAATTGTCCTACTTCATAATTTCCAAGATGTGAAAGACATACTTACAAGTTTTTTCGTATTAAAAATCCATATAAAACTAACTTAATTTGTCTATTTCTTTTTAAAGTAACAACTATATTTTTTGAATTAAACTTTCTCTAGAAGTGAGTGAATTATTAGATATAAAGGAGCTCGGTAGCCATGACCTTAGCACTCAATTATTAAACAGCTGAGGAGACCAATTCTAGCGTAGTTATATTCAATATTTACTTAGGCTCAATCACCAGTTCAGAAATTACCAACTTGAAAACCAACCTGTTGAATGAAATCATTCAAAATGTAGGAGCCTAAGATGTAGAAACAGCAGCAAGGATTGATTCAATATTTGGCTTTAAAATAACATTCCGCTTGAGTTTTGAAACTGCTGTATTCATGAAATTAATTTGCTGTGTCCTGTATCTGCGAAAACAACGTTGTCATTCGTTCGAGGTAAAAATTAATTTTGCTTTATACAATGTTTTTACATTATTGAGTATAGAGTAAAATTTTTGTTTCTAAACTATTAAACTTCTTTCTAAATGGTTCCATTTCAATGTTTTGAGTTTATTAACTATAGTTTTAAATAACAGAAGAATTTAATATTCGCTATCAACATATTTAAATAGTTCGCCTTTAGTTGTTGAAATATATATACACGCTTTAGGGTAAACTGTACGTACAGAGTAAAGGGACGAACACACTTACATCCTCTAATTTTCGGTTGAACCATCATCAGAAGAGTAGAGAAAGGGACACCAACCATACTTGTGGAAGGTCTCCAACCGTCGCTTCGCAAGATTGCTTGGTGTCCCTTCCTCTACTCTTCTGATGACCGTTCAACCGAAAATTAGAGACTGTAAGTGTGTTCGTTCCTTTACTATGAATATACAGTTTTCTGTGAAACGTTTGTTGTCCTTTGAGGATCGTTTCCCTCAAATATATCATATATATATATTATATATATATATATATATATATATATATATATATATATAAATAAATTCAAAACGAAGGAAACACACAGACATAACTCATATCGATATTTCGACCATCGTCGTCATCAGGGGTGAGAAGAGCGAAGAGTTCCGCAGAAAGGCAGGGCGGTGACTTTAAATGACATATAACTTTAAATTACACAAAACACTACATAGAAAAAAAAAGCACACAATACTAAATTCTCAATATTTCGAACTATTGTTCTTCATCAGGAGTAGACTAGAGGAGAAGAGGTGACTAGAGACTAGAAGTGAGAGAGATCTCCCCACGTCTAGGACGAAGCGCGATATATATATATATATATTTGTGTGTGTGTGTGTGTGTGTGTGTGTGTGTGTGTGTGTGTGTGTGTGTGTGTGTGAGAGAGAGAGAGAGAGAGAGAGAGAGAGAGAGAGAGAGAGAGAGAGAATAATAATAACCATAACCAAGAATAATTATCTTAAGGCAATATATATAAAGTTCATCGTCTTGAAAGTAAATGCAAATACGTAAAAAAAGTGAGTGAGAAACGGGTTTCATGATGTGTGGAGGGCTGGTACTGTTAATATTGAAATATTTTTGAGGGTGGGTAAAACTGTTGAAAAATGAATTAGAAAAATTGTCATTGAAGAAGGCGATGTCGATATCCAGGAAAGTCACTAGCTCTAATGTGGCAGGTGAAAGAAAGAGGAAGAGAAACATTTAAAGACGATGATAAATACAGTGCGGTTTAATTGAGGTGCCACAAAAAAAAACCGTCACCAAAAATAATTCATTATTCATTTATTAAATTATTCAGAAAAGGTATGAATATTTTTTTATTAACGAAAAATCATTTCTCTCCTTCAGCACAGTTCTATTCGCTGTTCTGTTATTCCTCAATATTTTTAAGAATTTTTTAACCTTCCCAGTTCACGATGGTGTAAATAGTATCGGTCTGTGAACGCCTTGACATCTTCACCCATGCCTTCTATTACTCTCAAGACGGAGAGTAGCGTCATTCCAGAGAAACCTGGATGTCTGTTCTTTCTTCCTTGCTTCTAAGTTTGCAGTTTAATTAATATATATCAAAGTAATTGGAGGTAAAACACAAGGAAGAAGATCTGAAAGATCCCATGATTAGAAAGGGGAAGAAACACTAAATCTAGGTACAAAAGATTTTATTAAAGTTTGACACGTTTGAGCGACATTGAACTCTAAGTGTTCGAAAAGCGTTAACGTACGATAAAATATTTTGTTCTCTCTCTCTCTCCACACACACACTCTCTCTCTTTCTATCTATGGATATATCAACGATACATTACTTTAGTATACTCTGTTAAAAAGTTGAAGTCAAAACCTAGTAAGGTGTGAAAAAGTGATATAAGTTTTCAAAATCTATTATTAATTTTTAAAAAATAAAAAATGTATTAACTATTACTATTTAATGTCTATGTTTTTGTATTAAGACGATATAAAGATTATGCATCTTGGAACTGAGTAAAACATTAGCCAAAGACGTGCTTGCCGGACTACTCAAATGGTCATATCGGAAAGTACTTTCAAATCATGACATTCAATCATTATATACGAGTATACTAAGGTGACTGCCAAATCAAGTAACTAAGGATTTGAATATAAATTTCAAATGAACTAGTAAACACTCATTCTGTTAATCAATCAAATCAGAAATTAGACGTCAACTTTCAAACAAGCCATGCTCATTTCAATATCGTGCGAAAAGTAAATCAGAATATTTATTATATATTTACACTTGACTAAGTAAGACTATTTGTCTAAAAACTTAATTTTCTCATTTAGCTTTTGCATGTTATAGCATTATAATTCATATTTTTATATTTTTGACCAACTAATAAAACGATATACCAACATTTCATTACCATGGTTTTATTTGGTTCCATAATTATAAGTAGATAAGTATTATTATATTTCAGTTGATATTAAAAAAAAACACAAAAAACAAAAAAAAACTGTGGCTGTATTCATTGAATGAAATATTAACAGTTTCCAATGAAATAAGAAATGTTGAGTTTATATGCTAATACAGATTTAATGTCCCTAGTACAACCAGAAAAACGGGAACTATTAGATTTTGTTTAGATATAAAGTACTATCATAACAAAACTATGGCACTTCTCTAATGGTACTATACCTGACGAATTTTAATAAGATCCGTCAAAAAATGCGACTCAATGCAGAGAGATAATAATTATAAAATAGTTGGTAATATGTTCATCTCGTATTTTGGACCAGTTAACGTTTAACCACTAAGCAACCAACGCTGCTGGACTTTTTCAGGGTTTCTGGTAAAAAACTCAGCTCTGTATTCCAATGTTTCGAAAATTTCATTTTCAAGGCTATAAGAAAAATGCTGATAACCAAGAACACAAATTAAAACAATGAAAAAAAAGTGGAAATAATTAATCATGCCTTACAATTACTCTTGCAAGTATCCCAGTAAGGTATGCATAACTATTATCACTTTTCATTGTTTTTAAACTGTGTTTCTGGTTATCATTAATAGATTACATATCTTTCTTGTAGACTAGTAAATGAATATATAAATTTTCGAAACGGTGGAATAGAGTTGGGCTTTTGAGCAGATAACGCTGCTCAAACTTAAAAAGTCCAGCAACATTCGTTGCTTAGTGTATTTGTTAATAATGTTTGGATGGACACCTACCCACCCAAAACAACTCAGAGAAATGCTAAATATATGAAGGGTAATTCACAAGTATTCGCCAAATACTTTACCAATAGTAGCGTGAAAATATGACATCTTCATAATTCAGACTGATAATACGATATTTAAGTTTCTCTAAATATATAGCACTGGTTATGCCAGGATTGATAATTTTACAGTCATTTGTTCACAAACAAACAGGGGGTGTAAACGGTGATTTGGGTTTTGGCATTTGTTGACAGTATGCTGCAAAGGGAGACGATGAAAGAGCCTACCTTAAGGTGGAACAAACAAAGAGCATTCAAGAAGGAGGGTAAATGCTTTGTTTACCTTTGTCTGCAATGTTTTCACACTAACTTCTATCTAAACTAAAAAAAAGAAAAAGCTAGACCAAGATGGATCTGCTCAGATTACTGGAAATACGACTTAACTCCATGACACTCCCATCTGTCGCACATCAACAAACTGTTGATGTGGCTTTGCTCCAACCAAACTAAGAACACGCATTATTAAACTTTTCCCATCTTTATATTCATTTTGGCTTATCTGTAATTAAAATATAATAATATCCGAAAAAATTTCACATTTTGACATATTTACAAGTTATGAGGTCCCTAAAACAATTGATATGTGGATATGTGGGTAGGTGGTTAGTAACCAAAACATTGTACCATTTTTAATATATTCTTAACAGCAATAAACTAACAACAGCGTGTTTCGATTATAACAGTAACAAGTGTTACACAGTTCAAATAATTAAGCTTCAGGGAAATACATTTCATCATTAAAATTATAATACCAGTCAACAGTCAATAATTTAGATTTTTTTAAGATAATGATAAAAGTTGCATTTCCCTGGTCACATCATAAAAGCGTAAAATCAAATGAGATAATTACTGCGATGTTTCCGGTAACTTATTCTTCGTATAATCTCACTAGAATAGTAACCAAAACTCATTGACAGTACAATTCATCATCAAAACTCTACTTCTCTTAACTGATACACCTTTGGATGCATTGCTTATATCATTTATTTGATTTAACACCATACTCAATGTTAATTATAGATTTGACTTAGTTACAGTTATTATAGTTACTGTAGTCTGGCTGATCGCTTTCCTTTGTCTCTATTTATTAAAGGCAATTTCATTTACAAAAAATCATAAGCTATAAATCAATGAATCAGTAAGATTTTCTTATTGAATCGTAGTCATAAAGCAACATTATTCCATTATAGTAAATAAACGTAACAATAGCATTTCTTCATGGCAGTTAGTCACATTAAAATACATTTTCTATTAGTATTATTATGACATGATTATAGCAAAGTTGAGTTCATACAACTACCGATTTTTTCCTCATATAGCCACCGAATAATATAGAATTTCTTGTAAGCATGCTTGAGAAGAAAAAGCAAATTTATAGCAACATTAAATAGATTGAATCTAGATAAAACAGATATATTTTAAATTAACTCTCAGGATTATTAAACAATTGCTTTAGAACATATTTAATTTTAATTCAATTCTTATAAAAATAAAATATCTCATCTATTTTAAACTTAGAAAATTTGAAGATTTCTCCAAGTTTGTTCACCTTTTTGATCTCTTTAAACGGTTTAAATATTGACATAAGAGGAAGAGGATGTAAAAGGATATAAGGAAGAGGAGAGTAGGAGATGCTAGTAATTCACCAAGTATTTCTTATTTATGTAGAATGATATTTACATACCCGGAGTTTATCCAACTTCTATTTGATTATTTAACAGAAATGAAGTGAGCTCAAACACAGGCACTCAAACAACATACAAACCTGCAAGAGCAAATACACAAAACGTGCGCACATAATCATACACGCAAAGACACACACACTTATATCATCAAAAAAAAAGTCACAAAAAGGACTTTGAGAACATCAAAACGTGTAAATCCGTCTCTCAGATCTCGAGATCAAATATTTTCATGATTACTGTACTTTGCTTATAGTGAAGTAAAAGTATCCTTCTAATACAAGTTTAAAGATGGACATATGCATCCAGGAAAAGAGAATCTAAAACTGTTATTCTAAAACATTTATCCTTCAATGAGTGTCACCAACATCACCCACACACACAGGAATATTCATATTTGTAATAATTTTTATACGATTATTACATGAATAATATATATGCATAAGATATATTATGCATATAATATTTGCATAATATGTTTATTCATTAAACTGAGAATAAACGTCTTCTCAGAAGACAAAATATTCGCTCTTCACATCAGAAAAATGTATAAATAAATTTAAAAAAATTAGTCTAATATTAAGCATATAAGAGTAAAAGTTCGCTTAGAAGTATGAAGAAATGAGAAGGAAAAAGAAAAGGAATTACTAAGACCTTATAATATATTAAAATATAATACCATTTTCTTTGTTGTTTTAATACTTTTTATTTTATTTGACATTATATTTTTAATGTAGTATGCTTAAAAATTATTGGTATTAATAATAGTTTAATGAATATCAATCAGATATTGGTGGATATATTGCATGGCATTAGACTAAGATATAATTTAAATTATATGTATCCATACCGATGAGGAATACCCGGAATGATTTTGATGCATGTGGTGCCTCCAGGTGGAGCATGCTGTTCTCTGACAATAAAAAAAAATACCCGGAATAAAGAAACTTAGACAAAAAGAAATATATCTGATACTACGTCAGCATTACTATAAAAAGTCAGCAATACCTATATAGAATTTCCTAAAAAATTTTAAGCCAACCATAAAAAATTTAAATATCCTGTTGCCTTTGGTATAACAATTAGGATAGATTTATAAACCTTTAAACACCTAACCGTTTTAATAATAAAGCCTAGTTTCTTTATATAATTCACAGAACTTGACATCTGTACTCCAAGTCTGTAGGTTTACACACTCTGCCTACTATTTCATCTAGATCTCCTTCAACGAAGTTGAAGGAATTGTGGACGGAACGACTTCAGCTACTCTCAGGTCGTGAAAATATTGATATACTCATCAACACAAAAATGTAATTTTTATAAAATAACCGTAATAAAAATTACGGTTATGTACGCAATTTTTCCGGTGTTGTTAGACAACTTTTCTGTAAATAGTGGTAAATGACGGTAATGATGTAGGCAATAAAGTAATTGTCTTAGAGTGGACAAAAGAGAAAAGTAAGCTAATAAACTGGATCAACAGTGATAGAACTTTAATAATCTGCTTGGAGTTGATAGGGAATTATAACAAATTTTATTCAAAAGCCGTTCAATCAACGCGATTCATAAAAACAACATTAACTCACATATTATACCATTCTGTTTCATTAATATGACTAGGTACCCTTTCGGGCACAGCTCAGATATTCGTTATCCCTTTTGGTACCACCATTCTTCACGCTGATCTCACAGTGATCTAAAGCTACTCAAATGTTCCAAACAAAGAGACCAATAGAAAATCGTTTCTTTCATCCCCCAAACCCTTAGGAGTTTTGCAAACAATTAATTCACATTTAAATTCACATATCAAAACGGTGTTAAACGTGAGCTCTTCTTGAATATTCTTATTTTAGGTTACTTCAACGAAGAATTTATTTTGTATCAGCATAACAATATCTTAAAGAAAACTATCTCGTTTCAGCATGGATGCAGGGTTAGTAGAATTTGGTTAAACAGTAACAACATAAAAACCTGAACTACCACAAATAATCCTAAATCCTTAAGTATTAAATTTTCTGGCATTTATGATGACCTAAACCTTAAACAGCTTTTTTTTTAGGATTACATATTTTTTAAATTTGATACTTTATTGAAACTGTGAATCAGCGTCGAGTAAAATTAATCTGAAATTTATTCAATCACTGAAGGATGGGCATAACGAAGGAGATGCAGCACTCAGTTACATTATAAAAATTAAAATAGAAAGATAAAAGGTTTTCCAATATTAATATAACTGTATCGCTAGATATCTAGGTAAAGAATTAAGTTCCCTGTATATCATTGATTTATGATTTTTATAAAGGATGTACAAGCTTATAGTACATTTCTACTCAATAATATATATAGATTAATTAACTACATGTTTTTAATCAAAACTCTGACAGAACAAAGTATAGATTTCAGTGAAACTTGACAAGGATGAATCTATAGGGAAGTGAGATATGATAATGTAGAATAAGGATATTCTGAGATATGAATTATGTATATTGAAGTTATTATGAAAACCATCTGTCTCAGGGAGGCTCCCTAACATCAAGTTAATGTATCGTAACACCATTTGTATTACATCTGACAGTTTATTTACACGACTGCTTCATCTCGTCTTCAATTCAATGTTCTAATAGAGCCTATTTTATAATATATTTGCAATAAATATCAAAATAACAATACTTCACAAACTATTTTAGAAATACAAAAGGCATGTGATTACAACAGAACGGGACTCTGCCGATTAAGCTTATTTATTAAAATAGTTATCCAAAAGCACAGCAGGTTTTGACTAGTAAGATAGTATGAAGGTAGGCACGATATCTTTAAATTTACTGAAAGAGGGTTTGAAAGTACTTCTAAATAATTCAACCTTCTCCTGAAGGATTCCATAAGAGTATAAGCCTTATGTGGTCGAAAACTGAAAAGTCCTTCCTCACCTTAAACCTACTTCAATAAAAGTCATAGGGTTTTATAGAAAATGGATTTTAGACTAGAGTCGACTGAGCATCCCGGAAAAGATTACCCTTAGAGAGAAAAAGTTGCCATCAGGTCCTTAATACAATCTCTTCTTCTTTCAGAAATACCATTTCCATTTTAGTACAAAAAATCCATTTTCTTTAAAAATCTGTGAAACAATTAGCCCTTATGTCTACAAAACAGATATTTAAACCTAGGTTATGTTGCAGTGTCAGTCCCACAAGGAACACACATAAACCAAAGATTGGCCCTTTGTGATACCACACAATGAACATTCTACACGGGTGGTCCTAAATTTTGCCTAACTTAAGAGTATTTAGAGTAGGAATCTTTAATGACCTGATCTTGGCATAATTCAGGCTTGGGACCGATGGAACTCGTGACAATTCGGAGCTTCCGGAGTTACGTCAACACTTCAGAATACTGGTAAGAATGACAAATTATCAGACGTTCAAGAATCCAAAAGTATTGAATAATAATTAAAATGATTATAATGAAATAAAAATAATTATTATTATTGATAAGCTACTGTTAATATATTATATAATACTAATAGGACTTAGTATTATTGCATTACACCATTGTTACTGAATTATTATATTCAGTATTTATAATCAGTTAATCTACTATTATCATTACTTAATAATGAGTATAGTGTACCATTGAAGATTGTAATACATATAATGCCTTCTATCGGAGCATGTAGCTCTATAATAATAATGATAATAAAAAATAATAATAATAATTAAAAGCATTTAATTGTTAATGTAATTATTTTTTAAAAAAAATTACCAATCAGACACCAAATTAAATTGTAATGTGTCATGACCAAATTACAATGACACACTTAAATGTACTCGAATGATGCGTATGTACAATATCTTTAATATTTCTTATTAAGTGTAGGAAGATACGAGTATTTAGCTTCAGACATTGGTAAGAAAATAATAAACATCAAAAATTAATTCACCAAGTCTTTAATATATTTTTCTTCTTAAAATCTATTTCCATCTGACAAAATAACCTGTAAAGAATTACAAACCCTTTCAACACGGTTGTAAGTTATAATGTACTGCTGTAAAATCATACTAAATTACTGATTTATACTAAACGACATTCAAAAATATATTAGATTATACAAAGAAATAAGGACTCACAACTAATTATTTTAAGTTTTTTTACGATATTTTGTTCTGTATAACCAACCCAAAGTATGTAAAGCATTACTAGAAAAAGACACAAGGACTAGAACAAATACAAAATTAGCACTACTTTTAAATACTTAAGAAATAAAAATGAAAACTATAGATATGTATTTCTAAAAAGTACGAAGAACTGAATATTTTTTTGAGCAAGCACAACAGGATGAATTCAAGTAGTAGGTAACCAATAATTAAGTCCAAATTTTCTAAGACTTAACCGTCAATAGTTATTGATGATTTATTAATAAACAGAATGATGTTAGGGGCACTCTGAGAGCCAGATAGTTTACATAATAATATAAATATAGATAATTGATATTGCACAATATCCTTCTTGGTAACAACAAATGAAAGTGCAACTAAATCATTTACCAACATTTTAAAACCTATTTGAACACTTGGCGCCGAAAGGTTATTTCGCCTCGTTTGAGATCAAGGATGTTTATTGCACTAACTTTATCTTTTACAAAAAATATAATATTATAAGCTCCCAATCGCTAAAAGGGACAAATATTTATTGAATTCACATTCAAGACAATTAATTGCTATAAATAAGAAAGTAATATTATAAGCTCACAAATAAAACAAACAGTATTCAATCAAAAAAAAAAAAAAAATCCATATTATTATTTAAAAAGTTTAGCTCAACTTAATGTAAAGTACAAAAAGAGTCACAGAAATGGCTGAAAAATTAATTTTAAATTCGGGAAGTGAAAATCAAGGAATATCTCACCACAAAAGCACATTAGAAAGTCACAGGAGAGAACAATAGCAGTGAGATTAACTTACCTTCTCATTACTGTTTTTCATAAAAATTAAGAAAATAAATTCATTTATTATATTCATTAATTATTTACTTTTTAATTGAAATTAATGATTTGATATAACACCTGACACTATAAACGAAATAGGAGAACCCTAATCTTTATCTATGTTTCCTGAATTTAAATAATGAACTAGCTTTTGATCAGGTTATTTAACTAGAAAGATTCATGTATTCTGAACTGAACAGAACAGTGTTACCACTCACACGGTATAAAAAAACTCTTGTTCGATTTAAATTCTTTTTTTGAGAACTAAAATTTGAATAAAACGTTCTTTTTGACAACGTAGAATCTTCTTCAAAAAGATTTAATTTAAAAATAGTTTGTATTATAAATAGTACACAGAAATTTATAACAAAAAATGAACAACACTGTTTCAAATACATTTAATTAAATGCGTGTTTATTTTAAAAATGAATTTGTAAATTCTTTTGCACAAGTTCAATTCACATGGTATTTATAATAAACTTATTTACCGTGTAAATCGAGCGTTTCATTTACGTGTTTTAAGATGAATAGAAAAAAAACCATAAAGTTAATTAAATCAGTTCCCTTTTCGACTAACTCTTTTTGTTAAGTACAGCAGTAGACATGGTTTAATTGAATCTGAAGGAGAAAGAAGAGGTGGCTTAACTATAAAAACTATAAAGGTCGGATAGTAAAAGGACTGGCGTTTTTTACCCAAACAAGATATCAATTACGTGACAAGCATGACTAACATCCCTCTAAACAGAGACCATGTTTAAATCTCCCAATATTCATTTTATATTTCATCCAATTCCTCTCTTCTGCTTTTATAAAAGTTTTATTTTGACTTGATTTAAAGCAAGTTTTAAAACATTTTATATACGAAACAATTTCATCTCAAAATCTATGTACTATTTAAAGTTATGATATTTAAAACGGAAAATGTATCTTAAACTTTGAGCAGACTTTTTTTTTTATTGTTGTTTAAACTGATCCCCGAGCGGGTGACAACGTCAACAGTTTACTGGCTTTTTGTTTGATCGGTGATTCTATACTCTACATTGGGATGCCTAACTCAAGTGTATTTCGAGAAGAGATCTTTAACGAGTACAGGATCGGGACGACGTACTCAGATTTATTCACCTCCCGTGTGAATAAATCCAGGGCCTGGTGGGGATAGAACCAAACTACCAGCTCAGAGGCGAGTACGTTAACCACTGAGCTAACTTGGCCCCTTTGAACATTCTTTACTTACAGGTCTCTCAAAAATAACAGAACTAATCTAAAGAAACAATGTTAGATTTAATTTTTTTTTATTACACCTTAGGTGAAACGCATTATAAGTTCGTATAAAGAAAGGGGTAATAATTATAATGATTTGTAGAGGATATTTTTGTAAAGTACCGAGAAGTTGGTAGTTTTCTAATTTGAAATCGTAATACAAAGTTATGAATAAATATGTATATCTTTTTTCTTATATCCAAGGTGGAATATCAGGGAAATAGGAGTTTTGTAAATATAGGACATTCATGGGAACCTAAAATCGTTGCGAATGAATGGGTTTTTGGGAAAGACAAATTGAGTTGGCGGAAGGGCACGAAACGGGATAACTGAGCATTTGTCACCAGGAAATATGGAATAAGCATCTAGCAGACTCTACTCTAAATCATAACTGTCGCAACCATTTAGCAACATTCACCTCCTTCTTCTTGTAAATAGCGAGTTAGGTCCAATGAATTTTAATGCATACGAGGAACCTGCCTGAATGACTTATAGCAAACATCTGCATTGCTCCCTATCTCCTTTTCTTAGATAAGCATAAAGGTGCATAACTGATTTAATTCTGAATCTTCCAAATCGTATAGCATCACGTTTTATTTTGGATTGTTTTCTAAGAGTAATATTTTTTTGGCAATAATATAGCAATAATAAAATGCTTACTATTTGAAATTAAACGCAAAAAACACACACTAACAGGTAGCATAGCTTATTTTCAAAGGTCACATCAATACTGTAAATTTTAATTTTACCATTATATTCAACAAAAATGTTGATTTGAAGAAATAAAACGCATTTATTCAATAAAAAGTAAAAAACAAACTGTGTTTGACTGCTCCAGTACAGGTCAAAATGAAAACAACGATAACATTAGATAATACACAAAGACCTTTTTAGCTAGTTTATTGATTTCATTTAGCGGTAACTTTTGTGTTAAAAAGGGATACGATAAGAGAAACAGGCTAGCTTGTGTACATACTTCAAAATAAAACATCGTTTAGTTCGTGATCCACTGGCTTGGCAGCATAGTATTACAACATGAGAGGTTTCTTTTGACTTGGTTATACTTGGTACAGACGAGAAAACACCTGTCCATACATCCTAACTAGAGAGTAGTACATTCGTTGACAGAGAGGTCAGAGTAGTTTGCTTTTCGAGCAAACATGTTTGTCTTATCTGTCGAGTAAAAATTCACAGTACTTGTGACCATTTTCCTCGCCCATACGGTCTCCCATATAAGTTTAGTTGATTAATAAAACATGATTATTTCTTGCATGCATTTTGATAATTCAGATTACACATTACAGTGTTATTTTTTCAAAGCGCACCTTCTCTGTTTAAAAAATACACATAAAAATAGGCATTTATGAAACGTTTTATTTATATTCATATTAGTTTCAATGCGAAATATTGCTTCATAATAGGAGTATATCGCAAAACGAGCTCCTGGGAATAATTAAACCCGCACTGTGAGGTTCCACTGTATTGATATTTTCCCATACTCTTTCTTTATGATATATTATAAACCTGTGCGTTAAATTAAAAGTTGCCATAACTTCACTACGGAAAACCGTTTCTAAATGCTTCAAAAAAAGTTTTTTTTTTAAACAAATGTAATATACATTATGAAGCAGTAATCAAGTTAGTAAAAGAAAATAATCCCAGATTCAAAATAATATTAATCCTCAGTTGATTCATTATTATTCAAGTTTTAAATAATTAACTAAATTTACATCTCTACATGAATGGCTTGGTAATTATTCGGTTTGGATAATTATCAATTCTGAGGGACATTAAAATAACATTAATGAAATGGGGTATATGTCTTTCTGCTATTCAATTCCTATTTTAAAATTGATTTTATATTTAATTAACTGTAGAGGTTTTACGTAAATCAACCTTAAAATCACATAAATTTAGATGGAACAAAAAAAGAATAAAAATAATTACTGGTAGTGGTTGAGAACTGAAGTAATAAAAAATGTGAAATATGCTACATCAAAATTGTGCTTAAAATATTAAAAAACTGAAATTTTTAATAAAAATATGAAAGATTTACATGGTGATAGTAGGTGGTTTGCATTAAAGAGTCATAGAGTGAGATGACTTGATGAAACAATGTCATCTAGAGAGATGCTGCTTCGAGCATTCAGCTGTCATCTTAATACTTTCCTCTCAGCCAACCAACCTTTTCAATGTTTGCACTAGAGAAATTCATCTCTGTAAATTATTTTTTATGGGAAAAATTAAAAAAAAAATTTATATTTATAAAATAACTATTAAGAAACGGGGATAATTCCATTGTTTCTGTTAATGCAATTGAATTTTAAATCTATAAGATTATATTTATAACCAGTATTTCAAATCATAAGTCAACAGGAAACATTTTTTTCCTCAATAAAATATACAAATTTTAGACTTATTCAATCTGAAAATTTGTGACGGCGATACAAACCATACCGTTTGACGGATCAAAATGAAATTGAACCTAAAAATAGAGCTTTATATGAGGGATGACTTGACTTTCTTTTTTTCAAAATTACTTTAACAAATCAAGCAATATAGCATATTTCCTGTTTTCAGAATTCTTTTGTAAAATTTAAACTTTAGTAATAATATGACATTCTTGGGTTATCGCAACTGCAATATAAAAAAGAAATTATTGTGTGCATATTTAAGTTAACATAAGTTATATTGAATATTAGAAAGAGACCATTTTTTCACATTAGGTAAGTGAGTTTACGAAACTTACTTATCCAATGACAAATCAATATACGTAAGATTTGATCAACTGGAATACAAACAAATATACGTAAGATTAGATCAACTGGAATACAAACCAATATACGTAAGATTAGATCAACTGGAATAAAATTAAAATACGAAAGATTAGATCAAATAGAATACAAACCCATATATGTGATATTAGACCGATTGGAGTAGGACGTTCAATTTTCAACCATAGTTAAATAAAAATGAAACAAAAAATCAATTGTTTGACAATTGAAGGTCACTTATTATTAATTAAACAATAATTTACTAGTATCCATTTAAAGATTCAGGATTTTAAAAAAAGTTACTTGCTTAGATAATCTGCTTTCCAGCCAAACAGTGCATATTAAATGCTCTAACAATCGCACGAAAAGCAGAGGCGAGAGCATCTATTATTTGAAAATATAAAACCATGTATTTTAGTTTCAGAGAGAATTTCAGTTCAAAACCACTTCAATATACAACATATATCTTTCAAAAAATTCGAATGTAAACCAAATAAATATAAATCTGCTACTGTAAAATTAAACCAACAATGAATCAGGCGGCTCAGACAAAAAGCGGTTTAAAAACCCAGTTAACATGGATAGTAGGAGTTGAAAAAAGGATAATTCCGACCAGCTGATCAAAGATTCAGACAGCAGGGTATTAAAAGCCTCTGTTGAACTTTGATTCACAATAGAGCACTAGACTTTACCAGCATCATTTAGTTAGTATAAATGTCAAGTAAATGTTAGCCCAAATATTATTGATTATTCATTTAAATACATTTATAGGTACAAATTAATCATAATAAATTGAATCATAATATGTTCCGGTTTTAATAGTTCTGGCAAATAGTCTAAATGAAAACAGTTGTACATTTTCTAAAGATTAATCTTAAACAAGTCGTAAACCCTCGTAACCGAGCCTTTACTTTGTCAGGTACTTTTTAAAGATCCATACCATAAATAATCCAGCAAAGGGTCTTAACGACTACGTGTACTCTCCTTGCGGGAACAGTCAAGTTTATTTAATCTGCCGTTTGATTAGATATATTGTAAATAGAAGAACAAACTTACTATCAGAAGTCTCTAATTTAGGTTTAACTGTCATCATGAGAGAAGAAATAGGGACGCCAAATATTGCTTCGCAAGTGCGCTTGGCGTCCCTATCTTTTCTCTCCTGATGATGGCTAAACCAAAAATTAGAGACTGGAAGTGAATTTTTCTATTTAATGTGTACCTATATTTTACTCTGAATCGTTTGCTGTCCTTAATATTTAAATCTGTATGAGTGGTCTGAATCTGATATATGTTTGGCTGTTTGTTCACCGCATGATTCATGTTGATAGAGGTCACTTAATAGAAGAGGTGCTCTGGGTACGTGGTTTTCATCACAGCCGGAAACAATAAAGCTTCAAGGTCGCCACAATAAAAACAAGAAAATCATTTGATCGAAAACAGCCGATCATATATATATATAAATAACATAAAAAGGATAAATCGGGATGCGGTCAGTTTCTTCCACTTCCAATCGAACTCTTCGATTTTATTCAAAACCTTTCTAGTCGAAGGTTTTGTCCGGTTAAGATTGTTGTTCCTTTAAATAATGTAAATTTCATTTTCTTAGTGAAAAAAATCTTACTTCTGTAAGTTATATTGTTTTGATATTTATCTCTAAATACTTCTGCTTATAATATTCATAAGTTGTAACAACTCATTTTCATGTTGTTTATATGTTGGATGTTGATATGTGATTTCTTATTATCCTTTGTTTGTAGGCCTATGAAAAAGGTTTTAAAATAAAACCGAAACGTCGGCAATGAGAGTTTGATTTTTGAACCTAGAAAATTTGACCAATTAGATAACACAGTTATATATATAATTCATTTAAATGCACACCAGCCTCTGCTTAAGATCTTAGTCTTTTTTATTGTGGTTTGGACGTTGATATGTATATATATGTATCAGATGTCTCCAGTTTTAGGCAGACGACAGCAATTTTATAACGAATTCATGAAATTCAGGTCGAAATAAAACATACATACATTCTTCTTTCGGATTCAAGTCATACCTGTATAATTGTTTCTAATATGTAAACCCAGAATTTTGTTTTCCTTACACAGGAAAAATTTTCAAACAAGTAACGTATTTAAGTAATTTTATAATGACATATATGTTAAAGTATACGTAAATATTACATTAAAAGGGATTTGTAGCCTTCCAAGAATTATTAAGTTCATGGAGAAATAATTTTGATAGAATAATTGTTATTTCCTATTTCACCTTCTTTGTAAACAATGTCACATTTGAGCTGTTCTAGTATAACTTTACAAAAAATACTAAACATTTAAAATCTATTTTACTCTATTGAGCTGGATTATAAAATGTTTTATTGTTTGTGGGGAAGGTATTTCACTTTTACATAATTCCCGCAAGTAAACGCAAGTTTTCTATTTCATTAGCTTTATGACTGATTTATATTTCTTAGGTCCTTTGAAATAGTACTCGAGTTGTGCAGTCAGTTTCCTAATGGTATTTACTCATGTTTAAAAATTATTGACAAAACAACGCGTTTCGAACTTATAGCGTTCTTCTTCAGTTTATCTGTTGTAAGTGAGAAGAAAGAAAACAGAGATCAGATCACTTGACAAGAATCGAATTCTTTACTATAATCATATAAACCTGAAGAAGAACACTATGTATTCGAAACATGATGTTTTGGTTATAAAACTTAGTTTATGTGAAGACTTGTTCCTTTATTTTTTAAACACTGTGAAATATGTTTCACATTACTATTTCTAACTGTAAAAAAACCATCAAAGACAAATATCGTTTGCTATTTATATCTTAAATTATAAATCCATATCTGTAATTGTACAGCTGATGTGGGATGTAACATGATATGAGTATTTTACTAACATTTAAATTAAATAACATTGTGGAGCGGAGTGATTAATTAATAAATATTGTTGTAGGTAGATGTTAGCTGTTACATGAATATATCAGTTCTAAATATAGAGGAAATAGGGGTGGAGGAGGATAGCACCTTCATTCGCTAAACCAAGCAGAAGAGACAGCTATCGACCTGCAGGACGTGCCCCTCACATCAAAACACTCAATTATTTGACCAACATCAAGAGAAATACTACCTCTTTTCTAAAACCCTTATCACACAGTCAAATTTTTTGGTCATATTAACTGGAAAAGTAGAGAGAAGGTCATCATGTAGACGACAATTTTCACAATATTAGAACCATGTTCTGGTAGTATTTCTAGGACAACCTATTATAACTCTGAGATTGCAGTATTACTGAAAATGGTTATTAGGCTAAGTGGTAAACAACATTGCCACTAGAACAATACTAGGCTAATAATGTTATGGAGTTTCTTGCATAAACTACATTATAATGAAGTTTCATAAGTAATTTAACATTGTTACTAAGTTTCAAGAACAAATAATATTTCTGCGGAAATCCGTTTAGAAACTATCCACTTTCTTATTGCCATAACATTGTTAAGAACCTCATTTCCCTATTATGTTTTAATGCTCTTACATCAGGAATTAAATGAAATAAATGAAAGATAAACTCTCTTCTCTTTAAATATGCATTAAAAGGTTTCACAAGAGGCGTAAATTCAGGAATTTCTTTTATAGTTTTATGAGCTTATTTACAACTTATTATATTAAAACTTCAATTGCTATAATTGAAGTTTCGTCAATATTGCTTCAATTGACGAAAAAAACGGACGCCAACTTTCGTTAGGGACGTTGATGTCCTCAAAACTTCGCCAATGAGTCATTCACTCATGCCTCCAGTCAGAGGACTGTCTCAAAGTAAACTTTAGCAGCCCTGTGATGTGTGAATTCATTCGGTACTCTAAAGTTCAGACAATAACTTCTATTTATAGATCCTTCTCTGGGAATAACACAAAGAAGGAATGCAAGCCGGGAGACTTAGTGTAAGAGTGGCCAAGGGAAAAGTGTCTTAACCGTAAGGGAGAAGAGACGATAGTTAGTGCTTGGCAAATTTATCATGCACATAGAAAAGCGCAGAGCTAAATGACATGTCCTAGAGCAGGGGTTCACCCCTCAGTATCAAACGTATACTATCAGTATACGATCTCCAGTCGTTCGCCAAATATTTTGGTAGATCGTATATCATTATAAAAAATAACATAAGCCTAAAATTCATCCCGTCACAGATGGATACACAGAATGCCCAGTCGAATAAACTCTTGATTTTTTTTTATACTCAGGTCACTGTACAAAGGAAGAAATGACTCTAAGTGCAATAAAGCTAATAAGATAGTCATTAAGTTAACCCTCACTCTTTACTTTTAATTTTTTCTTTTCAAAATTAAGAAATAGTATGAAAATGAGTAGGAGAGGCTGAATCGGTAAGAAGAAAAAAAAACGTCTCACTTTGATATGAAATGAGAAGACGTTTCACGATGAAATATTACATACATCATCATAAATTGTAAGAATCCTCAACATTTTTCTAAGTAAATACAGTGGGTAGATCATTGTGACTTGTTCTTGTCATAAGTATCTGGCATGCAGAAAATGTGGGAGCACTCCTACTCTAGAACAATAAAGCAAATTCCATAGAGTGCATTCTTTATTCTCATGCTTTTAAATACAATAAAACTGATTGTCACTTAAAATTCGTTCCATTCTTCCAAAAAAATATGCAATGATCAATATCAGAATTTAGACACCGTTATTTCTTTTCTATCATGTAATACTACTTTTCCTACAATATTTTTAGAGAATAACTTTAAGTTTAATTGTTTGAAAAATTATTCAAAAGTACAATTAAATTCATTATTTTGATATACATTAATTCCTGTTAAGGTATCAGCTTTTGTTGGCTGCTAAGTCGAAGAAACATCAATTCATGCAATTAATATAACGGAATGATTAATGTAATCCACATGGACCTCCAGAGGTCTACAGAAGATAAAAGGGGGCCACAAGTAAAAACAGTGGTAACATCGGAGTTCATGATACGTAATTATTCGTCTCTGCCCAATATATCATTATTCCATAACGAGGAATATATCACTAACGCAGCGCCTGACAGAATATTCAAACTTCAGCAATAAAACATCAGGAACAATGTCTAATTAGTTTGTCTTAATGTGCTAATATTATATCTATATACTAAATTTAAGAAACGATCCACAAGAACTATAGAACTTCAAATTACACAAAGTGTTACACAGAAAAAGGAATAAAAAGCACACTTACAGAATTCTCAATATTACGAACAGTAGTTCGAAATATTGAGAATTCTGTAAGTGTGCTTTTTATTCCTTTTTCTGTCTCGTGCTTTGTATAATTTAAAGTTATATATAAATATTTATCAACACAAGAGGTTTAGTACAAACCAAAAATTAGAGACTGTAAGTGTGTGCTATTAATAATTCCCCTATGTTTCTTTTTTTACATTGAACTATATATATATATATATATATAGATCAATATAACACATCACTAATTTTTTTTACCAAAGTAACATCGTTACTTGGTAAAGTTGTTACCAAGGTAACATCGTTATATTATTCACATAATATAATTATGTGAATAATTATATTCACATATAATTATGAATTATATGTGAAGTTACTAAAAAAATTTGAATCAATATATTAAAAATATATTAAATGCAAATCAAATAAAAAAAAAGAAGGCATTCTCTTCAAAACCCTGTGGTTTAAACGTGAATAATAAACAGGCCTATGTGCATGAAAAATGTATTTTCGTATTGCAATGTTTTCCCTATAGATTTACATTAGCTAGATGTATTTGAGTTATAGACAAAATGTCAAAATCATAACAAAATAGTTACCTAACATATAAAACACTAATTCACAAATTAATAACAATTATACACTTTTTAGTAATAATTACTTTTAATGGAAAAACAAACCCATAGTTCTTTGTATTAGTTTACTTATGAGAGAACTACAATTTGGTATATCAATCTATACTATAGTATACAGTATACTTTAGTATATCAATAAATTTAAGTTATTAGTATTAACAAAAAAGAAAAATATTTTTCTCGCAAACATTCCAGTGTTGAAGGATAGAGAACGTTGGATGATTACTGAATCGATACCTGATATACCGTTTAGAAAATTTAGGATTAATTTTATAAAATCATTTTACAATACATGAAAAACTGCGTCAAACCAGTATCAATTAATCAAAACTAGATTTTCAGACTCATTACTCCCACATAAATAAAAACCCATAATATTTGTTATGGGACTAAAATTTTAATAGTAACAAAAATGTACAATAAAATATATTATTAGTGATATTGCTAACAAGGAATAGAAGAAAAAACACATGGCAGAACAATAACCCACTAAGATTATAAAAAATATGTTTAAAAAATAATATAATTCCAAGAAAAGTTAAAATAATATTAAACGCATAAATGTGATTATAAAATAACAAAAAAATATTTAAATTCAATAAATCTTTTGGTATCATTTTCTTGAAATGATTTTTGGAGATTTGCATGAATTTAGGAGAAAACTTTAAACCAGAGGATTAGAATTGTAAGAAAGAAGTTTATGGAAGGCTTTACAGCGAGATATTGCTACTTAGTAAACTGTTAGGATTTTGATCCGATTGTTCGCAGGGTATGCAAAGAAGACTTCAAACAATTTCTCGCTGGAATTTTGAGAAAAGGGATAGTGAAATCTTAAATTGGAAAGGTTATTGCTTTCCATAAAAAAATAGTCTTAAGCCCAGATAGATACTATCATAGATTCATAAAGTAGAAGTTTTTACTTACACATTAAATTTGAACATTTGTCCGGTAAGTGAACATATGTTGAGTCAGGAATTCGAGGCAAGGACTGCCTTGTATCCTATTTTTTTGAGTCTAAACAGATGAATCAGAAGAAAGCATACATATAGTTTGTATTGAGGGGTTGGGTTGAGAGAGATTTGAAAAGAGGTAGAGGAAAAGGAAAACGGGTGAAACGGGTTGACAGGGCAGGGTGAACAAAAGATACGTGAAACAAATCGAAACACTATCTACCAGCAGGCGACCTCTTACACAAAGCTATGGCTCTCCTTAAGATCGAGTCTACTTTGAATAAACCATTAATAATGTTTATAGTATTCAATCTGTTAAATTTCCTTCATGAAACTGGATATATTTTGCAACAATTTCTATCTCACATGCGTAATAATTTTCAATAACTATTGTAATCCCAAACTGTTATCTATGAAATTTATTTCCAAATTTAAAACGCCGATCATCAATATATAATATAACTAGCAAACGTACCCGTCTTTGACAGAATCAAAAATTCTATTATACTTGGTATTCCAAAATATCAATTATAGTATTATATATACTAATACCATAATCAGAAGTTATAGAATAGTAGAAAATACCATTATTAGTACAGTGTTAAACAAATGCCTCTGTATACACCACATTAGCAGTCTGTCCGTCAGGTTTACGGAAGAACAAACAGTTGGAACCTCTGACTCTTGAGCAAGTAAACTACAGTTGACCATGTGAGAAAAACTTGGTCTCGCTAACATGAATTCCTGCGTTAGATAAAGTCTCCCTTTGCGACTTAGTTAACGTCATTGCGAAATAGACTCTGACAGGACATTGCAATCATTTCAACGGAAACAGACAGTGGCTCGGAATCAATGATATGCGTGGTATACACACAGACTCCCCAATACCACATCCAGTCATTATGTCCGCCATATGGCATATCTGTGTAGAGCACGAACTCAGAGTCGTGTCCCGTTGCACAGTTTTGGGGTTACAATGTTTCGTAACATGAAATTTGTTACTGCTACTAAATTGCAGCATGATTGGTGCTCCTACTTGAAGTTTTTACTCATGAGCAGGCAGTCCAGGAGAAATAAATTCAGAGTCAAGAAATTCAATTAGATAATGAACTGCTTCTTCATCACTAATCCAATCTCTTTACTGACTTGTAAGTTCTTTCCTCGGTATGATATAGCGTAAGAACTTGTTTGTCGATTTTTCCTGCCTGTTCATATTAAGAGTTGAGAATTGCTCGTTTACAAAATTATTTATTCGTAATGGATAGTACATCCTCAACTCTGGGAAACACCTTTTCAAAGATGTCAAATACGCAATATATTCATATGCTCCAATGAAATTAAAATCAACTAACAATACCTACTTGCCACACCTGTGTATTTTCAAAACAAACTTGTCTCTGAAGTTAGAAAAATACGCTTAAAGCCCTATAACTTCATTTCTGTACTGAATTATGAATCTATTTAGAGACCATATTTTAAGTTAGGCATACACAAATCCAGTGTCAAATTTCAGCTCACCATGTCTTATGGTGGCTGAGTTTACTTGTGACAAACGTTTTTGCTTTAAACGTCTATAACTTCACTTCTACGTTGAATTTCCAATCAATTCAGAGCCTATATGTTAAGTTAGACCTACACAAATATACTGTAAAAGTTTCAGCTTTATATGTCTTATGGTAGCTGAGTTTACTTGTGACAAAGTTTTGCGGACAAACCGACAAACAGACAAACCGACAAACCGACAGAAATTTTTCTAAGGGTGGATTCGGTTTCTCCAATGTATGAAACGTGAAGAAAAGTTGAAATGAGTAAGTTCTAAGCAATGTACAGACAAAATCATTATTTTATTTATATAGATTCTCATCATGTTATATAGATAAAAAATAATAAATAAAATATATATAACATAATAAAATATAAAATATAATATATATATGATCAAACCACAATAAGAAATGGGAAAACAAGACTAAGATCTTTCAACCGTAACAAGCGGTCTTCGTCAGAGTCAAAAACCCAACTGATCATTGTTGATCATTGATTGTTGTTTGACGTGTTTATGTGAAATCTTTTTATAATATATATATATAACACTTATTATACACACAAGTTCTCTTTTGTACCAGAAAACAAATACAATCCAAATATGGGGCGTTAATTATTATATTTGTATTATAAAGAATGTAAGTTAATATATATATAAGTTAGATGGTAAAGAACAAACACCTTCTTTGTCCCAGAGGCAGCTGCACCAGGCAGGAGTGTTGAACTCAATGTGCATTGTAAGCGTTAAAACTTTATAAAAGAGCTAGCGCTGCGCCGCAGCTCCAGTTTTGTCAAACCTTCCGTAAAGTCTTGTCCTAACTCTCATTTAGTATTGTCAAAACATTCGTCTAGTCTTGTCTCAATCACATCTCAGCCAATTTTGTAAGAACCTCAGTCTATTTAGTAATTTGGTCTCAGGAGTCTTATAGTCAACTGTTTATTGTATTGTCTCTTATATTTTATAATAATTAGACAGACTCCTATTAGTATAAACTAATAGTAAATTATTAAGAAATTTGTAAAACTTAATATAAGTAATTAGCAAATAAAACTTTTTTTAAAAAGACAATATTTATTACAAGGAACATAACTTATGTATATGACAAACCACATATGCTCCTTTAAAAACAGAAGGCAAATAACATAACCATTTTCAATTACTTTGAAATTTAGTTGGTATTTCCTCAAAGGCATGTGCTCGTGCATTGAAATGTTATACATATTTAATATGTAAACACCTGGAGGCTTAATAAAAGCTAAACGGCTTACTACTATGTATCAAGTCAATAATGATACGTGTCCGACAAGAGCGACAACAAAGGAAGCCCTCATCTTTGATCCTCCAGGACAAACCTGTTCCAGAGCAAATATTTGTTTCCATTTGAAGCACTGTCCTCTATCCACATTAATATTAATGGATGCGTCCTACATGACTAATTACAACCTCATACAGCTCAAACGTACCCGTCTCTGTCAATATTAATCCACATACATTAACTCTTTCAACGATATATATACAAAATGTATTAACATTTTAAGGGATTATTTTGTCAAACTTAAAATCCTTCAAACACCAACTGCTCTATAATCATTGAAGCAGTAAATATCACACATAAATATCTATTTCATGAATTAGTACAATTAATAAAAAAAATCTGGAGTGGCCTACACTTAACTTTACTATAAGTAAGTATAATGTCAAACCTCTTGGGTAGATAATGTAGTATGTAGACATAATATATATGTCTAAATGGGAGATGTTTATTACTCTTTCATTCCTGGAGGTAGTACAGATAGTGATTGATTCTCTTATCAATACCGTATATTACACAATTGATGCATATAATATATATATTAGCACAGCAGTAATAAGACTTTTGTAAAGTCAAAGTGACGATATTGTGTTACGAAATAATCTCTTACAGACGAAAATGACTTTTGTTTCTAAAGGCAATGGATCTCCAGCGGCCAACGAATATTCCATGCACATCAGTGCACGTCGTAATTAGCAGCCCTAGACCAGAGGCCCCCTACTGCTATATTCTCATCCTGCATTTCTTGTTAAGGTCAGTAATGATAAGGACGGGGATGGGATGTCAGTCTGTCAGGATGTCCTTCACGAATATGGAAGGAGTCACATTCGTGGTCATATGGTCTTCTGGGTTTGCATTGTCTGAGATATTGTATACCGTGAAGTCATTAGGTAGTCGTATTTAGCTGAGGACCTGATTCTGAAAAATGACTGTCATCGAATCACCTTAGAATCAGTTTAAAATTAGTATCTCTTTGGTAATGTAAAATAAGGAGTTCATTCCTCTTAATTCAATATTACTCAAAGATCATAAAATTCATAAACACAAAAAAGTCAAGAACCAGTAGCTTTTCACACCAAACATAATATAAGTAACTTTTTCCTTTGTGCTATATTCGGTTATAACGTTCCTGTAAATATATATTGAGAAAAAATATATCAGTGATTAGCCAGTTTTGCATACTCAAATCAAATTCAGAGTCAGCTTTTCAATATAATTTAGAAGTTGTGTAAATGGAAATATCAGAAATTATATGTTTGATTGGCATTCATTTTTTACATATAATTTTATTCTTCTTACATCTCACATTATGCCATTAAATCATTTCAAATTTTTAAATGGATTACAACATTTCTCAAAAGCAATAGGAAATACAGACGAACAAACCCTTAATTTGATAAATATAGGGTAATAAATTTAAATAATCTATTGTTAAGTATTTTTAATCGTTTTCGCTATAACTAATTTAGTGAATGAGGTTTAAAATGACATAAATGAACTAAAAATAAATCTATTTAATGCTTTATTATATTTATTAAATGTTCAGTAGTAATTATTTAGGAACTAATTAATTATTTTGATATACTTTTATGAAAATAATTCCAGAGAAACAACACACATGAAAGTCGCTTTTCTTCGTAGCAAATTACATCTTTCTACAAGACAGTCGAAATATATTAGTAAGTTTTTGTGAAATCTTTTATGTGTATTGTTCTGCTGGTTTAGTTTATCTAGTTTGTGAAATCGTTTTAATTACTAATTATGAAAGTAATAATATTTAGCATTAAAATAATTAGGAAATCATTAAGCTTACAAAAATAAGTTAAAAAGGAATTTTTACTTACTATTTGAAGTATTATTAAAAGAATTAACTAGTGAACACAACAATCTATAGAGAGGTTAAAACAGTTTGAAAGGTTCCAGGAAGGACGCGGAGGACTAAACAAGGAGTGTAATGCCGCCTTTTTAGAATGACTTAGCTCTACCGGTGCACCAATCAAATGCCATCTAACTTATCTCATTTTAAAATAGTCCCCTTCTATCAGTATTTCTTTTATAAATAATAATCAAACATACAAAGAAACGAATTAAACTATTTCTTTAAAAACAACAAATATATTATCAATATAAATTAAATTAATTAGTCGTAATATAAATTAATAAAAGTAATTTCTAAACCTATTTCTTTTAAAAGTTGTCTGAACTATTAAATGAATATGTGGAACAAAACGGACTGATTGAGATTTATAAACCATCAATCGTGTCCATATATTTCCATAAATTTCTATGAAATTTTGATGACACTACTAAAAAATCAGGAATGGCCTACACACTTACTATAAGTAAACTTAATATCAAACTTCTTGAGTATATAATATATAATGTATCATTTAAGCATAATATAAAAGTCTAAATGGGAGATGTTTATTAGTCTTTCATTCCTGAGGTAGTACAGATAGTGATTGATAGACTTCTCAATATATAAGTTAATTTTTGTGTATCACACCATTATTTTAATTTTTCCATTATAAACATCAATTTTATCTCAGTGGATTCGCTCAAAAACTTTCTAAGTCAATGTAAACAATGAAAAAAAATATAAAAAATTCGACAAGTATAGCAGGTGATCTCTTAGTCTATGATAAACAAACAGTTTTTATAGCGTTATTGCTCTTTCCCGTAATTGAAACTTCATGATTTTTTTTTATGAATTGCTAATTTTTTGTTCCATTTTTGGTTAAATTTTCATTGTTTTTTAATGAGTCGTTTAGCGTCAAAAAAACATTTTCTGAAAACACAAATCGTACTGTAACGCCCCATTAGCGAATGTAATTTTAAAAAAAAATATCTTAACTCATTCTACACATAATGTTCTATTTATAGGCATAGTTTCATTCTTGTCCGTCAAACAGTATGGTTTGTATTGCTCTGACAAGGTTTGAGATTGAATTATAAGTCAAAATTTGTACATTTTATTGAAAAAAAAATATTTTCCATTGTGTTAAAATTCTGAATATATTTTTAGTTTGTTCCATTTGTAACCTCAAAGATAATGTCAAAATTTCAAAACTCTAGGGTTATCAGTTTTGGAGAAATAAATGTTTTAAAAAAAAAACGGTTTTTGGCAAAAAAAGTGACTTTCTCATCATGCATAATTCTTCCCAAACAATAGGGATCTTCGTCTTTATGGGGCCCATTTTTGTAGAAAATATCAACTTGATCCATCAAAGATTCTCGACCGTAGCGTGGTAACAAGCAATGCTAACACACTCACCCACCCACCCACCCACACACATTGCTTGTTACCACGCTACGGTCCAGAATCTTTGATGGATCAAGTTGATATTTTCTACAAAAAATGGGCCCCATAAAGACGAAGATCCCTATTGTTTGGGAAGAATGAAAAAAAAATCATGAAGTTTCAATTACGGGAAAGAGCAATAACGCTATAAAAACTGTTTGTTTATCTTAGACTAAGAGATCACCTGCTATACTTGTCGAATTTTTTATATTTTTTTTCATTGTTTACATTGACTTAAAAAGTTTTTGAGCGAATCCACTGAGATAAAATTGATTTCATAAAGGAACAGTTTAAATTGTTTATTGACGTATATGAAATGTACGAGGAATAATATTGTGCAGGAAAATGATAACACTCACTCAGAAAAAAATTGTATATATGTTATTTGCTAAAGGGGAAGGAAAATGATCTTTTTAAATACTTAGAAGACATAAAATTCACAGTATCATAATTCTATAAAAAACAAAAATTGTAAAAGATAATTCAAAATTGAAATCTTTTGTTTAGAGATTAATAAATGTAATTATCGTACATCTTTAACTATAAATCATCTTAAAACAACATTTTTTCTTCGCTGTTTATGATGTTTTTCAAAGAGATAAAGGGTATTTTCCTGTTTATATTTGAAACTTTTACTTTAATATTCAATGTAGAAGGATGTCAAGTAAACGATGTAAGAAATCCACTGGCTATTTGAACAAAAGCCATGTTCTCTTATAGGAGAATATTTCGTATCAAGAAATGTTCACTTTCGTTTTTCAAAAATGTTATTACTGCTGTAGTTATACTAATGAAATTATTTGCATCAGCTGTGTGATCTACAAAACTAAAAGCTTATATATTGATATGTTCTTCAATCATTATCTGTATTACCTCAGGAATGAAAGACTAATAATCATATCCCATTTAGATGTTTACGTTATGCTTAAATGAGACGTTATGTGTTATATACTCAATTTGATATGAAGTTATTTGATATGAAGAAATTTGATATGAAGTTACTTATAGTAAAGTTGAGTGTAGGCCACTCTAGATTTTTTTATTTTGCTTCAGTGAAGTAGATGAGATTATTTTTGATACTTAAAGGGTTATATCCGGAGTTGTTTGGTGAGAAAGTTGGTACATCTCACTGAATGGAAAAGTCCCATTGCTCGAGAAATCTTAATTCAATGTCAAATGATTATCAATTTTTGTGTAGAAATGGGCAATATTATATAATTGAAAAGGTTGCGTTTACCAAAACAAGCAATAATTTTCTCCGTCCTTCTGATTAAATTAGACCTGATAATTTCTAAATTGGTATTGTCGTTATGTGAGTAGTTTATGACCAAGATTTCATGAATTATGCACTATTCCAAAGAGGCAATATGATATTAGTGAGAAAAATTAAGCTTTGAGGGTCACTGAGAAAGCGATGGATTGAAACCAACATTGCAGTTACTCGAATATGTTCTTAAAGGAATCATTAGGTGAATGGGCGAGGAACATTGTTAGGGTAAACAATTTACCAAGAAAGAGGTAGGAAAATAATGAATAGTGCAAAAAAGGTTAATTGTTAAAAAAAATGTAAGAAAAAGAAGAATCAGTTTTTCTCGATTCTTCTCCTACTGGTTCCTTTCAATTGGGAACATGAGTTGCTGCTCAGTTGCTTTTCATCCGTCACTTATATTTTATAAGTGATCTTGCTCTCATTCTTTTCTCTAACCCAAAGACGTTAAACAGAGAATTAGAAACAGAAGTGTGCGCCTTCAGTTATCTGTTTCTCAAGGTTATTTATGAACTATAGTGTTTGTACCTATAGTTTAAAAAACGAATGGTGCTTCAAATAGTCAAACAAATAAAACTTCTCGGTCAGTTTCACCGAAAGTACATTTCTTAATAATTTCAGAAACACCAAAGCTATTTTTCTATAGAAGTGTTGCTGAAACAATTAGAAATCGTCAATGCCTGTCTTCTTTCTGTCTGGTTTCAGAATTTGAAGTTTTAGTTTCATAAATATATTTATGACTATATATAAAGTTCAATAAAGATAGGGCAACATAGAGGAATTAAAAACACACACTTACAGTAATCGTCCTAAAACTTCAATTTTTAAAACGATTCAAACCGAAAATTAGAGACTGTAAGAGTTTGTTTTTAATTTCTCTATGCTTCTTTATGTACATTTTATACGTTCATATACAATAAACATATATTAAATATGTGAAGTATTATGTACATATACTTCAACGTTGTAAAAACGATCCCAACAGTTAGTTAAACTTCATTATAAGCAAAGAAACACACATAATAATAGTTTAAAAAACTATTTTCGAATAAACAGCTGTTAAGAACACACATAAAAAGCAATATTTTTAACTGAATCAAAGAGAGAGATTTTCCCCTGTTTAGTTGAGTATTAATAAACAAAGAATTTGTGAAAATTTCATTTTCCTATACCATTATTTTCATGAACATTATATCAGAAATTATTTAAGTGCTTTTCATAATTTCGAAATGTTTCTATTACCTGGAATTCACAATAAGTTGGAATATATAAAGTTGTTTGTGGGTTATACATTTTTTATTCCATTTTAACCTTTTATAAAGTTATAAGGAAGTTTATATAACTTAGCAATAACTTTATTTTATCATTTATGAGTTCCTACCATTTTAAACTTCAATCTTCTGCCATTTATAGAAGTTTTCGTCCTATTCTCCTTAAAACTTCTGTTCGTGCTTTATAAATATTTGAAGTCTATATTCTCGTGTCTGTCAAGTCTATAAACAATTGGCTATCTTTTTTTTTTCGTTTTAAATACCTTTGCTAAGAATAAACAAATGTAAAACTATTTTCCATAACCTGTTAAATAAGTTGGTGGTCGGATGACAAGTTCCAACTTTTGATGGACATCAGGTTCCATGACAGAGAATTTATATGCATTTATACAACAAGAATGACCGGGTTTTTGGGTAATTGCATAATTTATGACTTATGGAATAGATAACTTTATAACTATCTAAATTAATAGGACCAAAAAAAAAACCGAATTGAATGTATCAATTGATATAATCTTCTCAGAGTGATAGTTCTTTAAAAGAGTGAACTTAAAAAAATAATAAAAGCTCTAAATGACAACTCCTAGGACTACAGCAATTCACCAACTTGCTATACACTGACAGGTATTCTTAACATTGCATATTTCAAACACCAAATACCAAAGTATTTCTTTTATTTACATCCATATTTGATTCAATTGATAAAAAGACTTGAGTTGTTTAGACAAGCAATTTAAATTTAATGACTGCTAATCAAATACTAATGGTTTCTTCATTAAAACTATAACTGACATTCAACAGTAGAGTTAGGTCTTACATGTAGTGTTGAAACTAATGGAAGGGCAATACATGCAGGCATACAAGAAAGAAGCTTAAAGGCGGATTGGATTTTAACAGAATTAGATTTACTTAAAAATTACGGAACTTGTACGAAAGGAAGACATCTTGGAAGAAGCACTGACCTTTCCATATTATGGATGCCAGCAGACAAAGTTGAGATGTTTACGCCTGATACATGTGAACCCAACGTGCCCAGGTAACAGCCGTTCTTTAAAATTTTACGGAGGCATTTTAATGCATTTCAAAGAAGCAGTAAGGATACATGATTCAGTGTGTGTTCGCCTGACTGTATTAAATTTTTAAAGTATTCATTTATTTAGATCATATTGAACGCCAAGTGTTCATTTAGACATGCAAAGTAAAAACGAATGTATTGAATAAAAAAAAACAACGCAATACCTTATACAGCACATTATTCCTGTTTAAAGAAGTTGAATTCAAGAAAAGTACATTTCTTTCAATTATGATAAAAATATTACAATGGCTCTCCTCAAAGTCAAGTGTTCATAAACAATTATTTTTGATAAGAATACACCTAATAATTTGATAAGAAAACTAACCGAATACCATTTAGGGAAATTACTACTTACACCGTGGAGAATTATTGATTCATTATTAATTAAATTTCTGTTTGGTACTAGTCCTAAGTACAAAAAAATATTATTTACTGAATTAGTGTAAGTATTATTTTGTTTACAAAAAAAAAAGTAATCGTTAATTTGATAAAAGATCAAATTTCGACAGTTAATCTTCAAATAATATAGACGATAAAGGGATCATTAAGGGATCATTGTAGTACAAATATCTACTACATCAACGACCTAACTATTCAGATGATACATATTAGAAAGAACAAAATGAGTCATTTGTTGTCAAAGGATACATCCTGAGAGATCCATTTTTGGCGCCAATAGCTAGCAGCCTCTGGATGGGGTCGAAGGCCACAGCCGTGGGTTGATGGGGAAAGCCATGCCGGAATGTCTGCAACAAAATGAAGTCCAGTATATAACAAGGTTTGCAAAGAAATCCACATGAGTTGGCTTTAATTAAGACACACGGAAATGAATAAATAGATATTTACTACTATCATCAGAAGATATAGTGCAATAAGTGATTGCAAAATTATAGGTAAATTGTTATATAACAATGTTACAGTTACGTTATATAATAACACGGTACTATCGGAAGCATATTATAAAAATATAACGTTCTATACATAAAAGTAATTACTTATAATCTCATTCTTTCTTATAGCTGGCATCTCTTTCTTACATAGCTAACAATAGGATAAGATGATGATTTATAAATAATGTTATTAAAGATTAAAGAATATTTCTTTTAAGATCGAATATATTATTGAAAAATAATTATTGTAGTTTTATGTAGGTAAGTAAATTGAGGCACACAATCTCTGAAAATTCATAAAAAGTTTCTTTTAATAATAAAAATAACAATTTTATCCAATTAATTGTTTTTAAAAATGGATTAAAGTCCCCTAATGTTTCATAAAGATAAGTGGATAAAGTTTGATGCTAACTTATAATCAATTAAGGTGCAAGAAGTGAAGATGTAAACATATATAAGCTGATCTAAGTAAAGTCTCAGCGAAGGGGTGAATGAGGGATTTAAGAGAATTAAGGAAGTTGATGTCGAGTCAAACAAGCTGGTGGTAAAAAGAAACTCTCCATCTGCTTTCAAATAAGACGGAAAACTTTTCTCAGATGTGCAGAATTAGCCACCAACGCCCACTAACACTACTTAACTTCAAGATAAAATAAAACACATTCAAGTTGAATTTGACTTGCAGCAAACTTTAAGGTTTGGTGCAAAAAATCACAAAAATATATAAACCACATGATAGTTGGGTTTTCTGGTTACTATAAACTATTTTGTATTAATTTGTGGCCATATAATATTTAATTTCCGTTTTGAAATATATTAACAATCAGAAAACGTTCTACATAAAAAGAGACACAATAAATGTAGGTTTATATTATCTATTATGTATTCACAAATAGCTTTATTAATCTTGATGGAATTTCACATGCATCTTCGGCTTGTAATTCAATTTTCAAATTAATTGTAAGTCAAAATGCTAACGACTCAACAATATATAAGATATATTGCTAGGCTCGGGACCGACAGCTTAACGTCCTCTCAGAAGGATGACGTGCTCAGATTTATTCACCTCTTGAATAAATCGAGAGCCAGAGTGAGTATTGAACCACAGACATACCAGTTCTGAGGTGGGCACGTTGCCACTGAACTAACCTGACCTCTAATCCGGTAATAAATCACGAGCCAATATTGATGAAGCTATCCTTAAACATTTTACAAAACTAAACGCTTCAGATCTGCATTTGAATTCGAATTCGCTTGTATCACTGATTTATTTGGTTAATTTCTTTACAATATTTGACAATAAATATAAGAAAAATTAGATGTTATCTAAAACTATGAGATAATTAAAACTTGTTGATATAAATCATCTAAAGAGTTGTTTATACAATTATCCTTGCAGTTCTTTGTTAAAAATCTATTCTAATATTTCTGAGTTAATGACTTTCTCTCTAAACATAGGCTCCCTACCTTTGGAATAGAAGATTAGAACTACAAAGCAGCAACTAGCAGATTTTAATTACACGTCCAAAACTGAAAAGCCATCGTGAAAAGATTGAGCGTGTAAAGGGATATTGATCAACACTGCAAGTAACACTAATCTAGCGACCAAAGCGGAGTACAGCAGCTCGTTATTATTTAATCTCCTTTGAATTCACAACAGTGCAGTGCAACGACGCTTGATTAATGCGTAGGAAATCGTTTCATTAGAACTCCTGAATTGCGGAGATTTATTTTTGTGCAAAATCAGCATACTGATGCTATCAGCATAAGCCTCTAGTTCTGACCAGCACAATGGGGTTCCCAACTACACTGCATGCCCAGTCAAGTCAATCCCCCTTTATATTAACGCACTGATTTATAATATAAATGATTAAATCCCAGTTCAAGATTATATTAGAAATATCTACTGGTCATGGACATTTATTTTAAATTATAAATAATATTCAATAGCATGTTTACACGTTTGTTTTTGTTTTTAATTTTGAAAGCACTCGGTACATAACACTCTTACTACATCCCTGTGAACATCTAGGGAAGAATACAAGTGAGGAGGAGTTAGTGCACTGCTATAAATGTCAGCCTCCTCATGCATCTACAACATATTCTAGTTTAATAAAATTACTACATTACCTGAAGGGTCATGTAACCTTTACATGAGGATTAACCTTATGGTCAAGAGGAATTAATGACTTGAGGGACAAATCAAGTTTTTTTCCCACAATGCATTTTTGTCAGAGAATTATAGGTTCCATATTACTAACCTATATCTGCTGTACATTTATATTTATCCTTCTTACTATATTTATAAAATGCATCTTTACCACTTTAAACTAAATAATTAAAATCGATAATAAATATATCCGATACCAGATAATCTTCTGAGTGCTTCAAATTTTTTAATATTTATTAAAAAAAAATACCTTACATAAGAAATAAAATTTAAGCATAAAAACCTAAAATATCTTCTTGACTTAAACTCAGTAACATCTAAGAACCTAAACGTTATTAAATTATCATTAATTATTTAAACATGTAAACACTGATAAGTCTTTTATTCACTTTCTGAATGCATTTAGAAAAGTTTAATATGAACAGGTTAACCTAAAAGTGGAGTCAAATCAGTCTAAATCATTTACGTAGAGGATAACTTCACAAAGTGGCAGATAGATGGAATATAATAATATAAATTATTGACAGTTGATTGATATAGGTGAATAAATTGAGAATTAGAATATTCTCTAATCGTATGGAATATACAATTAATATTTGTGTTGATTAATACGACTTTATTTGTATTCCCCGATTAATATAAAGATAAAAACAAATTTCATGTAATAATACAAATGAACAAATAATAATTACATAAGGTAGTTGCAAATCTATTATTATGAAAGTCATTATTTATTCTTATTTTATTTATTATTATTATTTCATGAAAGTTATGAAATTTAGTGACTTAAATATACACATACATAGAGTTCCGCTTTATTAGTAAAAATTTAAAGAAATACCCCCTAGTTTTTATGTTTTTTTAAAATAAAACAGTTGATTTTTTTCAATGCCCATCTGTAATAGAAAGCATCCTTTTTGGAAGATATTGAAAACTTTATGGTATTCTCATCTAAGATTTGAAATGACTTTCTTCAGCTCTAATGAAATTAAAGCCTTCAAAAAAACGTTAAGTAAGTTGTAGTTGATGAATATCAAGCCATACATACTAACTTAAGACCATATTAATTATCTGTGTAACATACCACAAACTGAGTAAGACTCCTTAGAATCCTTTAGGAAATTATCCTTTAAAATGTAACTAGTTTCTTAGATATTATAAAGATTATTTATTATAAAACATAATACGAAATTATCAGTTTGAGAGCTTGGTTATAAGAAAGAGGAATAATAAAAGCCACGGTGTCATTTTGGAAGAAATTTACAAAAAAGCTTGTCAAGTGCTCTATGTCAAAATAAAATTCAACGAAAATTGCATATTTCTTACTTTAACCAAACCTAATTTGCTAAAATTGAATTTTTATGACAAGTTTCAAGAGGCAATTTTGGTAAAACAAATTAAACTGTCTTCAAGGAGATGTTATCGTACATGTTTACTTTAAAGATGCATTAAGTTCATATTTTTCCTAACTACTCATATCAGATAGAATATTTCATTTTGGTTAATTTATGAGGGCATTATCATTATTACAGCTTTAAAGGATGTAGGGAAACAATTTCAGATTTACCTCCTTATGATATAAGCTACAATATAAAATTTATGAATAAATATACTTTATTAATTAAATTCATTTCAAAGCTCGTTTAATATGAAACAGTAAACGTTAACTAGATTTGGACACCAACTTTTTAAATGGTATTGCTTTAGCAAAACATTAATTTTACAAATAGAGTCATCCCTCGCTACTTCGTGGTTCATTCATCCCGGATTCAATACATCGTGGATAGTTCAAAAATATTCATCCAAATTCAAAATTGATGAATTATGGCGCGAAAGTTGCCCACACACACCAGTGGTATGCAGAGAGTGTCCACAGAATTCACAAAAAATCAAGCGAAGAGAAGCTATTGTCAGAGGTGAACGAGCTATGTACCTTTTTTATAAAAGAAAGGTTGTTATAAGAATGAAAGAGTTCTAAAAACATATTTACAGTATGTACATCTACTTATGTTAACACACTATCACATTTATATTATTTATACATTATGTATGTTACTTATACTAATAATATTTTATTTACATGTTTGAAATTATTCTTTACTGTTCTAATAACATATCCACTAATATGAATTCACAAACACTAATTGATATTATACATATCCAAAAATTTACGTATGTTAAAAGTGAGAGGGTGACACTCATCGTGGTTTTTCACTTATCGCGGCCGGTTCTGGTCCCTATTAACAGCGTTAACAGGGAGTATACATGTAATATATGTAAATTACTTCTCTTTTTGCGAGTTAATTTATTTTCTATAGAATGGGTTATGTAGGTTTCATGTTTTAACATTATTGCCTTCCCTTACTGAAGTCGTTTCCGTATTTCCCACTTTCCTACAGGTAACGGAGATTCCTAGTTCGCAATTCGATTGATTCCAGATCCAACAGGACGTCAATTAGTCCTGGATAATCCTTTATCATTTCTGGTTACTATTATATTGTTATTACGTTATCCATGATTGAGTAATGAAAACTCAGGGACCTATATATAGTTCTCTAGACTTGATTGTTTATTCAATGATGATCAAATGATTCAAAAGGTGTCCTCTATGAAAGATGAACGTCCTCAAAATCCTATTAATAAAAATATGAACACATTAACACGAACTAACTAACCTTGCCATGAAAGGAAGTATGCAAAACAGGAAAAATCTTTCATTTTCCTTATCATTAGTTTGGTGAATAGAAAAATATATTTGGAAAAATAAACATAGTTTATTTATTAAATAAAAACAAAAAATAAATACGAATCGTGTTAATATTTTCAACCATGTGGGACTATTCTTTAATAACAAACCCTCTCTATGAATCTTTACTAGCGATAAACGCTATCGCGATAAGTAGTGCGATGAACGCTTTCAAGAAGTCCTTGGAATGTTGAATGGAATCAATCCTCAGGTGTGTTGTTTCAATGAAGTTTGCTTTATCATACATAGTTTATTACATTCGGTAACATTTTTATTCAAATTCTAGCCGATATTATTATTTGTGAAATAAATAAATACATTTTTCAAATCTTTTATTGCAAATATTTGTAAGATATAAAGTTAGTTAATATTGCAAAAAAGAGGGATATAACAGCAAGCTCAAAACAATAACTCAATTCCAGTGTTTTAACGAATAAATTGTCCAGCAGTTCATCATTAAGTGTAGTTTTTATTTTCCATTTAGAGAAAGATATCCGATAACTACATCTAAAGCAAGTGGATCAATAAATTAAAGATACTAACAATAAATCATTTTGCTTAAGCCTGACTATTGAGGTAGAAGAAATAACTTTTTGAGAGTAAGCTAATGGGTTCCATGATTCAAAAAACTTTCTTACTTGGGAGTGGTAATTTTAAGAGATATATAACTTTGTCCTTAAAGAAGGTATCTTTTGTGACAAACTTAAATTATTTGTTTTAACCTCTCTTTTCTTAATAATATTTTTAGTTATAATTATTAATATATGTTTCATGTACAAAACTTGAGCTTACATACCATTGTGTTAATTACATACATTGATAGGAAAAAATTAGAATTAGGTTTACGACTTTGAAGCCTAATAAAAACTATTCACATATAAGGAAACGTTATTTAAATAAAGAACTAAAAATCAGTATCTTATATATGTACATACAAGTATCTCACCACAAAAAATAACATATATACCTCGATACAAATATGCTCTAATTCCTATGTTAAAAATTATTCTGATCTACTGTTATGTCCCATTTTTATATTTTTACTCCAAAAGTTATGTAGTGGAGGAAAATGAAATTTTCTATTCAAATTGTATCATTCTGCCGTTTATACAGTGCGCAGACTGACAGATACTTGATTTTTATATGATGAAATCCTGAGCAATGTTCATTTTAGAGATATCAGGTGGTTTTAGCGAAGTTTTTGAAGGTCCCGTAAAGATTTATAGTCTCTTAGAATGTTTTGAAAGTTTTCTCTTCTCCCAGACAAAGTCTAAACCCTCCCTTTCTTTAAAACCAATGTTAAGTAGATGATATTTCAAAATAAAATGTTTAACTACGATTTCTACATAACCATGGGTATTAACCTTTCCTGTTCGGATATGAATTTATTATTTTATGTAAAAACTTAGTTTCGGGTGGAATTACCCTTTTTAACAGGTTTTTATGTTACTAGGTTTAGAATAAAAGTTTGTTTTGTTGCCAACTTATTCTTTGTGATTTTCCCAAAGGCTCCCTTTCATAGAGGACCTGCCTAACCCTTTCCTTGGAAACTATCTTTGCCGGCATTCTCTCAAACCACATTAGGCCAGGTATTCAAAGACAGTTAATCAATTTCCTTTGACCAGATGTTTGAAATGTTAACATACTAGCAGAAAGGTGTAACACTGTGGAAAAAGGCGATCTTAAGTACGTATTTCATCCATTCTCCTTTCAGATACACAGAGTCACACCATTTTTTCCATTCAGTCATCTTTGTGGTTACTTTCTCCATTCCAGATTTTATGGAAACAACAATGGTTGATTCTATCTAAGATAGAATTTCATTTTACGTATACTAAAATAGTGAAATATTCACTTGAATCCCATTCATTCAATTTCGTTGGTCTGTGTGGTCCTCATTGCTGTTCCATGAGGTTCGTTTCATTGTTAGTACCTGCTTTAGAGTACCTGGTGCTTGGATTCTTCCCATGATTTTGGGCTCACGATTCAACCGGGATAGATGGCACTAAAGCATTGAGGATTTCTACTGGCTCGTTGTACTCATAATAAATCTGTATGATATTTTATTTGTTTAAATATATGTACATATTGTATTAAAATTAATCATTATTGTTGTAATTCCTTCCCCAGCTTTATCAACGGTCTCCAACCATTTCTGATCAGTGCACTTGGTTTCCCTCTCTTATCTCTCCTGAAGACGGTTCAAACCAAAAATTAGAGACTGTAAGTATGTGTTACAAATTTCTCTATGTTTCTTCACGTGCACTGAACTTTATATATAAATATAATATATAACAAGATTTTACATAAACACATGAAATAACAATCAATGATCAAACCATAATATGAAATGTGGAAATGACCAAGATCATTAACACAAATTTGTCTCATGTTATCTTTTTCTCTTCTTCCCTTCCACCTTGCTTGACAATTAGATTTTATGTTATTATCTTCAGTTACAAACAAGTTAATTCTGCCTTCTTCATTTGCTTTCTTTCATTCTCTCTGTTGATATTAACTCTTCACAACAGCCAAATTAAACTAAAACCAAAACTCAATTGAGAGTCAACGAGTTTGATATTACGTTTACTTATAGTAGAAGTAAAAGTAATTACTTTTGAGTTATGACCACTCAAGATTTTATTTTTTTATTGTCACAATGCGCAGTTAGAATACAGCGACAATAAAAAAAAAAAATCAAAATTAAGATTTGCTGTTCTGTTCAGCAGTACCCGGTACTGAGGATAGAAACTATCGTGAAAACAAAAATGGTTTAAAAAATGTATTTGTTAAATATTTAAATTAGAAAAGTTGGAACTAAATTAGCATATATGAATGAATTCGGGTTAAATATGATTTCCATAATGAACTAGTCACACTCTTTACTTTGTTCAAGTGCAATTCGAGTTTAATTTTCTGCTGCTGTGAATGGGGTGTTGTTTTATTCAAGAGGAAGTATTTACTGTGGTCCAGAAATACCTGTGATGGCGGCAGTTTGCTGTTCAGTTGTGCGCTGCCTATTGGAGTTTGTTTGAAAAAGTACTATAGTAATAAAACAGATGCCTTTTTAAATAAATGTCAATAAATTCTTCAATCTCTTATGGTTTGAAAGGTCTTTAGGAAAGTAAAAGTGTTTATTATAATACTAATTTAGGGTAAAAAAATATTGAAAATCAACAATTTGGTCATTAAACTTTGAAATTAAGGTTAACGCTAAAGAAAAGATATATAAGAAAAAGTTAATTCAAACCAGTTATGAGGAAATATGTATGTCTTAGAGATATAAAAAAATACTATTCATGAGGGTGCTTTCATTGTTGGCACATACATACTATAAACGTCTAAGTTACGTGGGGGAACCTTTCTTGGAGTAAAGGCCACAGTAACTTTGTCCACTTTCGAAAAGAGCTCAGACAATTGATATGTATATTCTTATATAATAGTTATATTGAAAAACCCTTTAATCTATCATTGTATTTCTCTATCAATTAATCTTAAATTGTTAGAATCTTTCAAAAGATTGAGTAGTGTTTTCTTCCTTTCGTTTATTTTTTTTGTTAACTCAGAAAAATGATTTTATAAAAGCTTCAGCTTTTCAAGTAATAATTGAAAAAAGTGCCAAGTTAGCCCAGTGGCAACGTTCTCGCCTCTTGACTGGTAGAACCGGGGTTCAATACCCATTCTGGCCCTCGATTTATTCACTCACGGAGTGAATAATCTGAGCACGTCGGCCCTCGGAGAGGACATTTAACCGTCGGTCCCGAGCCTGCACGATGTCAGGTAATTGGTAAAAATCCCTACCCTAAACAGAGTTGAGTAGGGCAAAATTTAGGATTCCCAATATAGAATGTTCATTGTGTGGTATCACAAAGGGCCAGTGTTCATCCTATATGTGATATCTTCTGGGACCGCTGCTGTAACTTAATCTAGCTTCAGTTTAAGTTTTATGAAAATAAACGACTAACAAGAAAAGAGTGATAATGCCTACCGCTTAAAAACAAAGCGATTAGAAATAAAAAAAGATGTACAATTACTCACGTAATAAAAAACCCACGTAAGTCGTTAGGCCAGGTCAAACTCTAATTTCAGAATATTTTTATGTAGCACTCAACACTTAGGATGAGTTTTCATTAAATCAAAGGGTATGCTATACACAACAGCATATATTGTAAACAGTAAAGATTTATAACTATCATAAATGCATATAGATATATACTGAGTAGCTTGACCGGTTTTCCCATAAGTGAAGAAAGGATAGTGGGATCATTAGAATCGGAAAGTATAAGGAAGAAGCCTATTTATCTTTGCAAGCTTACTGTTGACATGAGGACTCTAGAGAAATATTGATCCAATTACAAAGAGCAAGAAGCCAATTATTGGCAGGATAACTAGGTGGGTACAATGGAGAATGAGGTGTCTAAGGACGACATGGCTCTTACCCCGCAACCCATACTCTCTCCACCCAGTTCACTCCCCAAACAAATAATGCCCACTTTTTACCTCCGTTTTTTTTTCCATAACTTACTAACCTTGAAAACTTGCTTGACAAGCTATTTTCCAATTTTATATGAACTATCTGATATAACCTGACTTTTTTCTTCTAAATTTAAAGAAAAAAAAGTTCTTAGACACATGTCATATTCAATTAGATTTTTATAGAATTTACATAGACATACATTTTTTACATAACGAAAAAAGATTTTTTACATTTTATTACAATGACATACCAACTAACCAAACAGTGCACAGTCATACCTCTTCATATCGAATTAATTCGCTCCGGAAACTGTTTCGTTAGATGAATCACTAATTACATGTAAATAGCCAATAACATGTAAAGGCCCCAATACACCCCCCTCCCCCAAAATACACTTGATAAATTAAAATAACCAATATAATAACTGTTTTACATATTATGATTGTAATAAGCATGGAGATAAATTATGGAATATAATAATACGTAATAGTATGTAAAGTCATTTGTCTTTGGATTTGAGCGACTGGGTGGGTGAATGGGAGGGTATGGTGGTGGGATTACAGAGGAGTAGACAAACGTTTCCCAACTGCAAAAGTACACGTATGTACTGTACGAACACTCGCGCACAACATATTGTGCGCGAGTGTTCGTAAATTATTCAATTTTCAATTATAATTGAAATTGTAAATTAAAATAGTGAAGTGATTAGAAAACTATTTTTTTCACTTTATTTCATTTTATCATTTATGCGTATATTTCGCCTTGTGTTTCATTAGCTTTGGTTTGAAGTCAGTAGAGCTTAATATAAATTTTGGAGATGTGAGATTTGAGTGGAATTTCTTTAAGGGTACTGGGCGAAAAAAGGTTGGAACTACTGTATTAAAGAATGACTTATTAAAAAAAAAACGAAGTCGATAATTCACGCCCATTGTTTTTGTAATTAGTGTATAAAAAACATAATTTCATTTACTCTACATAGTTCCATCACTCTTGGGAAACCATGTTCGGGAAAAATATAAGTGTTTAGCCATGAGATTACAACTCCGACATGGGCAACCTGCGACCTACGATGTATATTCTTGTTCGGCGCTCGGAGATTACTTCAAACTCCATCTGAAAATTTATAATTCCTTTGCTTTTTACTTATTAAAAAAATCTGGAGTGGCCTACACTCTACTTTACTATAAGTAACTTAATGTCAAATTTCTTGAGTATATAAAACATAACGTCCCATTTCAGCATAACGTAAACATCTAAATGGGATATAATTATTGGCCTTTCATTCCTGAGGTAGTACAGATAGTGATTGAAGGACATATCATTTTATCAGCTTATTTTTGTACATCACAGATAATTTATTATTTGCAAATAATTGCATTCGTATGACTACAGCAGTAATAACATTTTTGAAAAACCAAATTGAACATTTCTTGAAATGATTTATTCTCCTACAAGAGAATGGCTTTCGTTCAAACAGCCAGTAGATTTCTTACATTGTTTACTTGACATCCTTCTACATTGAATATTAAAGTAAAATTTTTAAATTTAAAACAGGAAAATACCATTTTTTTCTCTGAAAAACATCTTAAACTGCGAAGAAAATGTTGTTTTAAGGTGATTTGTTAATTAAATATGTACGATAATTACATTTATTAATCTCTAAACGAAAGATTCAGATTATGAATTATCATTTACATTTTTGGTCTTTTATAGAATTATCATACTGGAAATTTTAATCTTTAAAATAATAATAATAATAAGCTTCTTAGTATTTAATAAGATCATTTTCCTTCCCCTTTGTCAAATAACATATATACGAATTTTTTCTGAGTGAGTGTAATCATTTTCCTGCACAATATTATTCCTCTTACATCTCATATAAGTCAATAAATAATTTAAACTGTTCCTTTATAAAATCAATTTTATCTCAGTGGATTTGCTCAAAAAATTTCTAAGTCAATGTAAACAATGTAAAAAAATACAAAAAATTCGACAAGTATAGCAGGTGATCTCTTAGTCTAGGGTAAACAAAGAGTTTTTATATCGTTATTGCTCTTTCCCGTAATTGAAACTTAATGAATTTTTTTTTATGAATTGCTAATTTTTTTTTTCATTTTTGGTCAAATTTTCATTATTTTTTAACGAGCGGTTTAGCGGCAAAAAAACATTTTCTGAAAACACAGATCCTACTGTAACGCCCCTTTAGCGAATGTAATTTTAGAAAAAAATATCTCACCTCATTCTCCATATAATGTTCTATTTTTAGGCATAGCTTCATTTTGATCCGTCTAACAGTATGGTTTGTATCGCTCTCATAAGGTTTGAGATTGAATTAAAAGTCAAAATTTTTACATTTTATTAAAAAAAAAATATTTCCTGTAGTTTTAAAATTCTGGATATATTTTTTGTTTGTTCCATTTGTAACCTCAAAGATAATGTCAAAATTTCAAAACTCTAGGGTTATCAGTTTAGGAGAAATAAATGTTTTAAAAAAAACGGTTTTTGGCAAAAAAAGTGACTTTCCCATCATGCATAATTCTTCCCAAACAATAGGGATCTTCGTCTTTATGAGGCCCATTTTTGTGTAAAATATCAACTTGATCCATCAAAGATTCTGGACCGTAGCATAGTAACAAGCAATGCTAACACACGCACCCACCCACGCACCCACCCACCCACCCACCCACACACACACAGACATCATCGTAAAAACGTCATAAAACGACTTCTGGGACCTCAAAACATGTAATTCCGTCAAAATCTCGAGATCGAATTTTTTCACGATCACTATACTTTACTTATAGTAAAGTAAATACTTATAGTAAAGTAAAAAATCTGGAGTGGCCTACACTCTACTTTACTATAAGTAACTCAATGTCAAATTTCTTGAGTATATAAAACATAACGTATCATTTAAGCATAACGTATATATCTAAATGGGATATAATTATTAGCATTGCATTCGTGAGGTAGTACAGATAGTGATTGAAGGACATATCAATTTATAAGCTTATTTTTGTACATCACAAATAATTTATTATTTGCAAATAATTTCATTAGTATAACAACAGTAGTAATAACATTTTTGAAAAACCAATGTGAACATTTCTTGAAACGAAATATTATCCTACAAGAGAACATGGCTATTGTTCAAATAGCCAGTAGATTTCTTACATCGTTTACTTAACATCCTTCTACATTGAATATTAATGTACAATTTTCAAATTTAAAACAGTAAAATACCCTTTTTTTCTCTGAAAAACATCTTAAACAGCGAAGAAAATGTTGTTTTAAGGTGATTTGTTAATTAAAGATGTACGATAATTACAGTTATTAATCTCTAAACGAAAGATTTCAATTTTGAATTATCTTTTACATTTTTGATTTTTAACAGAATTATTATACTGGGAATTTTATGGCTTCTTAGTATTTAATAAGATCATTTTCCTTCCCCTTTGTCAAATAACATATATACGAATTTTTTTTTAATGTGTGTTATCATTTACCTGCACAATATTATTCCTCTTACATCTCTTATAAGTCAATAATATATTTTCATTTTTCCATTAGAAACATCAATTTTATCTCAGTGGATTCGCTCAAAAAATTTCTAAGTCAATGTAAACAATGTAAAAAAATACAAAAAATTCGACAAGTATAGCAGGTGATCTCTTAGTCTAGAATAAACAAACAGTTTTTATAGCGTTATTGCTCTTTCCCGTAATTGAAACTTCATGAATTTTTTTTTGTGAATTGCTAATTTTTTGTTCCATTTTTGGTCAAATTTTCATTTTTTTTTAATGAGCCGTTTAGCGTCAAAAAATCATTTTCTGAAAACACAAATCGTACTGTAACGCCCCTTTAGCGAAAGTAATTTCAAAAAAAAATATCTCAACTCATTCGCCATATAATGTTCTATTTGTAGGCATAGTTTCATTCTTGTCCGTCAAACAGTATGGCTTGTATCGCTCTCACAAGGTTTGAGATTGAATTATAAGTCAAAATTTTTACATTTTATTGAAAAAAAAATATTTCCTGTTGTCTTAAATTTCTGAATATATTTTTCGTTTGTTGCATTTGTAACTTCAAAGATAATGTGAAAATTTCAAAACTCTAGGGTTATCAGTTTAGAGGAAATAAATGTTTTAAAAAAAACGGTTTTTGGCAAAAAAAGTGACTTTCCCATCATGCATAATTCTTCCCAAACAATAGGGATCTTCGTCTAAATGGGGCCCATTTTTGTGTAAAATATCAACTTGATCCATCAAAGATTCTGGACCGTAGCGTGGTAACAAGCAATGCTAACACACGCACCCACCCACGCACCCACCCACCCACCCACACACACACAGACATCATCGTAAAAACGTCATAAAACGACTTCTGGTACCTCAAAACATGTAATTCCGTCAAAATCTCGAGATCGAATTTTTTCACGATCACTATACTTTACTTATAGTAAAGTAAAAATTAACCCAGGTTTTGGAAAGGAAATAACTGGGAGTTTTCTACAATAAGGACTACATTACTGTTAAATTTCGTGAAAATACATGAAACTGTGCTGTTAAAATCGCAAACCCACCCATAGACATGTAGTCGCCATCAAAGGAAGAACAAAAATGTATACAGTCCGAACTCAAAAAACGTATAAACCAATATTTTTTACAATATAATAAGTAATTTACTAACCATTAGCTACAAAGAACTGCTTAAACAACATCTTACTAGTTAAAAATAACATACATACCGACATAAATAGACAAGAAATTGTGTATGTAGCACCATTTGTATTAATTCCGTATAAAATATAATAAGCCACGAATAAGAAATACAAACAGAATGCTGACAATTATTTGCTGTAGGATCCTGTTATTTGCCAGCTTAACCAATAAATCTTGAGCGTTGAAGTTTGTTTTACATTATGACCTGGAATAACAGTCGCTGTTATCGCTTGCAGCTAAGAGAGAACGTTGAGTGAACACGCCAACTTCCGTCCGCTTCACCACAAAGCCATACAATAAACCACACTCCACATAAATATTTTTCCCTACCGTGAAGGCGTTTATGAATTCCCATCTCATCTTCGTTGATACTATATATATATATATATATATATAATCATCAAGAAAACGATAACGATCCACAAAGGACAACAAACGTTTCACAATAAACTATAGCTCCACAATAAATAGAAAAATACACTTACAGTTTCTACTTTTCCATTTAACCATCATCAGGAAAGAAGAGATTTTGACACCAATCACTCATGGATCTTCTTGAACACAAGTTTTGTTAAATTGCACAGAACTCTCCGCGTGTACGACTTCTTTGCTGATGTATTCTAGGATCGCAATAGTTCTCATATATATATATATATATATATATATATATATATATATATATATATATATAACGTTTAACACAGAGAAAAGAACACAGAAAGACACTACAGAACTCACTTCGATATTTCGACAGCCGTCGTCATCGGGAAGAAGTGCGAAGTACTCGCGTTGAGAAGCAAACTGCTACTAGTAGCAGTATAGTAGCAGTTTGTTTCTCAACGCGAGTACTTCGCACTTCTTCCCGATGACGACGGATGTCGAAATATCGAAGTGAGTTCTGTAGTGTCTTTCTGTGTAGAAACATATTTGCTTTATAAAAGAAAACTGAAAAAAATATATATATATAGCTTAATTTTCAATTGAATTTAATTTTCGACTTTACTTTAGCATTTTATATATATTTATTAACTACTCAATAAATATTTCTATATTCTATTTTGCTTAATCACAGTTCTACAATTTTACTAAATTGTTTTTATATTATTATATCAGATAATTTTGTTACTTATATAACGTTGTAACTCGTGTGATACGTGTAAATGTAAATAAATTCCTTCTTAAAAGGATCACTGTTATAAGAAAAAATATACTCGCACACATACACACACATAGGCATCATTAAAAAAACTTAAACTCAAAGGTCCTTATTATTGAAATAGATTTGTTTCATGCTTATTATACTTTATTTACAGTAAAGTAAACAATACATCTTTAAAATGGATCTAGACAAAGGGTTCGAGAGAGAAGGGAGCGATGAGATCCTAATCCTCTAAAACTACTTTACAGATGACTGTTTTTTAACATTTAGTTGATGTTTACATTCTTACTTATTTTATCTTTCCGTATTGATTTTAATCCTGCGTATCGTTCGCCTCTTCTTTTAACTTCACTCGGCTTCGGTATAGCAGACCACAAACATCTTGTTTCCTTCATTTTTAATCCGATTTCTCGTGGTAACAACTCTCATTCAAATTAGAGACAAAATAATTAGCTGCTTAGTTTATGTAACAAGTTAGTTAGTTAGTTAGTTATGTAACAAGTAAACTTGTTAAACACATACTGACGCTAATTGCTACTTAATAACAATCAAGTTACGAACAGGGTTGTCAATCCTGCCGTTCTTCCACTATTAAAACAGCAGGAAGAAGCAGAAGAATTAATCATATATTACTATTGCTTATACTTTATTATGTTATTCAGTGACATTTATATACAGTACGAACCCGTATAAGTTACTTATACAAACATTAATCATACTTCTCTCTCTACAGGATACCCTCACGTAACCACTCACGATAAAATTCAGCCAAAGTTCGTAAGTTGTGGAGCGTCTATATATAAAAATAATTATAGTACTAATATAAATCGGGATAGGCCAATTTCCCAGGTTGAAATCAAACTATCAAATGCCGACATTTTGTATTTTATCTATTTGACTAATGTCAAATGGATGAAGGTCATCCAACTCTATTGGAAAATTAAGTAGGGACTGCGAGCCCTCTCCTGGAGTGAAGTCTGAGGCGGCCGAGCAGACGGAGTGTGCTAAGGAGAAACGTATTTAACGAAAAAACACCCACAACCAATAAGAAGTACCCAAAGTAATACGTAACAGGGATTGGCTCGTCTTTTTCAATATCAAATCTGGCATTCAACATATATATATATATATATATATATATATATATATATGTATGTATGTATGCGTGTGTGTGTAAATATTGATATAGCTTCTCGACTATAGATTTTTAAAATTCAAAATAGGTTTGTTGAAGATTTGGTCCAAAGAATTAACTACTCTTAATAATAAGCCAACGTTTCATATTTTAGCCCTGAAAATGCCAAAAAACTTTTGACGAAAAGTCGGCAAAATTAAAATTAATTAGGACTGGGTCAGTTCTTCAGGTTCAAATTAAACTTTCATTGCCAACGTTTCCTTTTTCACTTATTATCTTTTTCTAAGGCAGAAGTATAAAAATTTAATTAATTTTATATTTCTGCCTATGAAAAAGTTTTCAAATAAAAACCGAAATGTAGGCAATGAGAGTTTAATTTGAAGATAAGAACTCACTGTCCTGAAATGCCAATAATTAAGTATCAGAAAAAATACTAAAAATATTGACATATTTATTTCATGAAAAGATGAGCCCAATTCAATTTGCCAGCAGAGACTGAAGTCTACAGGAAAACTTAGATTCAAGCATTGCTAACACCACATCACGAAATAGAAAAAAGGAAATTAGAAAAACGATCAAAAAATTAATAACAGAATTAACAATGAATACAACTGATTAAATTAAATAAGCAATTAAAAGATAATAAGGATTATTTTAATAATAATAAGAATTAGTAAAAATAATAAAAATTAAAAAATATCTCAATTATTAAAAAAAAAATGAATTAACGATAGATAGTTGTGCCACCCCTCATTATATTAAAGTAGCATATGCCCATAGAATGAGGGACTTGATTACAGATTTGATTACAGATAACAAGGAAAAAAGTGAAATCTGGAGAATTCGTAAAGAAACACAACAAAGACTTCGGTCGAAATATTGAAAAGTGAGTCTTTGTTGTGTTTCATTCTATGTGTCACAGTTTATTTAAAGTGTATTGAATTTTGAACTCATATGTATATTTGAGGAGCAACCCTTTATTAATACATGTTCTGTTAAATGACCTTCTTATTATCTCGTTAATATATTTCTTCGACAATCTTTCTAGTTTCCTGATATACGTTTTATAAGGATTTAAAAATTATCACAATTATCTGGAAAAATGAACACATGTCTTCTTCTAAAATAATAGTTCAATAAAAATAAATTTAAATAAATAAATAATTAGTCCTTCTAAATTAAGGTGAATTTGGTAAGGTGTAAATGTTTTAAATAATTTTAGCTCAAAAATGAATGAAAATCACCAAAAACAAACTGTTAAATATGAAAATCAAATGAAATCCTTCTGTTAGCGTTATAATGTTAACATCTAAGAGAATTCACTCAACAGGGTTGGGAAGCTTGTCCGTCAAGTACTACCTTTGCACTTAATTGTGCTAATTTAATTGTGCACCCCATCCACCCATTTCGTTTGTTACCTAAATATCATTAACGAACCTTTTACAATATAAACATATTTCCCTTCTTTCAAATTCAATAAAGTTTACATTTTCATTAAAATTTACTTGTTTTCTTTACAACAAAGAGTCAACCTTTTAATTTAATATTCAAAATTATTATTATTATTATTACATTTCAAATTATATTATATAAATTGTATAATAACTACATGTGATTATATTATAAATTATTATTAAAATTATTATTGCAATGACGTCACACCAGATTTTTCAGAGTGGTAGATGATAGAGTGATTTATTTCAAAAAAATGAAATAAAGAAGTAAATACTGTAGGAAAAGTAAATAGAACATGTCAACCTTGTATGATCACTTAACGGTCGAAATTTTTTAAAGAAAAGTGAAAAAAACTGAACCTTTTGTCAAATTTCATTGTCTTAGTAAAACTTTGTGAAGTGTGATTTCATAATTTTTCAATATTCACCTAGCCCATGCATTCTGTAGACTTCTGCATATATGTGAATGCTTAAAAACAATTGCAAAAATTGAAGGAATGAAAAAAAATAGCAATTATGTGAGCTAAAATAGTGGATTTTGGTGCTAATAATTGTTGAAAATATTCATTTTACAATGTTTACAGTTATCTTTGACGGAATTGTTGTAATCAAGAAATCTATATTTTCTGAAGGGAAATAAGATTTTGTATGAAATGCAAACCCATTAGGAAGGAAAACTGAACAGACTATTATGAGGAGAAATCCACTTAAGCAGTGAGCAGGGTTAGGTCTTTTGAATGCGGTTAGACCTTTAGAGGTGAAGGGTTGGTTTATTCAATCAAGGTAGAGGAAAGCTATGAATTCTGGTGTACCTACCGCTCAACCACTCCTTTCAAATATAACTTTCAATCGAAATAAAGCAATACAAACAAAGGAACTGAGAAAGGAGGAACTGGGGCGGTATGCAAAATGAAAGTACTTGACTTAAAAAAATCATTCCTTCAGGTTTAAATATATTTAAAATGTAATATCAATAAAAACATCGAATTTTAAAGAATATTGGTAAAAATATGAACTTGCTTGTGAAACCAATCATCCCTTGACTATTTATTATTATACTCTCAATAACTTCTGTTCAATACACTGAAAACCTGCAAACACAATAAATTATTCCACGAAGAATAAAACAATGTTAACTTTCTCCAATAGAAAACACTTTCCTATAATTTGTTATTCAATAAAAATTTAAAAAGTAACATTCTTATCCGTGATGAAGTAGCAGTCAGGAACGAGTAAAGATTTATAAAGTTATATCAAAATTATAAAACACTGCGTACTTGAAAATCGATAAGCTGACCAAAATTATTAACATCATTATTTTATTTTTTTTAAGTTAATATAAAAAAATGTACTTCATTAGAAATATATTACACAAGAGTTCATTAATATCCCTGACTATGTAATTCACTTAGGCTAGCGCAGTTCATGGTCTGGAGCAGGGGTGGGGAACCTTTCTTGGAGTAAAGGCCATTTTAGCACCGTCCACTTCCCCAAAAAGAATAGATAAGCAAATTCTTATATAATAGTTATATTGTAAAATACTTGATCTATCATTATATTACTAGATCAGTACATCTAAATCAGTTTTGCATCTTTCAAAAGATTCAGTAGTGTCCTTACTGCCTTCCTTTATTACATTTGTTAACCCAGGAAAATTATTTTCCATAAGCTTAGACTTTTCAAGCAATGATTGATGAATAGTCTTCTTCCTAAATGCCAGAATTTTTTTATCTTTATTACCATAATTGTAATTCTTTATATTTTGAAACATTTTTCTCAACAAACTGTAGAAGGCCACATTTCACGTTCAAAAGGCCACATGCCTGGTCTGGAGTATAAGACTTCTATATCTTTAATTTTAACTAAATTTTCTGCTTATCCTAATAAACAAAATATCACTACTGGGATTCGCACTACTTATTTTTCTGAATATTGTTTATTTTAGCGATAATATAAATGAAAAATAAATATTCGCTATAATTTATGTGATGCAATTTAAAAAAATGATGTTTCATTACTCAAGAGTTATTATTATGTAATTTTGTTTGGCATGAAAGAGTAGATTCTAAAATATACGTACATTTAATATCGATTTATGCTTAAAGGTTCCCCCAGGAACCTCCTTCAGGAGAGAATTAAAAACTTCTAACCAAACTACATCTTCAAGAATCGTTAAAAAAAAGCTGCAACATCTAACTTAAGACGCTAAATTATCGATGCATGAAGGTTTCATTTTGTTTTCAATTATATATATACTACATATATAAAATTTATTTTAAAATCGTAAAGACGATCCAAGCGGATAGATACAAGTTCAAAATCAAAGACGAGTAGAACATAAGGTAAAGAAACTCACAAACTAAACCAAATTTTCAAAAAATCTTTAAAGTATATTAATAACTTTAAGTTACTTAAATTATATTTGTAAGAAAATACTGTTGTTCGTACCAAAAATGCTTGTAACAATTAGTGAAGAATGAGATCTTAATTAAAAATATCCATCCTAGTTCAACAGTTTGCGATCTCGGCCATCTTAAACTTGAAGTGTATGAGAGAAAATGTATGGAGTAAGATGTTTCATTCTTCTTAAAAACATATTATATAATTATTAACAACATTATTATTATTATTTAATTTAGAGAGAGAAAGACAATGTATATAATTGAAAAAAAATTCAAGTAAAGTCTAAACGATTCCACTAAAGGTAATACTTAAGGAAGGTATTACCCAGAAGTGGTGCTATGATTTATTGCAGAAAGGAAATCAGGAAAGTTCTACAGGCATTCAGTTACAATAAACTACACGCTTGAAACACTTTATGTTCATCTTCAGGTGATATCTACCTGAAGTCGAAGATCCGATAAGGACCTCTAACAGTATAGGAACAGTTCTAATAGTAAAAGATTTACATCCCGTTACAGCCCCACATCACATCTTCCCGTTAAGGCAGATACAATCTGAAGAGGAAAAAAAATTGTTCGAAACAGTTTAATTATTAACTGAATTTATGAGGAAAATTGTTTCCTTCTTGTTTTATTTCCACTGGAAGATAATTCTGTTTAGCTCAACATAGAGAACTGTTAAGGAATATCCTTGAGTGATTTGTACAAAACCATTAATCTTAAAAATTCTGCTTTGTTATAAATAACGAAATTAGAGAAATAAAAAAACAAATAATAAATAAATGTATGAACAGTGTGGATATCTAATCTCAAATCTGCCAGTCCAGAACCGGGCAGGTAAGCCACTGAGCTACCCAGTGGGTCTTGTAGGTCTAATTTCTTTTTTTGAAGGGTAAAAAGAATTTACTAAAACATTTTGAAAAATGCTTGGACACACAGGTGACATAATTTATTTGATTTATATTATTTAATTTTTTTTAATTTTTTTTTAATTTTATTTAATATTAATATTTTTTATAAATAACAATTTTTAGCATGGTGATAAATAGAAAACGAAAGGATTTAAAAATATTAACATTGTTTTAATATTAAGTTTAATACCAATCAATTTTGTTTCTTTAAACTTAGGCAACAAAGGAAAATAAACCTAATGATGTAATAATTTGAAAAACGTTAGAAGTTTATAATTTATGATTGTTTGAAGAAGGATTAATAATGCAAGGAAAGACAAAGATTTCACCGTCAGACGGCATGACCACTTACTCAACTGAGTTTTCATCCAAGCATTGCTCATTAATCTCATGAAGTAATGTTAATTTCAGTGTTATTAATGCAGATCGTTTTTAGAAAAAAAAAACAAGATGAATTACTCCACGTTTTCAGAATATCTAACAATGGTTTTATATTCATCTTACTCTCTTACAAGTCTACAAAAATGCCAACTAGCAATTATCCATAACTTTTTGTATCAAATTAAATAGTCAGACAAATATGGTTTTTCTTAATGAAACATCTCCTAAGCGGGGAAAATTATAACTGGAATTACATAGCTTTATAAAAGTACTACAGGACAATCCAACGACCGTCATTATTTACCAGAAGTCATGCGGCGGTCACCCTTCACCCCACATTTTCATTTCTACTCAGAAGTCTTTTCAACTTATAATTTCTCATTAATCAACACATTAACATTTTAAGCTGAACAGTTCAGTTTTACAAATATTTGGATTACCTTTTTTTAACGGACAAACCCCGATTACTGCAAATCCCTACAGTATTTCCAAGATATAGCTTTAGATAATTCAATTCATGCAATTTATTAGAAACACTTTTACAGAAATTGAAAAAGATTTCAGAATTACACTTCTGCAAATATTTCAGAATTTCACTGTCGTGGAGAATTATCTTTTCTGGTGATAGACATCATATCTAACATCTTTAACATTTTTTTATTATTATTACACTGCTCAAAGTCATAATGTAAGTATAATAATACCATTGACACTGATAACAGAGATGCAAGAGGAAAAACAGGAGGGAAGAAGCAATCCGTTAATTACACTTCTGGCGTGGGTCTAAGTCATAATGCTATTTAAATAAATCCTGGTATAATAAATAGAAAAAGAAGAAAACAAAATCACTAAGAACAGCACAGTAACAATCTGTTGGCCATATCTTCTTCAGACGTCTACTCGTGTTTCCTGAAGTTTGTAGGTGATATTCTTACGATTAAGTGACTACGGTTGCCAGAAAGTTTTTATGAAACGCTCTATAGCGAGGTTTTGCTACTTTCTGAATCGTTGGGAACTTCAGGTCAGAATAAATTGTTTGATTCGGTATATAGAAGGGATAAAGAAGACTGTTAAGAAGGATTTTGGTTTGAAGGCGTTTCGTTAATCAATCAGTGACTTTAGTAAAAAATGTATTTATAATAAAATTGTTTGGAGCTATCCCCATACTCTTCCCCATAAGCATGCTAAACAGTAAATGGATTGACCAGTATTACAAACATATCGAGTTATCATTTGTAAAAAAGAAGCCTGATACAGCTGCTGCTGTTTGTTTTATTCTGTGATTAATGCCTCACAGTTATACGTTCACACAGTTATCTCCCTGTTAAAAATGGTATCAATCGCTCTAAAATCAAACACATCAATATACAAGAAGGAAAAAATTGTTAATAATTCGGTGTGTCCTTTTATCAATGAGAATCATCTTTGCTATATATAAATTCAGTTACTAAATAATTACATAACTTATCATTAAAGCTTTATTACCAAATTACCAAAATAGTTAAATAGAAGATAAGTAAAACTTTAACTTTATATGTATACAATCAGTTAAAAATACTGAATAGTTTATAATTTAATGATATTTTTGAGATCAAATTAGTTTATTCTTTATTTTTGTTGATTGTATTTTGATTGAAGATTAGGTAAACCTAGCGTATTTGGCTGCTTCGAACGTCTTTTAAACATTCCACAAGTCGTAACATTCAACACATTTAAATGACATGTCACATACATTTAGCACATTTTTTTTTATACTTTCTCACTAAACTTCTAATAATACATGAAAAAATTGTATGGTATTGATGAGGTTAATAACTTCTTGGTTTTTGTAATACTGAAATATGGGAAATGCACTTTACAGTTCTTGATTCCAAAAGAGTTAAAAGATAATTTTGAAAGTCACCCTGGAAACTTTGAATTATATATGAATCATTACCTGAATATAATTAAAGAGTAAAAATTTATGAATTGAGAAAATGGAAAGAGTAAATATTAAAATTTTACAAATTTAATAAATATTACAGTTTTCCATTTTTTATTTATAGCAAGATGTGCTATAACATGATTTCATTTTCGTTACAATTGACAAAATGGATAAAGGCGCATTAAAATATATCAAATAATGAAATTAATTATCAATGGCTTGATAATTAATATGAGTACTTATAGCAAAGTTCAGGTAGACAATTCCAGATTTTTTCTCTTAATATGATGCAATAACATAAGGTTTTGTATAATCAGAAGCCGAAGTATTTTGAGTTGTGCGTTCTACGGAAGAATGATTTTTGAAAAGAGCACTATCCGAATCTCTCAGTCATTCAAACTTCATAAGGACAGCGAAAACTGTATAGTAAGAACTGTCTTATTAACAAAAGCCAAGTACCAGAGGTTTATAGCTAAGATAGAACAAATAACAGGTTTTCATAAACAATAATTGCACCTAGACATTTAATCAACTACAATTAAGAATATAAATATTCGAAGAGTGCTGTAATAATGACCATCTTGGATTTGTTTTGTTTGTTTTCCAAAGCCCACACTTATGTATAGGCTTTAACCTTGTAGTGCTAGGAATAGAAAGTGTGGCTCATTTGTTATTTGGCACCCATTTTAGTAACTTACAAGCTACATTACCGGGTTGATTCTACATTGGAAGCTCTAAATTTTCATTATCTCAAGTTTATTTAGAGTAGGGACCTTTAACTGGTAACTGACATCATACTCTTAGTATCAGGACCGACGGTTTAACATCCTCTTGGGAGTGCGACGTGTTCAGATTTTTGTCACTTCCCACGAAGCCATAGTGTGAATCTAACAGACCAGAGGCAAGTATTCAAGTCACTGGGTTGTTTATACCGGCCCATTCATAACCTTGAGTGGAGTAAAAATATCATTAAAATATACCTCACTGATGAATGAATCAACCTAAAGTTGATAGCACAATAACAGATTAAAAATATTTCTAGATATCCTGGAAAATATGAGATCCAGAGAAGATAGTTAAGAACCCCTTATATTTATCCTAGAATGATGGTGAGTGAGAGATATTCAGTTTAAATCCACAGGGAGAAGGAAGCCTCCTATGCTGTCCTCGTTGCCCAGGCAACCACGACTACTCGCTCTCGAAACTGCCGCTAGCTAATAGACAACTGTGGCCGTAGATTATTTTCTTTTGCGACAAACTCGCAGTCTTAATATTCGGTTGGCAAATTAAAAACGATAAAATATTGAACTGAGGGGAAGAGGGAGAAAAAATAAAATTTATAATTTAATATTCGCACTAAAAAAATTAATTTTGCTATTTTTGGAGTAGTACCGTCATGTTATTTTAATTACATTGTGTTTATTTAACAACACTCATTTAATCTTTTCCCCTGTGGGCAAAATAAAAGAAAAAACCTCCATATAAACAAGGTTTTATAAAAACAATCGCTTTGAATACCAAATATTTTCCAAAGCACTGCACTGGCCAGTTTTATTTTTTAATTAGTCATTATATTCTATAACTAAATTACCACCTTAATGAAATAAATCAATTTTTTGTGTAAAATAAAACACATGTTACTATAAAAAAGTTCAAATTTTTTCATCACTCTAAATTCTTACTTGTTTAGGAAAAAATTCACATAACAACCAAATGATCGTAAAGAGAGTTAAATACAAAGTTGAAAAATCAACCAAAAACTAAAATATTTGAGCCTTAATAATAAGCAGATATGTTTTTAAGAAACAAAGTGTCTCCATAATAAAAAAATGATCCTGAAATGAAAAGAAAAGGTGAGAAGACTATGTTTCGAGGCTTTGTCAAAGAACCTTTATGCTTCATGTATGTGAAAATTATTCAGTTTTCTTAAATATATATATGTATATGTATATCTGCCACTTACAGTATTCTATTTCTTTTTTCCCAAGTAACTACTATTTATTGGTCAGTAGAGTATGTCTTATGAAATATTCTTCCGATTTTAACCAAAAAAAATGTACTTCCTTCTATAATTTTGATTAGTAAAATGTTTAAACATACTGACTTTTGTTAACTAATTAAATATTTAATATTCAAATATTTAATATTTGACTTATATTAAATAAAGTAATATTATATTTCTCTAGTAATGATCATTCATTCCAAATTTTTGTCCGTGATTAGCGTTACCGGTTAATCATAATCAGAATTTCAAAACGTAAGAAACCAAATATAATTCTGTATAGAAGTAGTATATTCTCATATATATCTATATATTTTATATATATATATATATATATATATATATATATATATATATATGCACGGTTTTCTATTCAATGAGCGCTTTAGAGTCAAAGCATTAAGACAACCTTCGAAGTCAACTGCAAATCCTTGTCAGTAATATTCTAATTTAGATTAAGAAGCTCCTGGTCTCAGATATGATGAGTTTATTTCTAAAATTCCTTATCATCTTTTATAACTAAAATACTTCCTTCTTAGAATAATATGATTATATTATATTTTATAAAATCTACCACTTATTCTGCTTTGTGATTAAATAAAAAATATATTTTTCTTTCAAACTCAATTCGTTTCCCATTCTCTCTTCTTTAATATAGGATTAGTTCTGTTTTTCTTCAGTAGTTTCATGATCGTGTTGGTTGGTTAGTCTAATGTTGGTGGCACTAATTGTTGCTTCAAACTGTCTGTAAACTCTTTCAAATCTCCGCCCTTAGGTTTTTCCTCTCTCTCCCGAATGCAGCGTCAAACCAAAATGATCAAAAACTGAGAGCGTTTATTCTATTTTTGTGTTTACAGAAATATATTTAATTATATATATATATATATAATATTGACATAAAGAACACTCAGAAATGAAACAGAAACGCACTACTATATTTCGATACCCTCCTCATTAGGAAGATAGTAGTGAGTTTCTATTTCATTCCTGAGTGTTCTTTGTGTCAATATAGTTTATTTAGTTCGTGGAATGGTTTCATTTAATTGGTATATATATATATATATATATATATATTATATATATATTGATAAAAGTATCGACCGTGGAATAGAAACAAAACTAAAATTTATCGGGACTCGGTCAGTTCTTCAGGTTCAAATTAAACTCTCATTGCCAACGTTTCGGTTTTTATTTAAAACCTTTTTCATAGGCCCAAGTATAAATTTTGAAACAAAAAACAGTTCAGTGCCACGTGTTCATTCAGACTTCAGTTGTTGTTAAAATCCACAAACTCACTTTCTTTGTAAAATAATTTGTAATGTAATACTTAGTTTTTCTGTTTCAAAATTTATACTTCTGCCTATGAAAAAGGTATTAAATAAAAACCGAAACGTTGGTAATGAGATTTTAATTTGAACCTGAAGAACTGACCGAGCCCCGATAAATTTTAGTTTTGTATATATATATATATATATACACGTTTTATTAAAAGTAATGCCCAATTTAACTTTTACACTTTTTCTTATCCGTTTTTCAAGCGTTCTCATACTTGACTTCCATGGTTCTGGAACTAAAAACATAAGTTCACCAAAATTTTTATTACTATACACCGACATGTTTCGGTCATCGTTGACCATTTTCAAGGTTAAAGAATATATAAAATTATTAATGATCGAAAAGTGAATAACAATTAAAATAAACTAAAATAAACATAACGAGTCCATAACACATATTCACAACTAGGGAGGTTATCAAAGGTAAAGGTATGTTGAGGTTTCACCAGGCTCTTGGTTACCTTCCATCCGTCATTTGTATCTGGGAAGGTAATCGATTAACTTCTATACCTCTCCCAGACTGGTTCGCCTTCTGACTGCCTTCATATAATTTTAGAATTCTTGAAAATCCTCCTCCTTGGCTGTTAATACTAGGTTGCTTTTCGAGGATCAAGATAGCTTCCAAAATTTGCAATCTGGTGTGGTCATGTTCTTGTTGTAATATTACAGTATTGTCTGTTAACATTTCCCTGGTTAATTGCACTCCATGTGTTAACCTAACGTGCTCTTTGGGTCCTCCGGATGCCAGATGCATGGTGAGCCTTCGTGAAAGCGTGGTTGTGGTGGAACCAACGTATTTCGAGCGTAGGGACTCGCAGTTCCCTAATTTGCAGTTAAACTCATATACAACATTAGTTCTCTGAAGGGTTGCTTTCTTTTGTGGGTTGTTCGTAATTACCATTCTTGAAGTGGCAGAGTTGGCATAGTAAATTCGTAATTCTAATCTGTCATCTGGCTTGAGGCATGATGTATTATTCTTAATAATTCCTTTTAGTATACGTTCATCCGTTTTATAAGCTTCCGAAAACTGGTTTTTATAATATACTAAATGTGTTGCGCCTTTGTTTTCGGGATTCTGTTGAATATCACTACCATGAAGTTTGTTCAGGCAACCTTTCAAGATGGAATCGAATTGTCGATTACTATATCCGTTGTTAATAAGGACTTCTTTGAGCCTATCTGCTTCTTGTTTGAATAATTCCCAACTAGATGACGTCTTATACGCTCTTCGAATGAGGGTTTTAATCATGCCGTCCTTATATCTGTCAGGGCATTCACTTTTAGCGTTTAAAAGTATTCCACTATTCGTAGACTTTACAAACACTGAAGTGACAAAAGTCTGGTTTTCTCCATTACTCTTTATTTTAACATCAAGAAAGTCTAAGCTACTGTTGGTTTCCATCTCATATGTAAACTTCAAAACCGATTCAGCTTCAAAAGCAGATTTAATCTCATCTATATGGATAAGCCGGAATATATAGATGGATGGACAAATGACGGATGGAAGGTAACCAAGAGCCTGGTGAAACCTCAACATACCTTTACCTTTGATAACCTCCCTAGTTGTGAATATGTGTTATGGACTCGTTATGTTTATTTTAGTTTATTTTAATTGTTATTCACTTTTCGATCATTAATAATTTTATATATTCTTTAACCTTGAAAATGGTCAACGATGACCGAAACATGTCGGTGTATAGTAATAAAAATTTTGGTGAACTTATGTTTTTAGTTCCAGAACCATGGAAGTCAAGTATGAGAACGCTTGAAAAACGGATAAGAAAAAGTGTAAAAGTTAAATTGGGCATTACTTTTAATAAAACGTGTATAAATGAAGGCCTGCTCCCCAAATATATATATATATATATATATATATATGTATGTATATATATATATATATATATATATATGTATATATATATATATATATATATATGTGTGTGTGTGTGTGTGTGTGTGTGTGTGTGTGTAAAGTTTTTTATTCTTACATATATCCAACTTTAAAATTCATCATTACATTATATAGCAATTTTTTTTTTTATAAAAGCATTGCATCCCAAACACCTAGCGTTTCTTCCAGAAGGCTACATCTACAATAGAAATTAGAACTAATGTTATAGTTACATGGATTTAAATATATAAATGAGATAAAAGAAGTCGAAGAATGGCGTATCAAGTGTTGAGAAGGATGAGAGAGGACTAGAAGTAAGAGTGGTTAATTAGGAACTCTGAGGGTAAGAGTGTAAGGGTGGTTAAGGGAGAACAGAGATGTCATCTCTTACAGGTTTTAATCGGTTGAGGAAGCAGAAGATGTAATACTACAATAACACTACCAGGCCTTTCAATTTTACTAAGTTAAAATTAATAGAACTAATAATGAAGAATGAAAACTATTCATGTTTATAGAAAAACTTGAAAGAATATGGACACTTTATTTTAATTAAATTTTTATTTTTGTGAAAATAACTTTCTTTTAAATTAAAAATGTTAAGAAAGCGTTAATATTTCATAATTTATCATCTGGTGTCTAACAAAAAGTATACATTAATTTTACAATGCCTTCATAAAGATAGAAATGAGCATTTTGACGTGAGTATTTCTTTCTTTCAAAAATATTCCAGATTCGGTATCACATGAAATTTAATATTGGATTATAATTTAAAACAAATTTCGGTATACATACTATTTAACCAACGTAAAGTATTTCTTTTTCAGAATTACATAGTAGTGCCTTATATAAATGTGTTTTTAAAAATAAATAAAATTTAACTGCTCTCCTATTTCACATCCATATATAATTCGAATACTTCTATACAATTAAATAATTCGAATGTACAATATACGTTATATAAGAATAAGACTTACACTATATATACGACTACATTTGAATACGGCAGCTGCAGAAGGCATTCTGACATGAATTTCTTGACTATTAATGATTTTTAAGAGGGTTTTAATTTTTAAGTATTTAATTGCCTTCAAAACGAAGTTTTTGTTTATTTTTTTACAACTTTAATGAAAAGATTGCAAATAAATTTAAATAAAAGCAAAATTTATATTTAGTAGTAACTGTCAATTTATTTCATCTGATGTACTCGTATTTTAGTTACATTGTTCTTTGTATATTGAATGGTATTGTAAATGTAACTAAAGTTGTTGGTTTGTATATAATCTTTTGTGACATAGTTTTTTTTCTTATTAAACTCTTTTTTGTCTAAATACATGTTGATAAAATGTAAGATTTATGTACTCAAGCTAATATAATACCTACTATATTGAATAATATTCGGAAATTAATACAAAAGCTCTGCAGGTCTACATGAAAAAGCTCAGGCATCTAGGTCTACAAATAATATGAGCCCTTCATACATATTCCTTTGATGTACTCAATATACAGAGGTGCCCTGAGTAACTTTACAGTTATTACAAATATGAATTCATTTATACATAACACCATAACCAAATGTTTAATCCATTTCTGCAGTTAGAACGTAGTCACTGTATAACATTAAATGTTCAAATTCTTTACTGTCTTCACTGATACATTCCAAGCACTTATCTTTTATCACGTGACAAATATTTTGATAAACTTGCATGTTCCTATCGATTTCTTGAATTTCTTCTCTCGTGTACTGCCTCAGTGTCTGACATGAGTCAGGATTTCTATAAAACACAGCTTCTTTTACAATACCTCATAAGGCGAAATCCCAGGGTATTAAATCAGAAGAACGTGTTGGCCAATCATTAAAGGAAATCAGTTCGCATGTGGATAGCGAACTCAGTGAACAAAGTTCTTTAATTTTCAAGTCAGCTGTACTCTAGATTGTACTTTCGGTAATGCTATAATTTTACACTGTGCAATTGTGACGTAATCTCAACAATTAATTGTAAGTTAATAATTTTACACAATAATAATAATATCAAGTGTAAAGTTACTTATGGGCACCTCTGAAGTTTGTTAATACTCAGGCATTATCATGAAATATCATTACTTTCAAAACAAATATAACTTCCATATTATTCTCTAGAGATACATTATTTGTATTGGTCAAACTAAATTTAATTAACTGCCAAAGAACTACCGAATAGACGCTACAAGAAGGGAGTTATTAAGAGAACCAATATTGGACTATACGTATGTGAGGGATGACTCCAACAGTTCATCTCCGTTTCCCGGGAGACTACATTTCCTCTCTCTCATTCCTCGGAGCTTCATATGCTCCAGCACAACTCACCTTTTACTCCAAAACTTGTTTATTCTATAACTGTTAAATATTCACTACTTAGGTACAGTTTCTTTTCTATCATGATTAAACCTAAAAGAACATATTTAAAAATATATCAAAATTTTGAAAGTAAATTCAATGGAATATTACAATACATTCATTGCATATTAGTTTATTTCACAACTTATAAACTAATATACTTGAAAAAATGAAATATAAAAAATGAATGATGTAAAAATAAAATAAAACTATAATATTAACATCATAAATTTAAAAAATAGAGAAAACAACGGATAAGAAACAATGGAAAGACCTAAACTGCCTTTTGTTCGCCACAATTATGTTTTTTCACTTCGTTCTGATAAAAACAAAGAGAAATCCTTGTCAAGATAACGTTTAGCAAATAATGTCCAAACTTCAACTAGGACACAAGTAACTTTATCAGGAACCAGTTTTCATAACAGGCATTGTTAGCGTGCTCATTGTTCTCGCTGATTTCTCAGAGAGGGGCTTCGAAGCTGAACAGCAATGCTATAAAACTATAGCAATAGTCTAGCAAGTTTGCACTTTACTGATACACTAGGCAAGTGTACATGGCTGGGAAGTACTTACTTACGAACTTCTAACGCCTACCCACCTTTGCCTCAAATAAGTAAATCCTTGGAGTAATTTTAGTAAAACCTATGACTATCTAGCCCCATTAAACTAGTAAACTAAAACAAATATTTTCAACCTCTACTTCACAAAAAACAATGAACTAAACTGATATAAACAAATTTTATAAACGTAATGACAATAACAAATCAAAAATAAAATTCACATATTGTCTATAATTTAAAAAGAAAGTTGTATAATAAATGTTATATCATAAAAGCAGAGTTTGTCTCCTAACGTAGTGCAATCACTTATTATGTGGTATTTACTCACTGTAGGGTAAAAAGCTAATGAAATGGGCTCCACATATAAAAATTTAATGGTACTGGTACTGGTAATGGTAATGGTACAACTGAGTTGTACCACAGACACTCACCCTTAGTTAATGCCTGAGGAAGAAACGCGTTGTTTATACCATTAAATTTTTATATCTGGAGACCATTTCATTAGCTTTTTACCCTACAAAGAGTTTGGTTAACAGATTTCTCGTTCTATATGGTTCCATTAAACTTACATAAGGATGTTTTGCATACAAAAATTCACATATTTTCGATCGTTTTAACTGGTGGTACTAGCAGTGTGTAATATATTAATAAATGTCTTCACTAACTCAACTTCCATAACACTTTCTATGCGTCACAGTTTATTCTAAGTTTATATACATATATATTTGTTTCTTCATATATGAGTGTGGTTTCGCTCCTCAAGCGAGTCACATCACCTTTCTTAATGACGATGATTCGTCAAAAAAGGAAAGTGAGTTAGGTAATTTCTCTAAGCGTTCTATTTTTGAATTTAATATACATTATTGAAAGTGATACCAATCTTAGCTGATACCTTTTTCTTAACAAGCTTCTAATTCTTTCTGCATAACTGACTCGTTATTTTGTCACGTGAATGAAATAACATATGCGGTCTTTGTCAGAGTCAAATCTCATGTGGGATAATACATATGTGGAAGAGTCCATCGTGCAGTTGGAACGTTTAATGAAATAAAAGAATTCCGTGATATAGGAGATTCTACGATTAGGCTTTACATACGTACAAATCTATGGAGGTCATGTAGACTTTGTCTTGGCAATGAGTCACAATATGGAGGTGGAAAAATATATTTTAAAGAAATTATAACAAATATATAAAATAAGAACTCAATCATATATGATTAATGTTTGAAGTATTATTACTCTACTATAAGTGAAGTATAGTGATCGTGAAAAAATTCGATCTCGAGATTTTGACGGAATTACATGTTTTGAGGTCCCAGAAGTCGTTTTATCAGGTTTTTACAATGATGTCTGTGTGTGTGTGTGGGTGGGTGGGTGGGTGAGTGTGTTAGCATTGCTTGTTACCACGCTACGGTCCAGAATCTTTGATGGATCAAGTTGATATTTTACACAAAAATGGGCCTCATAAAGACGAAGATCCCTATTGTTTGGGAAGAATTATGCATGATGGGAAAGTCACTTTTTTTGCCAAAAACCGTTTTTTTTTAAACATTTATTTCTCCTATACTGATAACATTAAAGTTTTGAAATTTTGACATTATCTTTGAGGCTACAAATGGAACAAACGAAAAATATATTCAGAATTTTAACACAATGGAAAATATTTTTTTTTTCAATAAAATGTACAAATTTTGACTTATAATTCAATCTCAAACCTTGTCAGAGCGATACAAGCCATACTGTTTGACAGAAAAGAATGAAACTATGCCTATAAATAGAACATTATGTGTAGAATGAGTTGAGATATTTTTTTTCAAAATTACATTCGCTAATGGGGCGTTACAGTACGATTTCTGTTTTCAGAAAATGTTTTTTTGACGCTAAACGGCTGATTAAAAAATCATGAAAATTTGACCAAAAATGGAACAAAAAATTAGCAATTCATAAAAAAAAAATCATGAAGTTTCAATTATGGGAAAGAGCAATAACGCTATAAAAACTGTTTGTTTATCTTAGACTAAGAGATCACCTGCTATACTTGTCGAATTTTTTATATTTTTTTTCATTGTTTACATTGACTTCGAAATTTTTTGAGCGATTCCACTGAGATAAAATTGATATTTATAAAGGAACAATTTAAATTGTTTATTGACTTATATGAGATGTAAGAGGAATAATATTGTTACAAGTAAAAAAATCACCGCCAATAAACATAAATAAATTACCTTTGTCTTCCATGGCATGTGGATTTGTCTCATAAAATGCTTTAATAAATCTATATATTGCACTCTTGAGCAAAACTTAATATCAGTTACAATTACATTATAATTGTGAATGTAGTACCTTTCCATGATATTGAAATGTAATGAATGGACTCTTTCCTCAAGAAAGAGGACTTATGTTTGTTGAGAAATATTCAGTTTTTTTTTTACAATTCTAGTCTAATAGTTCATATTTATTATTTTCAAAAATTAGAAGCTCCCAACTATAAAAGATTTAAATTATATTGAATAACTGGCTTTGACTTCGATTTGAGTATGTAAACTGGCTAATTACTAATATATTTTTTCTCAATATACATTCATAGCAAACATACCCTTATTAATTCATAGCAAATAAGGGTATTTTCCTATTTAAAATTTGAAAATTTTACTTTAATATTCAATGTAGAAGGGTGTCAAGTAAACGATGTAAGAAATCCACTGGCTATTTGAACAGAGGCCATGTTCTCTTGTAGGAGAATATTTCGTATCAAAAAATGTTCACTTTGGTTTTTCAAAAATATTATTACTGCTGTAGTTATACTAATGAAATTATTTGCATCAGCTGTGTGATGTACCAAAATAAGCTTATATATTGATATGTCCTTCAATCACTATCTGTACTCTTTCAGGAATGAAAGACTAATAATCATATTCCATTTAGATGTTTACATTATGCTTAATTGAGACGTTATATATTATATACTCAAGAAATTTGATATTAAGTTACTTATAGTAAAGTTGAGTGAAGGCCACTCCAGATTTTTTTTATTAAGAAATTAAGGGATTTTATATTATTTATTTTTTACTTTGTGAGGTTTCAAAAGCTCTTCATTCGTTTTTTTGATTTGCAGTCCACGATTTGATACGTGATACTTATAATGGGTCTCGGTCGTTATTGGGTTTGAAATGACTGTCGAAATTAAAATCATGTCGGAACTGTCTTGTCATATTATTTCCATGGTCTGTAATCACTCCTGACAAGCATGACACAACTGTTCGGTGCACAACTCAATTTGCATAATAAATGAAATAGTAGTTAATCTCTTAACTTTACGCTCACTTGGTTTTAGAACAAAAGAAACAGGTTTTTCTTTCAAGGCTAAAAGTGGAAAGAAGATAAAAGGGGGTGACTTTGTTCGATCTGACTAAGTTTTTATACTGAAGAAACAACCCTTACCAGTCCACAAAGGCACAAGCTAAGCTCGACCGCAACCCTCCAGTCAAGGCTATCCCAAACTTTTGCCCCTTCTCTTACTTCATTCCAACCTAGAGAAAATGAATTATTTCCAATGCCAAGATAATTCACAATGTAATCAAATTAAATTTCCACCTTGTCTTAGATTATCACAGAAAAACCATTCATTATAATGTATTAAATGATTAACCTAATACCATAGGATAGTTTTCCCATTAATCCTGAAATATGTTTTGGATTAAATATAAAGCACTCAAACTGGATTTCCCGAACCATGTGGCTCAGTGGTTCCAAATTTTTCAGTTTTTCCACCATATGGTACTTGTCATAAATTCATAGTTTCTTATTAACAACCTCTTTCACAAACATATTAAAAACAATATGTTTCTGAATTTCAAAAACCAATAAAAACATAAATAGCAATAACACGTACGTACCTAAATAATAATAGTTCAGTGTGATTATTATCACCAAAATTATTATTCTTGATATAGATTCTCGACCACTGATGTCCAAAGTACTAAATTGGTTCTCATAGATTAGATCTAAAATAATAATTATCAGCAAACGTTTTACCCGAAAATTGTTCCACTTCATTAATACAAATAGTTATGGTAATAATAAAAATAACACTGTAAAAATTTCTCCACATAATGTCAAAGATCAGAAAACAGAAAGACAATATACAAAAGTAAAAAACAAAACAAACAAAACGTAAAATGTTATTGACCTATAAAAGAAAAAAATAGAACATTATTGTTATTACCAGAACTACGCAAAATTATTGATATTGATTTATTCATTGGATTTATAATTTTCTCAATCTAAAAAAAATGTATTCGCAATCAACTGTTTTTAGCCGCTATACAGCCGAACAATTTTCAGCGAAATAACGGCTGGTTATTAATTGTTATTATTTTGGACGTAATCTATGAGAACCAATTTAGTACTTCAATGATTAATTATTATTGCCATTTAAGAAAACAGATCAAGCAAAATCATTGCAAGACATTGAACTACATTTTAAAAACTCTGTAAATGAGAATGGCATGTATCATACTACTGATTATCATTCTATTTAAGATTTTATTATAATCAATATTGTGCGATCAGAAGACAAAACCAATTAAGAAGGATTTTGAATACATATTATGTTTTTCCATGATGAACAAACATAAAGGCTCTTGGCACATTTTGAGATTTCCAAAAGACGAATATGTGACTCTTTTATTATGTCAGTGTTTAGTAAAAGTTGATTTGTTTCTGCGTCATAGAATCCAAGGAACTTTTTCTTGCACTTTAAAAGAATCGGGTATATAAAGTAAATCTTTATAAATCAAAGAAAGTTTTTGTCTGTACATTGCTTAGAACTGACTCATTTCAAGTTATCTTTACGTTTTATACATTAGAAAAACCGAATCCACCCTTAGAAAAATTTCTGTCTGCCTGTTTGTTTGTCCAAAAATTTTGTCACAAGCAAACTCAGCCGCCGTAAGTGATAGCAAGCTGAAACTTTGACAGTAGATTTGTGTATGTCTAACTTAAATGCTAATATATAATCGACTAGGAAATTCAACGTAGAAATGAAGTTATGGACTCTTAAGCTGTTTGTATCCAGGTACACAGGTATATCAACTAACAATACCTACTTGCTACAGTATCAGGCTCCTAACAATACTTGTATATTTTTAAAATAAAAATACCAAAGAGACAGAAATTTTTCTAACGGTTAACTCGGTTTCTCTAATGTATAAAAAGTAAAGATAACTTGAAATGAATCAGTTCTAAGTAATGTGCAGACAAAACCTGAACAGACATAAAGGTATTTTTATATACCTGACACTGTAGCAAGTGGGTATTGTTAGTTGATTTTAATTTCATTTGCGTTTATTATAATTTGCTTGCTTTAAAAAAGTAGTCCTACCTATCCGAATACTAAATAAGAAGTATGCCTAGAATAAAAATAAATTTCAAGTTGGCATCTAAAGAAGCAAAACGTAAAAGAACTCCAGATCTAATGACAGTTGTGGACTGTACTAATAATGATATTTTCTAGTATTTTAAAATTTTTAATAATATTTTGTAATACCACGTATCTTGTCTGAATTTTCGTAAAATACTCTTCAGAGACGGGACACTTCTGCTAGTTACGTATAAATGTTGTCTGTAAAGTTTACTTGATTCACTTCCATTTAGGCACATGATACAGTATACCCTCACCCTTTCGCAGGCCCAAAAAATCGCTCTCAAAGTTCTTTTTTTATTCACGTGGGAGGTGAATAAATAACAGCACATCGAACGTCCGTTTGGCCCGAGCCTGTACTATATCACGTACTCTTTAAAGATCTCTATTCTTTATACACTTAAAGTAGGCAATATTTAGTACTTGCAATGTAGAATCAATGGAAATGCTTTTTACTAAAAAAAGAACAAATAACTAGTGAATAATGGTAAAATGACAGTGCCAATAAATATGAAGTAATAATTGGAAAATAGAGATGACACAATATAACTGGAAAATAATTTTCTTTTCATTATCATTTATTATTTATGGGTACAGTAAATTAAAATGTATTTAACTTATCATTACTAAGTTTTACGAAATTATGACTGTAACATATTAATAAGTCACACCGTCTTTAGAATGTGTTTGGGAAGTATATTTGGCGTACTTAATATCATACATGGGCGTTTTGAACCCGCATCAATAATTGGCAGCTTTTTTATATTCGCGGGTTGGGAAGGAATGTAACAACTCGTTTACGGTCCTTTTTTATTACTTATTAACATGGCTTAATAAAAAAGGTCATTCCCGGAGGAATACGGAATACCAAAACTGTTTACAATATCAGTGTTCCTTTACAATTGCCATGTGAAAGTGCCAATTACTGCCCCAGTAGTGCTTCAAATATTTCAAAAATCAATGCATAGTTCAAAAGCCATGACTATAAACATTTTCTTAATAAAAATGTAATTAGGATCTTTTCAAACAAAAAATAAATATAAACATAGGAGCTCTATAACTTTCCTTTCAACCGCATGATTGGAGTGAATTGAGTTTTGTGGTTACTGCATCTCCATATGGGCCTAATAATTTAGATCTAATGGGCCAACTCCATCTGGAACGACCGTGTTCGTTTCAATTTCTGAGGCTGTTCGATTAGGGAAGGCCCACCATAAGGTCTCGTTAACCAGGACTCCTCTCTTCATCTTTCACAGCATATTATAAAGTACTTTTACCCCCTTTTCTTGCAATATTACAAACAAGTGACATAATTAAAATTAAGACAATGATTTCTTACTGTACAAAACATATAAAAAGTACTGGTATTGAGTACAGTCAGGTGTCTTTTAATGGTAGTTTGCTCACCGTTATTAATGGAGACTAGAGGTCCCGATCTCAGTCATACCTAGAAGCGGACTCAGGAGATGGGGGCCTTATCTCATAAACTCAGAGCAAAAAAAAGCCACAAGTATGCGATCAATAAATTTTAAGAATCATGTTTAAAACTATGTTTGTTTCCAATGATCACACTTGTAAAGCTTTTATTTTTGACTAGGGTCGAAAAGCACGTCTCATTTATTATTCAGCACCCATTACAGTAATGAGTAAGCCACATTCCTGAGAGCTTCCACATCGGAAGCTCCGAATTTTACCTTCCTCATGTTTATTAGAGTTGAGATCTTTGTGGCATCAAACAGGCTAGGTATGTCCATACAACTTTACGTCCTCTCTGAGGGATGGCATGCACAAGTTTACTTATCTCTCAAATGAAAAATAGGATCATGTTCAAGATTTGAACTTGCAATCTTAAGTACTCAACGCTTGCACTATCTATTAGTCCACGATTGACTATATGTTTAAATTTATAAATATATAAAATAATAAAATCGTAAAAACTAAAAATCACAGACACTGGGAAAGCCATTGAGTGTAATTTTTGCCACGCAAACAGTTAGAATAAACATTTCTATACTTTTAATCAACCTGACATCAAGAGAAGCAAAATGTAATACGATCATTTCTTGTTATGAGAAAATATTAGTAAAGGGATCTTAACCTTTTCTTATTTCACTATACACCACTTAGCCATAAAAATATAGTATAAACAAATTGAGCGATTCAGGAGTAAATGTTTCTGAACAAATAAATATGAAAAAAATCGATGATATATGATAATCAATCTATGATTGATTATAGGACATCAATCCCGTTCATTCTTTACCTCTTTCCATAACAAAGGCTACCTACCCTATCGCTCATAAGACTTCTTGTACCTCTGGTAACTGCGTTTACCGTTTGGACAGCACCCAGTGTGATTCCTGTTATGTGGGTTTGGCTTCCACCAAGCTAAGCCTGCATATGAATCACAGGTCGTTCGTTGGCAAACGCAGTTAGTGGTCTTCCATTGCTACTCATGCCAGTTCTCACGCACTCAGTTTCAATGACTGTTTCCGTGTACAGGTCCTAAGTCAGATTAATGAGTCTAATTCGAAAGTCACTCTGACAGCTTCAGAAGAAGTACTTATTAATCTTCAGGGTGGTAGATCTGCTCCTGGGCTTAAACTCAATCATTCCTTTAATCAATTGTTCCTTTAACCGTCCTTTAATCTCAATTGTTCCTTTAATTAATTTCAGCTTTTTATACTTACTCAGCTTCATTTATTATTTTTTCCTGGCTTTTTAGAAGTTGTTAATAGTTTTTAATTTTATTTTTAGTTAAATGTTTTCATTCATTTAATCTCTATTTGGCTTTTATTTGTCTTCCTTGTATCTCTTCCCTCCGAAAGTTGGTCATATAGTTTGAGTGCTACTTTTTGAACGCAAGCCAGTCGTTATCAAGCCTTTGGAGTGATTCACTTCTATCTTCCAGATGACGAGGCAATCGAAAAAATTAAAGTATATATATAATGTTGGCGAAAAGGTGATTCCGTATATTAACCCTGACCAAACTCCAAGAAGAAGACAAACTAGCCTTGATTTATAGCCCTGAGGATGTTTTAAAATAAAACCGAAACGTTGGCGAAAAGGTGATTCCGTACATTAACCCTGACCAAACTCCAAGAAGAAGAAAAAGTGTTTATATATATATATATATATATATACATATAAATGAAAAAAAGACAACAAATAGAAGAAGTGAGAAAACTTACTGGGTCGATATTTCGAACTGAAGTTCGTCGTCAGGGAGAAGAAGGGAAGAAGAAGGGAAGAGGAAGAGGCACGTGCGTCCACTCGCACAAGCAGAGGGCGACTGACGTTTTCTCGCTTCTTCTATTTGTTGTCTTTTTTCATTTATATATCTGTCCGGTTTGGACCGTTTTAATATTTTGATTTATATATATATATACATAAAGATTTCACATAAACACGTGAAATAACAATCAATGATCAAACCACAATATGAAATGGGAAAAAACGACTAAGATCTTTCAACCACAACAAGCGGTCTTCGTCAGAGTCAAAAACACAACTGAGGGTTTTTGACTCAAACGAAGACCGCATGTTACGGTTGAAAGATAGTCTTTTTTTCCCATTTCATATTGTGGTTTGACTATATATATATATATATATATATATATATATATATATATACCATGATAAACGAAAAACGGTCCGGCAGGACAAATAACAATTAAAATAAGCAGTGACACATGAACAGAAACACAACAAAGACTCACTTTTCAATATTTCGACCGTAATGGCGGTCGTCCTCAGGAGAAGAAGTGAATTGACGGAGGGACGACAGTCAACTGGACTTCCTTAGTTGACTGTCGTCCCTCCGTCAATTCACTTCTTCTCCTGAGGACGACCGCCATTACGGTCGAAATATTGAAAAGTGAGTCTTTGTTGTGTTTCTGTTCATGTGTCACTGCTTATTTTAATTGTTATATATATATATATATATATTATATATATATATATATATATATATATGTATTCAAATACAGACCAAAATTGTATAACACATCTTCCGTCTACGATCTACTTTTGGGGCTAATTTTTAACTTAATCGATTCGTTCATACACTCACACACAATCATAACAAAACTTCACAAACGGACTAAGAAAACATCGAAAGATCTAAATTTGTTAAAATTTGAAAATGGAAATATTCGACGATTACTGTACGTTACTTTGAATATAGTTACAAACAGTGTAAAAGACAATAATGTTAAATGAATTGACGTATAGCATATTGATTATATTCGGCCTAATGATGAAGATAATAAGTTTTTGAATTAATCAATACTATTAGAAATACATTAAAAAAATATCAAAATTACATGGATTATCCTTGTTTGAATTGTATTTATGTAATTTAGGTTTACAAAAATGAGATTAAAACTGGTAGAAAAATAGAAATGGGGATCTAATCGATGAATAATTTATTTAATAATAATGACTAATAATTTATCAGCTTGATAATTGTTAAGAGTAAATAGAGAAAATAAACTACTCTTCTATAATTGAAAAGAGATATTATTTAAAAAGACCTCTGGAATGAAGGCGAGACCAATCGAGATGAGTCTTGGCTTCAAAAAGCCTACTCGACCTTTGATCGTGCCCTTATCTCGAAGGCGTAACCTTGACTCCTACCCACCCAACACTTCAACTCCTTGAACTCGCCCTTCACCAAACACCAAAACTCTTTAATATATTACGCGTCATGTCTATTCGACTACTGAATCAGCCAATCCAACTCGGCAGCATTTCTCACTAAATCAACAGACAGAAAACAAATCCCCATTATAATAACATTCATTCTCGTTTCTTTTTTTAGAGAGACACATTTAAAGTTGTCTAGTTTCAACTTACGATTAAGTATTCGCTAATTTTTTTTTATTGTTTAAACCTATCCCCCAGCGTGTGATAACGTCAGTCGTTTACCGGCTTTTTGTTTGATCGGTGATTCTACGGATCCTACATTGTGAGTCCTAAATTTTGTCTAACTCAAGTGCATTTTGAGTAGCGATCTTTAACGAATACCTGACATCGTACAGACTGAGACCGACGGCTTAACGTTAACAGCAATTTTTGGTATAATATTAATATGCTCCATGAAACGGTCTAAACTGCATTTCAAATCGCGTTTCAACAAACTTTTCGACATACAATCGTTCACACATAAAAACAACTTTGAAATAATGTCAAAAAGGACTCTGAAGACCTCAAAATCTGTCGACATCCAAAAAAAAATGCTTCCACGATTACTTCACTTTAATCATATTAAAATTAAAATAATTCACAAGACGTCATACAACAATTTATATAATTTGAAATATAATATTTGAAATATATAGACAGAACACGGGAAAAAATTTAACAATTTAGGAGGAAAGATGTTACTAGATTACTAGATTTTCAAATAGTATATCAATGGTATATCAATATATCAATATCATTTTTTGTTTATTCACATATATTTATGGTTAAATGCTCAAAATTTAGGTTTGTATTCTTAAAATAATAATCATGCAATTTATCAAAGAAGTACTGAGAGTTTAACAGTAAGTCATGTAACCAGAGTCCAATACGAATGGGATTTTTACCGTGATATCTGAATATGAGGAGTTGTTTTCAGTCAGTCTGTAGTATTATTAAATTTATGGATCCTAACTTGAATAATTATCATAACTACACAACATTTGAAGCAAGAGCTGCTGTGGGGAATTGGTAAATTCAATTACAGCTTTAATGCAATCACATACCAGTGGTTCCCAAGCCACTGCAATATCCAAGCCACCAACTCAAGCAGACAAAGCGGCAAAGGAAGCGTGCCAACTTACGCCTGCAGTAGAACCTATTACATACGAGTGAGTCAAAGTCCAAGTAAAATAAAAAAAGAAACGGGGATGGCAGCCTACCAGCAACAATTTCCAACGAGAAACACCGCAAACGGGAAACAAATTCTTTTTCCCTTTCCCTGACATGTGAAAGGACCTTCATGTGAAATCTCTGTTACCAGAAAACTACCAGCTGCAGATATAAACGGGCCAAATTTAATTATACTTTTTCCAAGTATGAAATCTTAGTTTACAACAATATCATTGTAACTCACTGCAAATAACAAAGAGATGGCAATTAATGAAATAAAAAAAATAGCTCCCAAACCTTAACATAAAGATTTATTTATGAACACTCTCTATTTGACTTTTCTTTTATAGCTTTCTAACTGATTAATTTTTATAATCTGGGAATGCGATTAAATAAGTAAGCATAGTTTACTATATATGAATCATTTGTTGAAATTTGATGTTTCTTCAATATTCATCAAGAAAGACAAAATATAGAAAATGAGTCGTGGTGCGTTGTTTTGCTGTTTTTACTTCTGTATTTAATGCTTCGATTTAACCCTTATATACTTATATACATCAATTGTGCTTCATCAGCCAATATACAACGTATTACATGTTTTTTTCATTTAAAAATTAATTTTGATGCTTGTTATTACTATTCATTAATTTTAAAACTCAAATTAGTCCATCAGAAATTTCTTGACCAAATCTTGGTCATAAATCAGTTTTAATTATTGCAAAAATAAAATAAAAGACGTATTAAACAAAAAGAAGTGAATAGGAAACCTTTGGGCTGGTTCATTAGGGATGACCAATCAGCACCGACTCCAAACTCAAATACAGAGCCTGTTGTTTCCCATTTATGTTTATTTCGAGACCATTCAATCAAGCAGCCCTTTCAGTGGAATTTTTTTTTTATATATATGAATTTTAGTCAGGCCAAATCATAGCTTTATTGATTTTCATTTCACGATTTTAGATTATTACTTACCACCAATTCTAGAATGTAATTCACAATTAATATAATTATCACAATAATCTCTAGAGCCCTCCATTTTTTTCTGAAATTTTAAATCTAACTTATACGATTACAATTAAATATTAATTACGGTCAACAATGAAGACGAGCTTCTGAAAAATATAATTCATGATGTGAATTAATATTCACAAAAAAACTGAATAACATAACTTTTGAACTATTCAAAAACCATTGCTCTCCTAATTTTGGTTATTTCTTTTATCTATTTCGTAATTTCTTACGTTTCACTAGTATGAATAGCTAGTACAACTAGGTCTTTAAAATACCTAATCTAGTTCAGTAGTTCTGTTTACATTGCAACTGTACCTTGTAAACATATACATAATATACATACACATACATATATGTATATGTATATATGTATATGTACATATATGTATGTATATGTATTATGCATACATATACTTGTACCTTGTATACATAACCCAATTGCTACCTTTGTAACTGTAACCCAACTGCTTCTCTTGGAACTGTAAAAATCATTTCTCTTAAAAAAATACGGCTTAGATACACAGAAGTAAAAGCTAGCTTATCCTCTCCGAAGGACGATGTGCTCAGATGTATTCGCATACTCCTGCATGAATAAATCCAAGGCCAGAACTGGTATTGAACCCCGGACCTACTAGTCAAGAGGCGAGGAGCATGTTGACTGGGCTAACTTGACCCCCGAATTTTTTCTTTAGAAATTTTCCTGTGAATTCTCCATTGACAGTATGAATACAATTTTTCCCTTTCCATCCCTAAAGGTGAGGTTAATTGGTGTACTTTTAAGAGTGTAATTTTAATACACAGATAACAGGGAAACGAGGTTTTAAACTATAATTAGTATACCTATTATACGGTGTAAACATTTATTCTGAAAAGAAATATTAAGAAATATTGATAAATGAAATGAACGATGCACCTTTAATAGCTTACAACTCTTAAGCTATAAAGAGATGATAAGACTGCACCATGTCTTAGAAAATACGAGCTTCACTACTAAAGTTCCAAACACCCTCCCATGAGATGTTTTTATAGCTTCAGAAATAATGTACCACTTAGTGCTCGAAGTATCTTCACTAAGTTAACATATTAACAGCTTTTTAAAGTCTTTATTACAAAATAAACTAAATATTACTTTAACACTCAACTTTTTCAACAAAACTATAAAAGTCTGGAATATAATTCTGTGGAAACACCTAAATAGACCATAAGTAATCATTATTGAACTAAAGAAATTTAACACATTTGGTTTAAGCAAACACTTTGCTGTTTTCTTAAAAAAAAAAAAAAAAAATTGTGCAAGAGGCCACAGGACTTTACCCGATTATTAACGGTAGCGGATTTGTTAGGGTAGCGCTACCTGTATCCAGGTTATGTTGATGTATTTGGTAGTTAATATTTTCTCTTTCTATCAGTTTAATCAATTTTTGGTCAAATTTAACACTTATAATATGCAAGTATTATTTAACATATGTTTCTTGTTTAATATCCAAATCAATGTGAACAACATTCCTTTAAAAGTTCGTTTATCCATTCTCTCACTCTCTCTCTCTCTCACACACTCTCTCTCTCTCCCTCTCTCACTCTCTCTCACTCTTTCTCTTTCTCTCTCATAAACACAAAGACACACACACACACACACTTTTCTTATCTCGACCTCATATATTCAGTACTATTTTTCTTTCTTTAACGATCTTTAGTTATACCAACTTTCTTATGTTGTTGAGATAAAAAAACAATAGTATATATAATATATATATATATATAAATATATATATCAGTTCAAAAATGAAGAAAACACACAGAGAAAGAGACACACTTACAAACTCAAATTTTCGGATGATCCGTCTTCAGGAGAAAAGAGAATAAATATGAATTTTGAGATGAATTTTGAGTGGATATATATATATATATATATATATAAACATTTCTTCCCCATAATGTACCATTAAAAGAACTACGTTTCATGTCGAGATCGTTGTTCCATATCAGGGATAGCCGAAACTTAAGCGCAAAATTTTTGTGACATAATGACTTTTTTAAGACATCCTGTTCACTTATACTCACCCATAAACACAGACACACAAACCCTATACACTCCAAATACGCACAGAGAAACCCATTTGCAAAACTATTTTACTGGGTAGCTCAAAACGTATACTTCTATTATAAGCCCAATTTTTAAATTTTGACCTAAATGTAATACTTTCATTTCTCTTATATTTCATATAAAGAGTAAATTGAAAGAAGAAAGTTCATAATACTGGCAAAATATTTAAAAACAGCCATGTTTTGAAATAACGCTTCAGAAGTAAACTGTCAACAGAGGCAAATTTATTTTATAAGTAAGTAATAATCTAAAATTATTGGTGGTAAGTAATAATCTAAAATCGTGAAATGGAAATCAATAAAACGATGATTCGGCATGACTAAAATTCATATATATATAAAAAAAATAAATCTGTAATTGTGAACACTATTACCGATAAAGATTTCCTGGAGCTGGATTACTTTAATACAGTTGTTCCCAAACCGGTGGTCCGTGAGAGGATTCACGGGTTATGTATATCATTACAAAACAATTGTCTACATGAAGAATGTAGTGATTATGATAAGTCAATCTTTATAATTCAAGACATTCAGAAAACACTTATAATTTAATGCTAATATTAACACTTTCGCCTACTTTAAGTTACATGTAAAGCTAGATGGGGAGATAGTAATATTTATTGTTACAGGCAGGAATGGGCAGAGGACATAAGAGTATGCTATATTGCTCTAAGTTGAAAAGAATTAAACGCCTTTAAAAAAATATCCATCTAACCTGGGCAATTTTTCAGCGATGAATAAGGGAACAAACACAGGAATTTATCAAGAAGTGTTATTTAATAAACACATATAATATGTTAACAAATTTAAAATAAATATCATTGGTACATTACTATTTTATAGAAAATACCATATAATTACTACATTTTCATTAAAAACATGGAACCAATGAAACTGTGAGGACGCTCAAGAGGCTATTTCACTTAAGAATCGCATTTTTATTCATCGTCATGAATTACTTAGCACTTAAATATCAAAGTATAAACCGGTTTAATAAACAATAATGACTAATGTTTAAAGGATGCTGCAAACCAGTCGTGACGGTAGTCTTGGCTTAACAGAATGGTTAAGCAGTTGACAGTCATAATACTATTGAGTTACATAGTTTTTAACAAAAAATAAATAATATTTAAAATATGCAAAGACGAAAAAAATTATTGAAATGAAATTAATTTACAAAATTATGTATATAATTGCGAAAAGGCACCATATTATGAGATAAGGATGTTAACACATTGCTTTAGAAGATTTTTGTAATTAAAATAACAGAGCATTACCAATGAAGAATTCATCTGCCATTGTTTAGACTTTTTAATATTTACTCTGTTCATAATGCTCACGGCTGACTTTGCACTCATTGTTATATTCGTTGTTAATAAATTGCAGAGAAGGCTGCTTATTTGTTAAGTTAATGTAAATAACAGCAACAATTTTGTGGAATTTTTTCATAATATTTTCCAATCATACTAAAAGCGTTTTCGAATAGAAATATTATTACAAAACTTCATGCAGATCTGTTCAATCAACATATGTCTGCAAAGAACATGCATAAAGATACACGGTTGAAAATACGTATAGATTTTGAAACACTGAATGATGCCATAAAAGTAATAAGGTATAATGTCCTACTATCTCTTCATTAATAAAACAAATATACTTATTCATAAACAAACACTATGCACTTCACTGAAAAGTAATTCAGGTACGTATCGAATTCAGTAATTGTACAGTAACATTCAAATATTTAAACGAGCAGAGTAAATTGGTTCGTCAGTTGTGTCAAGTGTAAATATTGTATAACAACTGTTCCTTGCTTTGAAACATTAGGTAAAATGTTTTGACCTAGATTTTGCTCACTATAATATTGTTTCCATAATTTAGTTAATGCAGGTTGTAGTTTATACGTGCATTATCTGAATTACATTTCTTCTTTTAACATCACTAACTATTTTCGCCTCCATTATACCTTATTTACTATATTTTCTGTGTTCAGTCGTATTGTTCATTGGGGTTATTAACCTACTGTACATCACGGGCCATAAGTGTTGACATTTCTAAGTTTCTCTCGAATAGGTGTCTGTAGAGAGGTTGTTCCTCATGACTGACGGATGGTTTCGTTCAGAGTGGCACCCAAGAACAATGCCTGCATCTAAATTGTTTAATATACCCACTCTCTTCTTTGCTAGGGCCTCTTTAAACGTCAAAAATGACGCTACTCAACATGCTTTGAGATGGGAATCCTGTTTTAACCTTATATGTACCTTGGCCTCTCGACCATACTACTCAAATGAAAATCAAGGAAAGCATCTTAAAATGCTTCCCATTTGAGATGGGAGTCCTGCAACTCTATACACATAACCAACAATACCAATAAATAATCTGGTCATCTAAACCTCTTTACTAAAGGTCTTAATCCGACTATCAGCAACTCCCATATTACTCAAAAAATTACTTCACCCTCTGTCCACTTTATTAAACTAATTATGGAAGTTCTACGGACTTCAGAAAACTATAATATCATATGGCCTCAATACGACGCGACGCCTCCGCAGGACAGCCTTCCTTACGCTTTGGCACGAATCACGAATCTTTTCACTTATAGTAGAATATTGTATCAGCAGTTGTGGGACACCACTGTATTTGCAAATTACGACTTGCATTACAGTTCACAGAAATTTTCGTTGATCGTTGATCTTGAACGACTGCCTCGCAAGGGTGGAGGGAACAAAATGTTTCCACATTCAACAATTTTAAATGTGATTCTACAAGATTAATTTGGTTAAACTCCTACAAGAACAAAATCTAGATATAGAGCATGTTCAATTAGTAAATAAACCACACTTTCTAAACATCGGACAGTTTAAGAATAAATGTGAACTTAGAAATAAATTACATTTTCTTCCAGTGTAAGGCTAACTCAATTACCTAAATGCCCGTGACAATGAAAAGATTAAGAAACCATTTACTAAATGAATTTGTATATTTTTTGTGGATGTTAGAATAGATACAGCCCTAGAGTGTGAAACCCTTTCCCAGTAATATGTTGTTGTGTTTCTAAGCTCAACATTGACATCAATATAGGAAACAGCGTATCTCTGACAATAAAAGAATATAATATAATAATAATAATATCTCTGACATCAATTTTAAAAATAAAATTGCTCTAATTATTCCTATGTGATGCATAGTAATACATTTATTTATTGTATTATAAGTACCTTTCTACATAATTTTGGTCTATTTTGTATTATATCTTTTAACTAAAGTCAATGACCTGGTCAATAAGATTGATAAGAAAAAATAGATTGTCTACACACACTGGCTGGCATCGAATAATGTGTCGTTTACTCTATGACTGTACTATATAATCAATAATCAATAAATGCAACACTATTAGTATAAAATATTAATATTATTAGCATAGATCTACTTTTTATTTTAACATACAAAAATAACGAAACACAAGAAAAACGCCGACGAAAAGTCACTTTCACTTAAAACACATTCCTAACAGCTGTTTATGATGTTTTTCAGAGAAAAAAAGGGTATTTTCCTGTTTTAAATTTGAAAATTTTACTTTAATATTCAATGTAGAAGGACGTCAAGTAAACGATATAAGAAGTCCACTGGCTATTTGAACAAAAGCCATGTTCTCTTGTAGGAGAATATTTCGTATCAAGAAATGCTCACTTTGGTTTTTCAAAAATGTGAATAATTTCACTAATGAAATTATTTGCAAATAATAAATTATTTGTGATGTACAAAAATAAGCTTATGAATTGATATGTCCTTCAATCACTATCTGTACTACCTCACGAATACAATGCTAATAATTATATCCCATTTAGATATTTATGTTATGCTTAAATGAGACGTTATGTTTTATATACTCAAGAAATTTGACATTAAGTTACTTATAGTAAAGTAGAGTGTAGGCCACTCCAGATTTTTTTATGAAGGGCCAGGGTAGCCCAATGGCTGCGCGCTCGGCTAAGGACTTGGAGAACCGGTTTCGATTACTCATTTTGGCTTTCAATTTTTTTGCGGTAGAAGTGAAAAAAAATAGAGCTTGCTCTCAGTCGGAGAGGATGTTAAGCTGTCTGTTACTTACGCCCGAGTCTGTAGGTTATTGGGTACCCGTTGAAGATCTCTATCTAAATATACTAGAGGTGGGCAACATTTAGGACTACTAATGTAGAATAGTTAGTGAGATGCAATATTCGCCTAAGGAAATGAGTATCAGAGGCATAGATACAGACTGGAAATGGACCATAGATTATTTAATAAATAAACTGAAAATAAAATTTATTTAATAAATAAATAAACATGATAATTAGTTTATTAAAAATCAATTCTTAAATGAAAAAAGCCAGAATTAATAAAAAAAAATTGATTGTTTTATATTATGAACCAAGGGAAATGGAAGTGATAAAAAAGTAGCCTATACTTTAGATATCCTTTTTCAGTTTATATTGTTATTTTCGAATTCCTGAGAAGTTTTAACGAGTGGTTGCGTAAGTGCAGTAAAATGGTTGAATTTTGCTTAAAACAAATAAGAAAGTATTTGGCAATGGCAGGGTGGGCGCAGACTGTGTCTGCAGAGTGCTAATTAGTGCAGTGAACTGCCTCGCACCACCCGTCAATAAGCGCTAACAGTCCGCCTAGCACCCCATTCTGCTTCAAGTAACTATCAACGTTTAAAGAGCAAACTCAGCCTGTCTGTCGGCAGTTGTCAGACACCCTAACTTCTCCTTTCTCAAACCCTTAAACCCAGAACTCACAACATAACAAACAAAGTTCAACCATCTCTGATTTATTAACACTAATCTACATCTATGTACAAAACTGTGCTATGCAAATGAATTAAATAAAGAAGGAAACACTTATTATCATTATCTGAGTTTAATATCAGAAATATTGAAATGATTGTAGAAGTTGTACACTTATTTTCAACACCTTCACCTTATTTTCAATTACACCTCAACCGGTTTCGGAGTCCGTCCATCGTCAAGAAACTTGACGAGTTCCAAAATCAGTCAATGTGTAGAGAAAAAGTACTATTGACAATGTAGAAGTTGTGAAAACGTTTAAGTTTTCAGAAATAAATCTTGAAAATATACGAATTTTGACATTGAATAGTGTGTGAGAAAAACGGTTTGTGTTTGTCAGTTTTGTCTTTCAGTCTTGTTTTCCCATTTCTTATTGTGGTTTGATCATTGATTGTTATTTCACGTGTTTACGTGAAATCTTTATATATATATATATATATATATAAATTTCACATAAACACGTGATGCAATCAATGAAATTAAACCGCAAGGAAAAAAAAGAATACAATAAAAAAACAAATGCTGTGAAACCATTCAATTTATGTCATCAGAGAGCAAACAAAGTAAGAACCAAGAAGATAACATTAAAGGTATGTACAAGGAAGGTAACGATGTCATATATACCATATATATAATATATATTAAATAAAAGTAGAGTAGTTCCAACTTTAAAATGATTTTCAACTTTTTAGGAAGTTGGAGTAAAATGGAAGAGTGGTAAAGAAGTAGCCTATACTTTAAATATGAAGTTGTCCTTTTTCAGTTTTGAAATGTATCTCCCTGCAACTTCTTTATTCAAGCGTTTTTCATACTTGCGACACTTTTTTAAATTTTTTATTGTCGCCAGTATGAAAAAAAACTTTAAGAAAAAAGTAGGAGAAAGATATGACGTTCTTTTTAATGAGGTATGTATTAAAAAACTGTTCCCTAAATTAACAAATATATATATATATATATATATATATATATATATATATATATATACATTACTTGACAGTGAAGTGTGAGTTCACTTGCTCTCTGACGATGTGTTGACGAAAGGCCTTGGATCATTTGTTTCATATTTGTTTCATTGTAGTAAATTAATCCATATACCATATATAATATATATATATATATATATATATATATATATATATATATAATACCAGGATAAAAATAAAAGAAAGTTTACATTATAATAATATGAGATAACTTTGTAAAAGTGCTTTTTAACGAGGAGCTGTAACTCCTTGTTACAGCTACATTACATTAAGAAAGGTTCAGATTAAATAGATATATTCCAGATATAAAAGAGAAGTGTCATTTTCTGGATTAAACTGAATGCTCATACTGGTCTTAGCATGTTCCCCATGGTAATTCCCACAGTTCTAGTTAACTGTAAATATGTATAAACTGCTTCCTCATAGAACAGTAGTGAACCACTTAGATACAATGGCGTCATTTTCAATGTTGAATGACAACCCTAGATAAACCGTCCGATAATATTTATACAGAGTCAGTATTTAAATTATTAACAGTTTAAAATGTATTGCTCCATCTCTATGTTGTCTATGTAACGTTCGTCTGCGACTTTTAAATGTCAAAAGTGACATAACTCACAATGTAAAATGTTTTATCGCAACTTTACTGCCTTTCGAGATAGGAAAACAATTTCTTATACATCCCATACAATATATTTAAATTGTTATTACACATCAATTAAATGTATTAAGACAATAAAAGACATTAAGACGAATTAAGACAGAAATTAATAAATTTTTGATAACATTTCCGTTCAATAAACAAAATTAGAATATAGTACGAGTATTATTCAAATCATTAGTTGTGCAATCCGTAATTGTGTGGTATTTACTTCATTCTGAGGTAAAATGGATAAACCAGCAAAAGTCTCCACACAAATGAAGTTTTATTCAACGCGTTTCGAACACTTTGTGTTCATCATCAGGAAGACACCAAGGATATGGTACTGACGGGTTGGTCCAATGAAAACAACTGACCAACGGGTTGTTTTCACTGGACCAACCCATCAGTACCACATCCTTGGTGTCTTCCTGATGATGAACACAAAGTGTTCGAAACGCGTTGAATAAAACTTCATTTGTGTGGAGACTTTTGTTGGTTTATCCATTTTACCTCAGAATAGTATTATTCGTGGCATAGAGATTGCTAGTATTAAAGAAGAATGAACACTCGAAACATTTATTTAGAGATCAGCATAATACAAATCTTTAGGATCAAAAGTACAAAAATGTTTAAATTTATGTTAAGGAGAGTGTTTTTTTCCATGGAAAACTATGGTTAAATCAGTAAAGGCATGCAGTCAAAATATTTTGAATCAATTAAAACTTAAAAAAAAAATATATCGAAAATATTCAAAAATATTAAAGCAAAAACAACTAAACATCTACAGAGTGTCAATTAAGGAAAACAAAAAAGAAACAATAACTATTAGGAGCATTATTCTTATTATGATGTTATAATAAAAAAAATATATTTATATAGGAATAATTATATTTAGAATTCTATTATTATTATATCTGTAATAATGTAATAATAATAGAATTATTCTTGTATAACAATATAATTATATTTACAATAATAAAATAATATTATATAATAATAATTATTATTTTAAGTTATATTTGGAGTGTGAAATAAACAAAAGAAAAAAAACAAGGTCATAATAACTATTAGAAGCATTATTAATTCATGTTTTATTGATGATTATATTATGGAGCTCAGATATACAATCAATTATACCTTTAGCATCTTTCAATCACTTTAAAGGACATAGAGAAGAGGAATGGGGCTGCCAATATGTATACTGCCAGAAAGAAATAGAAAAAGAGGTTACAGGCTCTCTTACGGGAGTATGACAAGGGGATATGGGTATATGCTTTGTTTTTTTAGAAACAAGCAGAAATGCCCGGCGTTGCCCGGGTCTAGAAGTTTTAAGTATAAAATTTGAAATGATCGAAATGAAAATTGGGTTCAATATTATTTTATGCATTTTTGTCTTACGATTCTTCATTCATGATCTACAGTCCCTTGGACGTTTTTTAACATTTTCAGGAGAATAGTGGTACCTAGGCTATGAAAGAAGCATCCTAGAGCAAAAAATCATTATATAACTTTGAGCTCAATTTTTATTTCCAACATTTCATATTTTATGCATTAAGGCCGTAGACGCCATATTTCTTGAGAAAAAATGCAAAAACTAAAAATTGGCAAATTTTGAGGTTTTTGGGCCCTAGGGGCCCGGGGTTAGGCTGCCCCCCAGAGTTTAATAGCCTAAAACCACCCCAAGACCTATAGAAAGTGCCTTGCAAAATAATTTTTGAAAAAGGTCCATTGTAGGTCGAATGCATAAGGTACAAACATACATACAGAGCCACGAAGAGAATTTATATATAGATAGAGCTCGATTTTTATTTCCAACATTTCATATTTTATGCATTAAGGCCGTAGACGCCATATTTCTTGACAATAAATGCAAAAACTCAAAATCGGCAAATTTTTGAGGTTTTTGGACCCTAGGGGGCCGGGGTTAGGCTGCCCCAAAGAGTTTAATAGCCTAAAACCACCCCAAGACCTATAGAAAGTGCCTTGCAAAAGAATATTTGAAAAAGGTCCATTGTAGGCCGAATCCATAAGGTACAAACATACATACATACATACATACATACAGAGCCACGAAGAGAATTTATATATAGATTACCAAATAAATAAATTCACCATAAATGAATGGTAAAACATTGATAGAACGCCGTACATACTTGGCTAAATGCTATTATTATAATAACTAGTATTGAAGGCTGCGACGGGCTAGATTATTATAAGTAACAACAGAGTTTTTGATTTTTTTTCTTTAAGTTACCTAATATATAACAGTAATTATTTTTAATTCACAGTCCTTTGTAGTCAGTTCATGGTAGTTAATAAATAGAGGTTTCAAATTTTTTAGAGTTTCCCTGTACAGTTATCATAAACATAGCAACTCATTTTTTATGGAAACCTGATATGCAAAAAGTATAACTCCAGTGGAATATGATATTAGCTGGGAAACAAACTCATTATGCCTGGCTAAGTTTAGGAATGTCGATCACGTGTGCACGAATATGAGAGTTGTGAGGGGTAGAACGTTATAAAGCTGAATTCTATGATTGAATGTCCCGTTCGTTACGATTTAAGACTCCACGCAGGGAATATATTCCTTCTATTACATTCGACAGCGACACGGAGCTCATTTAAATTCCCTTTCTAAGTACAGGCATTATTAAGGTACCCATTATTTTTACAATCATGACCATACATTTCTTTTCTAACCAAACTGGCTTGGGTTTTGACTTTACTGGTGTTTTAAAAAAGCTGGTGTTACAGCCTGTTACTAACACTCATTTCAACATATATGTGTCAAATTATAGGAGGGAATAGTACTATCTCTTTATTTCTGTTCTGTGTCTTTTCACTTCATTGTAAGTAAAATGCAATAATGATCAACAATTCTGAAATTTCTCGGATTTCCAGGTCACGTTGAGTTCATTTTTGACATTTTGATTTAGATATGTGGATGTGTATGAATATTGATATAGCTTATCTACCACTGATTTTTCAAATATAACATAGGTTTTTGGGGATTAGGTCCAAAAATCAATTACTCCCGATTACACGCCCATGTACGCCTCAAATTGTTCTCAATTCTCAAGGTTTTTTGAAGGAAACTGCTTTACGCATTTAACACATCTCTTCTTTATTTGTAATATATGTTGTCAAAAGTAAATTTAATTGACATGTAACTTTGTTGTATCAAGGGTTACACAAGTAGGTTATTCAGCATAATGATAAGCGACAGGAAACGTGTGTGATCCTTGATATTACAAAGTTACAAGTCAATTCCATTCATTTTTGACAATATATATTACAAAAAAAGAAGAGATATGCTCAAAATTTTCAGTATCTCGGTAATATGTAACAAAAAATACGAAGATAACAATATAAAATAATACAGTAATACGAAATGGTGATGTGTATTATTGAGTAGATAACTTGCTTGAAAATTGGAAAGTAAACTGTTTATAAGGGTGCAGATGATGCTTATTTGAAACATTAATGAACAAAAAGCAAAAGAAATACTCAAGGATTGGTTAATAATTTCACAGAAAGGAAATAACTGGATGTGAATGTCTAAGACTTCTGTAAATTAATCATTTAAGGAGCGTCTAGAATAACTTCCTTACAACACGGTTTCCTCCAATTCATGTATACTTTCTAATATTCTTGTTACACATTTCTATAAACAAAGGAAACGTTACACGTCATGTTTCTATGCATGGAGTTCCCTCCATGGAATCGGTATTCTACTACTTTGGGGCTTACATTCTTGCCTCTAGACTGCTAGAATCGGTTTTCGATTCTTAATTGCCTCGATTTCATCTCACGGGAAGTGAAAAATCGTATGACTCTCGAAGAGGACGTTGAACCATCGATCCTGTGTAAAGAACCCTATTCTAAATACACCTGACTAATGCAAAATTAAGATTCCCCATAGAGAATCAACCCGGTAATGTGGCTCACCCATTACTAAAAAAAAGGTGCCAAAAATAAATGAGCCACAATTTCCACTCCTATAACAGCACCAGAAGGGGAAAGCCTATAATTTTGGGTATGATAACGTAAGAATAGAATATGTTTGTTAGGCATACAACACGTCTGATTCGTATACAACACTTTTAACAGGTCTACAACATTTGATAAGATACAGAGCGTCCGATATGTGCATAACATGTTTGATAGGTATTCAACACATTTAAAAGGTATGCAAAAGCTTTGACAGTAATATATCACGTTCGACAGTATTACAACACGTTTGAAAGATGACAAAACTTTGATAAATATACAACAGGTTCGATACAGATACAAAAAGGTGGATAGTAATGCAACACGTTTCATATGGTCAATACTAGATATTTTTTGTATTAAGAATACCATATAACGATCATAATGATGACGAACTGGATGGAGTAATACGTTTGTAAGCAATGGTATAATAACTATAGAATTGTTTTTTTTTTCTTTTAAATAGACCCTTGCCAGTGTACTAGCTATTTAAAGATGTAGCCCGTTACTGCTATTATTAGAGACATTGAGAAAGAGACATAGAAACTAAACACCTACTTGCTTTAGTAATTACAACAATGCTAGAACTGCGCTCTAGTACGTGTCTAATAGCTTCCCATCTCAAACAACACTGTAAGTTACTACTAATTAAACTGATTCATTTTTATAACCACCAAATAGATTTCCTTAACAACCCACATCTTTAACTGCATTTAAAATAATTTCTAAACACTTCACACATTTACATAATCTAAACTGAAGAAGAGTACTCATTAAAACTATGAATATGGTAATTAAAAAAAATAGGGGAATAAATTAAAGGTAGTTGGTAGATAATATAAAATGAAAGATAATTAAACGAAGTTGCGTCATTATCAGTGGTATGTCAGAAGACTTGCCTAGGGAGGAATTCTCTAGCTATTAACATTAACAAGTTAAAATTCCCTTTTACTACCTTTAATTTTAAGCACTTACCCTATTACCATACATGATCAAAATAAATAATCAGCCCTACAAAGTATTATTAACGCTATATGACCCTAAACTTTTATTACAAAACTTTCTCGTATCAAATGAATCAATTAAAAAGAAACTTTGTTTTATCATTTTAATTAAAAAAAAAATAAATATGAAATGAAATTTATCCCTTCAACTATCACATGAACCGTTATAGTACATATTGCAGAAATATGGTAATGATTCTAACCTATTAAAATTTAATATAGTATATCATAAAACGTTGGCCAGAAATATTATTTTCTTTATATTATATTCTGTTGATAAGGAGCTACAGTGTTTTCTTATTTTTCTAAAACGAAAATTTTTTTAAACATATACGGTTATTAATACCATCTCGAGAAGACACAAATACTATTTATAAACAATTCGAACCACTGATTTAGTGACCAAGGTAAACGCCCAAGCGGTAAACCAACGACGCAACCCGAGAGATTTAGGAAAAAATATCAATGCATAGATAAATAAGAGAACAAGGTAGCATAAGAAGGTATGTATCCGTATTTAAAAGAAAATTCATTATAAAGAAAAATTGAAGTATTTAAAATATAAATTGATCCGTAAATGTGGTCCTATGATAAATTGCTTCAGGACTGTCGGTTCGATCGTCGATCACTCTCAAATGATTGCAAACCACACAACTTATTGACGTAGTGGCCCAGTGGATTGTGTGCTCGCTTCTGGACTGGTAGATCTCAGAATCGATTGTCGTACTCTCTTTTGATTTCTGTCTTGTGGGAGGTAAAGTAAAATCTGAACACGCCGTACCTTAAGAAGATCTTAAACTATCGTCTGTAGATGTCAGGTACTTCTTAAAGATCCCTATTCTAAATAGACTTGAATTAGATGAAATTTGGGAATCCTAATGCAAAAGCATTAGGGGCACACAGTACTCTCATGAGGAATCTCATCAGAGGTGCCACTTTGCAGTAGAATTTTGGTGCGACACTTAAATTCAATGACTAACTTTTACACTTACTGACTTACTCACTTAACTTTTCTGTATTCATAACTTTCTGTAGCAGAATTTTATTTTATAGCTGTCCCATTTTTTCTTTTCCAATGTCATAAACGCTTTGGTATTGTTCTAAAGCTTTTTGGTAAAAAATTCTTTACTTTCCGATCAGTTATCAAACACCTCAGAAATATGATCTGAAGACATTAAGTTCTGGAAGACATAAACATGGATCAGTCGTACATAAAGAGAGTGCCTGTGGCGCCCAAGATTCGACAAAAATATTCCCATATATAACAGAAATAACGATAGATAGCATGTTAAACTATTATTACTTATCAAAATATTATCATTTTCTGTCGTTGCCATTAATGGTGATGATCATTACAAGCGTTTCATTTATATAATTTCATGTTTTGACTCTGAAGATCACTTTTTACGGTTGAAAGATCTTAGTCTTTTTTTTCTGATTTTTCACAGCAGTTTGGACGTTTTACTGGTATATATTTATTTGGTCATCAATTAAACTTACATTCTCTGAAGATGTAATAAGTTACAGTTTGATGAAGTAACAATACTTCACATTTCAGGTTAACTTTTCGCATACTTTTAATAAAAAGTATTCAAAACATAATTTTGAAATATTCTCTAAAAAAAAAATGAACCCTAATGATAACAGCACGATGACGATAACAGCACTTGATAGAATGGGTCAAAATCACGGAAGCATTACATCAAAATAAATGGAACAATCATTACTGGAAAGGAAACTGAAATGTCTTAAGATAATTTATTTTATCTAATTTACAGAAATGTCTCCGTTTTAGTAAGAACCAGAAGAAATCCATTACTCTGTTAATAACCTCCTCTTCAATTACACTTTTCAAAAGAAGGTTAGATAATTAAAGTAGTCAAGACGGGTTTACTTTCAGAGATCTAGTAGACTTTAATGAAGGAAAGGTAACAAGCTCAGGAGGGTTTAAAATGAGATATCATTTCGAAAATGGTAGAGAATTCCCTTCTTAGGTCAAACGAAATTCAACTCTTAATGAGAAAAAGAGATCCCTGACAGAAAAGGAGTGAGAAAATGACTTCCAACCATGAAGAAGAAGTTTAAATATTTACGATCACAAAAATTGGAATTAAAACCAAATTAAATTTGAATTTAATGTATTTTTATAAAACAGTTTTACTTGGATTCAATTATTATCTAGTTGTAGAGAGCCAACTAGGAAGATTTTAATAAATTTAGGTTAATATTAATTTGGAATTAATAACTTTCATAATTTAGATCTTTCTGAGTACTGGAATAGTCCTGGAATACATTAATTTTCAACAGCCATTTGATTCGATACAGGTACCTGGGAGTCTTACCAATTATCCATTATTTTATTAGTTTTATGTTTTGGGGGGTTTTATGATCTTGACCCAATTCCAGAGAGTCTATGCAAGTTTACATATATGTGTCAAAGTCTAAACTACAGTAAGGAAATTAGACAGAAGACTGATACTGAGTATGAGTAGAACTCTGACGAAGACCGCTTATTTTGATTAAAAGATCTTAGTTTTTCTTTCCATTTCATATTATGGTTTAATCTATATAAATAAAATAATGATTTTGTCTGTACATTGCTTAGAACTGACTCAATTCAAGTTTTCTTTACGTTTCATACATTGGAGAAACCGAATCCACCCTTAGAAAAATTTCTGTCGGTTTGTCTGTTTGTCCGCAAAACTTTGTCACAAGTAAACTCAGCTACCATAAGACATATAAAGCTGAAACTTTTACAGTAGATTTGGGTAGGTCTAACTTAAAATATAGGCTCTGAATTATTTCGAAATTCAACGTAGAAGTGAAGTTATGGACGTTTAAAGCAAAAACGTTTGTCACAAGTAAACTCAGCCACAATAAGACATGGCGAGCTGAAACTTTGACACTGGATTTGTGTATGCTTAACTTAAAATATGGGCTCTAAATAGATTCAAAATTAAGTACAGAAATGAAGTTATAGGGCTTTAAGCGTATTTTTCTAACTTCAGAGACAAGTTTGTTTTGAAAATACACAGGTGTGGCAAGTAGGTATTGTTAGTTGATTTTAATTTCATTGGAGCATATGAATATATTGCGTATTTGACATCTTTGAAAAGGTGTTTCCCAGGGTTGAGGATGTACTATCCATTACGAATAAATAGTTTTGTAAACGAGCAATTCTCAACTCTTAATAATAATGAACAGGCAGGAAAAATCAACAAACAAGTTCTTACGCTATATCATACCGAGGAAAGAACTTACAAGTCAGTAAAGAAATTGGATTAGTGATGAAGAAGCAGTTCATTATCTAATTGAATTTCTTGACTCTGAATTTATTTCTCCTGGACTGCCTGCTCATGAGTAAAAACTTCAAGTAGGAGCACCAATCATGCTGCAATTTAGTAGCAGTAACAAATTTCATGTTACGAAACATGAGTGCCCCAAAACTGTGCAACGGGACACGACTCTGAGTTCGTGCTCTACACAGATATGCCATAGAGGCGGACATAATGACTGGATGTGGTATTGGGGAGTCTGTGTGTATACTACACATACCATTGATTCCGAGCCACTGTCTGTTTACGTTGAAATGATTGCAAAGTCCGGTCAGAGTCTATTTCGCAATGACGTTAACTAAGTCGCAAAGGGAGACTTCATCTAACGCAGGAATACAAGGTAGCGAAACCAAGTTTTTCTCACATGGTCAAATGTAGTTTACTTGCTCAAGGGTCAGAGGTTTCAACTCTTTCTTCTACCATGAACCTGAAGGACAGACAGCTAATGTAGTGTATTCAGAGGCATTTGTTTAACACTGTAGTAATAATGGTATTTTCTACTGTTCTATAATTTCTAATGACATTTTGGAATACCAAAAATGACGGAACTTCTGATTCCGTCAAAGACGGGTACGTTTGCTATGTATTATATATAACCATAAACTTTTTTTAATTTAATATTTGCTTAATAAATACACTGGTAATAATGTAAGGTATAGGACCAGAGTAACCCAGTGGCTTGCGTGATCGCCAATGACAGTAGTGCAAATGTATTATAAATAAATGTAACAAACAAATATTTTTTTGAATTTAAAATGTGGATAATATAAAAAATGGTAATAAAGTAAAGGGATCTGGCCAGGGTAGCCAGTAGCTTGCTTGCTCGCCGATGACAGTAGTGCAAATGTATTATAAATAAATACAACAAAAATAATTTTTTTTAATTTAATATTTGCGTAATATAAACACTGGTAATAAAGTAAGGTATGGAACCAGAGTAGCCCAGTGGCTTGCGTGCTAGCTTTTGACTGGGAGCACGTTAATTAGAACTAACTCATTTCAACTTTTCTTTCCGTTTCATACTTCAGAGTAGCCACATGTGCCCTTACAATAATTTCTGTCTGTCGGTTTGTCCACAAAATATTGCTACCATAAGACATGTAAAGCTGAAACATTGATTGTAGATTTGTGTATGTCTAACTTAAAATCTAATCTTTGTATACAGAGGCATTTGTTTAGCACTGTACTAATAATGGTATTTTCTACTATTCTATAACTTCTAATTGTAGTATTAGTATAATACTATAATTGATATTTTGGAATACCAAGTATAATAGAATTTTTGATTCCGTCAAAGACGGGTACGTTTGCTAGTAATATATATATGAAGAAAAAGAACACATAAAGAACGAGAATAATAATTCGATTAATATTTTGAACCGAAGTTCGTCATCAGGATGATGACCTCTTCTTCTTCCTTTCAGTCTCCTCCTGATGACGAACTGTGGTTCAAAATATTAATCCAGTAAGTGTTCTCGTTCTTTATGTGTTGTTTTTTTTCAGTTATTATCTGTCCGGTTTGGATTATTTAGTAGTTTCATTTATTATACATATATATATATATATATATATATATATATATATCGATGCGATGTTGACCAATGGGAGTAGAGTTACAGGTCCAAGCGTAAGGTCCCAGTTGCCCGCTGCTCAATGGTCACAAGGTCAACCTTACGCTTGGACCTGTAACTCTACTCCCATTGGTCAACATCGCATCGAATCATATTCCTTTCCCCGGACAACCCATAGAATAAAATATATATATATATATATATAGGTGTATAATAAAATCGGGATTCGGTCAATTTTCCAGGATCAAAATCAAACTCTCAATGCCGACGTTTCGGTTTTATTTAAAACCTTTTTCATAGGCCTACAAACAAAGGATGACAAGAAATCATATATAAACATCAACATATAACTAACATCAAAATGGAATATTACAATTGTGAAAAAACAAAAATATATATACAAGTAGAAGTAATAGAAAAGCAATAAATATTTTTATGAACTTACAGAAGTCAGAATTTTTGAATTAGAAAAATGTCATTTTTCTAATTCAAAAATTCTGACTTCTGTAAGTTCATAAAAATATTTATTGCTTTTCTATTACTTCTACTTGTATATATATTTTTGTTTTTTCACAATTGTAATATTCCATTTTGATGTTAGTTATATGTTGATGTTTATATATGATTTCTTGTCATCCTTTGTTTGTAGGCCTATGAAAAAGGTTTTAAATAAAACCGAAACGTCGGCATTGAGAGTTTGATTTTGATCCTGGAAAATTGACTGAATCCCGATTTTATTATACACCTATTCTATCCAACGGTTGATATATTATTGAATTTGTTATATATATATATATAATTTTCCTTGCTTTCCTGTTCCTTGTTTCCTCTTGGTGTTTAGTTGTAGAATTTATATAGCCATCTAGTGGTCAGCCTTGGTCTACCTCTCAAGCCACATTTATCTCTTGGTGAACACGATGGATACCAAAATAATGAAGTGAGTTTTTTTCAGTGTTTTTCAATATTTTTCCCTGTGCTTAATTACATACATATATAAAGGAGGATCACAAAGACAACACGTCAAATTATATTTAAAGAACTAACTCAACTTACAGCAACATTTCATCTTTTGTTGTCACCAGAAATTAGAAGTGACCCACAGGGCCGTCAAGCAATTACGATATATATATTGTTACACTATTTTTCTTTATTATCGAGGTTTGGTCTAGTTTCAATAATTCAACACCTTTAAGCCAACATTTAGTCTATATTTGTAGACATCTTCAGGGCTATATCAATACAGAATTTAATTACAATAACATGAAACATAATATTGTAATATATTTAATAATGTAATAATAATATAATAACATATAATAATATAATTATAATAATAATATAATATAATAATGCATTTAATATTGTAATTAAATTCTGTATTTAAGAATCTTGTAGAAGATGTCTACAAATATAGACGAAACGTCGGCTTAAAGGTGTTGAATTATTGAAGCTAGACCAAACTTCGATAAAAAAAGGAAAATGAGGGTTAAATATATGTAGTCGTGATAAGGAAAACATTCGTATATATATTGTTTCTGTCAGCTTAATACATATGTATATATATTAAGTACAATTTTAATACATAAAACACTATTAACGACTCACTTTATTATTTCGAGCCCATCATCATCACGGAAGGCTGTTTCTTGAGAGGTCACAACCAAACACAAGAAAAAATTAACAAAAAAACTATGCATTGAGGTCTCTTTAATGTCATCAGACAGCAACTTTAAAATAAATACAAAAAACAGTTACAGAGGAGTGAAGTGAAATCAATGAAGATAGAAGATACAAAAATTACAAATTATTAGAACAATGAAAAATGAACAAATAAGGAAAAGAGAGAAAAAAAAATAATAACACGAACAAATACCAAAGAATGATGTCTCTAGGTTATAGAGGAATAATCATCAGTTTTTTAATCACGGCGTTTTCTATTATATTCCTTTCCAAGTATGATGATAGAAAAATAAATTCCTTGCCATCCTCTCATATATATACAGTATCTTCAAAAAAACAATACAAAAGGGAGAACAAACATTTTAGGGTAAACTGAGAAGAGATTCGGACAACAAAGGCGATACAACGGAGCAGGTCTCCAATCAACCCACCCAATTTCTTCTCTCTTCATGACGGTTAAACCAAAAATTAGAGACTGTAAGTGTATATCTATTTATTGTTTACCAATAATTTACCCCAAAACTTATATATTTGCATGTCTATTGTTGTTACATCAATTGATGTTGCATATTCATTGAAAGCATAAAGTCATTAAGTTTGTAGAGTAAGAAAAGCAAATAAATAGTTGAAACAATGGCAAGGTAATAGCAGGGCTTTGCCAAAGCGGCTTTTGCAGCGTTTATACATTTGACTGGTTGGCTGGAAGGGAGACGCGGCCGGAGGAAGAAGCCTGAATTGAGTTAGGCACTGGTAGCAGGGTGGAGGAGGCTCTGGCGCAGCCCGAATGCTAATGCCGACCACTGCCTCCGGCTCCCTCTTTCTTGCTGGTTCCAAGTCTCTGCTTCCCCGCAGCTTCATTAATTATGCACCATGTTCAATACTTGTCAGAGCTCCAAAAACAAAGACTTAATGATTTTATATACAATACAAAGGAATTTCTTAATGAATTTCTAACGACGCAAGATTTCCTGTAGAAACTATTGAAAAAGCGAATCGATTTAAATTAACCTAAAAATTGCATAAAACATTTCATAAATTTCCCATTAAAAGTTGAACTATATCCAGGTTTTTACCCGATTCATACAAACGACACTCATGCATTAATTATACGTATAACTTTAACAGGATAATTTGAGATATTAGGTTTACAATATACTCAAAAAAAGTAAATGAGTCATCAATAACTAGTTTTATCACAAACGAATTGGCATTACTAAAAATTTTAGCTTCTCCCACAATATATTTGTTTGACAGGAAATTACATTGCATACTATATTTGAGAAAACCATTCAAAATCACAAGCTATCACACGGTTGTTTACATATGAAGAATCCGCTGCAAAACGTTCAGAATCAAATCAACCGTTCAAATAATCATAGGATCGGTAATGAAGAAATGTGTGTATGTAGTGCTTTAACAACTTCTAATACATTACAATAAAATTGATTTTTATTAATTACTAAAGAAAAATATTAAGTATTCATCGATTCAAAAGAACAGATTTTCACTTAATTAAGACTATTTTGATGAAGAATATACAATCTTATCTCGTAAATCTCCTGTCTGGACTTCCGGTTCTTTCTATCTTCACGTACTATTTTCATTACACTTAGTATTCCATAGGATTAGAATTACATTATAAGAAATATTGGATAGTATTTAATTCTTACAAATAACCTCTTTGGTGCTAACAAGGATATTATTATTCTAATACTATTTTGATATCAAATAAAAGATATACAATCCCATATGCCAATACATTTACCATATATATGTTTATATTACATCCAATATAATAATACTATATTATATTATTTATAATATATATAAATTATATATTATTACTATAATAATAGTAATAATTTGTCTTGGGAAAGAGGAAGTATAGCTGCTGATACTGAGCCTGTATGATATCAGGTACTCACAGAGTCCACTACAATAAACAAAATATAGGACAACGAATGTGGAATGAACCTCCCTAGCAATATGAATACTTCATTACCACTCATAACTATAATGGTGATAATGAACAAATGGACCACCATTTACACCCCTAAAATATCTCTGAGTGCCCTTGTAGGCTGTGCCCTGAGGAGTAGGTTTGTTTTCAATGCCCACTCTTACCTGCGTGGGCATTGGAAACAAGCAAACCAACTAATAAGAATAATACTCACATTAACTCCAACACAGACATGAAATATTAGAAACAATAATAACTGAAGGCCGAAATACAGATAATATTTTACGATCAAATTTTTTGATTATTTAAAATTTAAATTATTTATTGTTTGAGATGTTCACTCTAACAAGTATAACACGTATATTTTTCAAATTATTCCAACTGGAAGTTTAAATGTGTTTGAATTAGTATTTACAAAATAAGTTCAAAACATAACTGAAGTAGGAGCCCTTAAGATAAACTCATATTTCACTGCTTAAACAAGGAATTGTTTTACTAAGTAATACTCTTCAAGATTACCGTAAAAAAGGATTGTAAGAAAGCAAAATATGATCAAATTCTCAAGTTGTTAAATATGTACCAACTTTTTAGACTTAAATTTTACAAATAAAAGCAAGATTGAACGGCTGGCATTCTATCTAAGAGGCGGAAACAATTTATTGGTCTAACAGAAGCAGCAAAGGAAAGGGAACTAAGTGAATTATGCGATTAAATTAGGCGGTATACCTAGTTATGAATAGTGAAGGGGGCCCGGAGGACAGTTATGAATGGAGGGGCAAAGTAGGGCGGTATTATTGATCAATGCACACAGATAGAAGGGATGTCCCACATAGACCCGAGGTCCCAACTTCCGCCCCTTTCCCACAAACTGCTTTTGACAGTTTTTAAAACTTCTTTTATCGCTTCATCGTTACCTTATTTTCAATGAATAAAACATAATAATAGAACTTTATGAAAGGATTCAAATAAATGGGTTACAATCTGAGAACTTCACTAAACTCCAACAAAAAATGTTCTTAAATACAAAGCACTGGTATCGTTAATATTATGAATTTTTGCCGTCAACCTTTATTTACACTTTTTGTTGGTAAATAAACAAATACATTTTTTTTAATGGTTTATTTTCCATACATCACAATTCTAAATAGTTCTTCCACTTTAGATATGACCTTAAGATTGAATTCCTTTACGCCACTACAGAATACAACTAAACAACTTTTTATATAGTAGTAAAATTACGTATGAAGCATATCTTTATTAGTTTAATAGATCACGCCTCACATGAAAGCCACATGTCTTCTATATGAAAGACACATGACACTCCACATGAAAACCATATGAGCTTCTTCATGAAAGCCACATGAAATCACATTGGCCTTTGGACTGGTAGATACCTGGTTCATTATCCACTCTGGTCCTCGATTTATTCACTTGCCAGGTGAATAAATCTGAACACGTCATCCCTCGGAGACGATGTTATACCTTCGGTCCCGAACCTGTACAATGTCAGGTTTACTCATTAAAGATCCTTTTTCTAAATACACTTGAGATAGGCAATCTACATTGTGTTGTGTCACAAAGGGCCAGTTTTATCTTGTGGGACTACCACAGCAACCTAACCAAACCAAACCTTGATTAAATAGGTCATAACTTTAGAGCTCATTCAAACCTATATTATTTTATAAGAGATATAGAAAAAGGTTTTGCTCACCGTCCCTCATTGAAAGCGTAAAGCGGTCGGTAGATAGACTGTACGACGTCAAGTACCCATCGAACCACTTCCTGGTTAAAAAGCTCCCCACTGCCATCTTTACTACCACTACTACTACTACTACTACTAGTGATATATTGACTTGTCTAAAATTGTGGGTTTGTTTTTAATTATTAAAAAAGGATAGGAGGAACACGGTTGTGAATTCGTTTCGCTGAAGAATCCTAAATTATAATTCATTTCACTGAAGAATCCTAAATTATAATTCATTTCAAGCTACAAACTAAAAAGAAAAGAGTACTGAATTTGTAGTCAACAAAGTAATTGAAATCATGATGGATTTCAAATGAAAATAAGTAAAAAGTGATTGTATTATGCAGAAAAAGTATACAACTAAATTAATTGAAAGTTTGCTGCTAGATATTTAAGAAGATATTATTATCAACCGCCATACCTCGTCTATCGCTGGTGAGGTTGCCCGACCGGTTTCGCAATGGCTGCATCATCAATGGGGACTAATGTAACCTTTCAAAATCACGGATATAAATACCTATTTTAACTCAATGGTGCCAATACATATGCCTAAATTTCCTGCTTAACAGTTTTAATGATAACCTAATAAACGAACAAACTAAGCACCAGGCAGACATAATATTTACCAATAAAAAACATGAAAAGACGACAGGATGGACAGGAGAGAGACGACTTAAATTGTAAAAGACAAAAAACAGATTAAAAAATAAAATAAAACCTTTAGGTACGAAATTTGGGCATATATATTGGCACCATTGAGTTAAAATAGGTATTTATATTCGTGATTTTGAAAGGTAACTTTAGTCCCATTGATGATGCAGCCATTGCGAAACCGGTCGGGCGACTTCACCAGCGATAGACGGGGTATGACGGTTGATAATAATATGTTATTTACGAACCTCTGTGGTACCAACAATGTGCAGATATTTAAGAATATTCAAACGATGCAAACATTAATCTGGAAGTTCAAAACAGAAATATTACAATTAAAAAATTGAAATAATTAAAAAATTATTTACAGGAAATGCACCTGAAATAACTCACAGCGATTAATAAAAAAAAAAGAAAGTAAAATCCTTATATCCGGATAAGTAATTAAAAGAAGCACTTCAAAAAGTACTGAAAGAAAAGTGCTTAAAGAGTTGCAAAGTAGTACCATCTATTGAGTTGAAAATGCATATTACAAAAAAATATATATTATGGAGAAATGAGACATCTGAATGAACAACTATATAATGACAGTTAATCATTGAATAATAACAAATAAAACTAATGCAACTGTTTTTGACTTTCACACATCAAGCGAATGTCTGTAGTCATTTACAAATAAAGAACAGGGTAAAGAGAAAAGGAAAACACTAAAATGCATATAGCACGAGCGCGGTAGAGTTCGTTCAGAATTTAGAAGAAAGAATGAATTAATTTATAATTTAGAGTCAGAAAAAACGAATTAATGTAAGAATGAATTAGAATGAAGACCAATCTGGAATGATAATAAGACTAATTAATGTAAGAATGAATTAGAATGAAGACCAATCTAGAATGATAAGAAGACTAATTAATCTAAGAATGAATTAGAATGAAGACCAATTTAGAATGAACTGTACCATATGGTTATACTTATATAAGTTTCTTAGTCTCAGGTGTTCAGTAATTTAATAACGAGGATTCTCTAAACGGCTATTTCTACACATTGTCTTTCAATTTATAGTGCCATTCAACAGATATTGCATTCATAAACAAAAATACAACCAAAGGAAAAAAATTAAACGGCCATTTGGTTCAAAAGATTTTCATAAATAAAATTATATTAACCATTTTATTTCTCACTATAAAGTCAGTTATAATGAACGGTTCAAATAAATCATCTACGTAATCTGGTCAAGGTTTTCTAAACTTCAAAGTGATAATAGAATAAACAAGATATTAATAGAATTTTAAATTCTACTTCTTTATTATAACTTTAATGATTCAATAAATGTATGAATCAACCACATTTTTAATGAATAGTTTGCACAAATAATTAAAATTAATGAAATGCATAATGAAGCTATAGGAGTTTTTTTTTAACAAAAAGAACTCTTCCATTAGGAGTTGTTAAAGAAGTAGCAGAAGAATGAAAGCAAGAGGGAGCTGGTCTTCTATTGTTTCAATGCACAATGCTTTTCTTGGGAACAATTTGACACCCGCCAATATTAAACGATGAAAAAAGCTTTTGCTTGTGTTTTTTTTCATTTTTGAATGTTTTAATCAAGTCTTTTGACTTCCGGATGATATGTTGCAACGCTAATGAAATGCTGTTTTAACTACATTGTTGTAGCGCAGGTTAGGTAAGGTTGAGTGGCAGTCCACACCCACCCACAAGAGAACGCTCCCAGGCCGAGCATTAGCCCTTTGTGATGCCACGCAAAGCAGACTGATTCTACAGTGGGAATCCTAAATGTTGCCTAACTCAAATGCATTTAGAGTAGGGATCTTTAAAGAGTATCTGACATGGTCGAAACAACCGACGGCTTAACGTCCTCTCCGAGGGACGACGTGATCAGATTTATTTACTTTTTACGTGAATAAATCGAGGGCCAGAGTGGGTATTGAACTCCGGAGTCAATTCAGATTAAAGTCGAGCATGTTGCCACTGAGCTCACCTGACCCTCTAAAAGAATTATAGCCTACCGAAAATAATATTAAATTCAGCAATAAATTTATAGTCAGAAAAATCCAAGAGTTATTGAAGAACACGAGGACATAGGAATCAGAGCGAGAGTCGCCGGCAGTCAATTGTAAAGCAGTTTACTTTGAGATATGGGGATGTATAATAAGTTATTGTCAGCGAAGAAGAATACATATTTTAATATATTTCAGTTGTCATCACTCTTTGTCATTTATACAATTCTTCTTTCGTATATCTGTTGTTTACGATTTTTTTTTGTAATTGCTGTTACAGTATTCTTTTTAAATTTTGTTTTTCACTACATATACCGGAGTCAGTGGCCCCGAGAACTTGATATGACATACCATATACCACATACTTTATAATATACAGTTAATTTAACACAAAAAATGTCACTTCATTTTTCACTTCCATGGGGTGGGGGAGGGAAGAGCCCAAATGTCTACGTGCTCGCCTCTGGACTGGTAGATTCGAGCTTCGGCAACCACTGTTAACTTCGATTTATTCTGAGCATTAAAAATCTAAATATTTATTAATAATAATTAATTAAATCTGAGCATTAGCCCCTCGGAGGGGAAGTTAAGCCATTGGTTCTGACCCCCACTCAGGCACTTATTAAAGGTCCCTACTCCAAAGGCATTTGACTTAGACAAAAGTTTGGCAGGATGTTCATTTTATGTTACCACAAAGGCCAATCTTTGGATTATGTGTGTCCTCTCATGAGATGGTCACCGCAACCTAACCTGTCCTAATCTACTTGAACACACATATTACATAGCGGTGTATAACAGACCTAACATTCTATATACCTAGCAACAAAGTTTTTAACCATCTCCCAGAGGCTGCGTGTAAAAGAGTTTCAGTGTTACATATTAAAATACTACGGTTATTTACTGTAGTTAAACAACAAAACCATGAAAGTAAACGCAATTATGCTAACCAACAGACAACTACAATTCACATGGAAACCTGTTTTGAGCAAAGTTATTAACTACTTTGGCGTTGTCCGTTCTGTTATTAATTGAAAGAGGTTTTAGTTGAAGGGTATTGTCAAAAGTAAAGATGTTTTTAATTAAGCTAAGTGGAAGTCACTCAAATCAACAAACATTACAGCACACAAACAAGCTAGCTGTTTACTGCAAAAGTTCTTTAAACAAATTAATAATTTACCATGTGTAAAGATAGAGTGAGAACGAAATGGTAATAGTATATAAAATACTTTGCTCCAAACAACATTCAAAAACTAGTAGGCAAACAAATTAGAACTTCAGCGAACTGCAGGCTTAATAACAGAGACACAGACAAAGAGTACTATAGTCACAATCCTTTGATTTAATTTCACGTAGAATATGTTCTCAACCTTTGTTTATTCAACCAACGATTTTATAAAAATACCAAATATCCTACAGTTTATAAACTCCAATGTTATTATAGAGTAATGTACTTATAGTCAACAATGTGTATAACTTAATACATGCATTACATTACCTACAATTAAGTAAAATACTACTTCATTACTGATGTAACGACCAATAAATGGATTAGAGCAGGTATTCACAGCCTCCAGTTAGGTTCAATAAAAGAAATTAACATTTTATCTCATAATTTCTTACTCCCTCTACTAGTAACAAACCGATTTTTTTCAGGCTAACACTGACAGATTTCAGAGTAATCCACAACAGTTATGTACTACTGGTAATAATATTCCCTTAGTTAGGTGACAGCCCCTAGGGTGTCGTGCAAACAAGCAGAAGTTCCAAGGAACATTAATTTCCTTCCTTCCTTCCTTCTATTGTGTTTGCCATGTATTTTATTTTCATTTCAGTATAGCACATCTAAAGTGGTTTACACTCACCTTTACTGTTAAGTATATTCTTTTTCAGAAAAAAATAACAATTAATTTAATTAATAAACCTTTTAATGTTAGCACTACATTATTATGCAAATGTAATTGGAATTTTTGTTTACAATTGGCTAACGCTTGAAGGTTTGTTTCTATTGAATGATAGTATTGAATAATCAACAGAAACACGCACTTTTCAGTCAATTTAGATCTCTTTGTCACCCATTGACAGAAATTATCATTTTAATCAGAAAATGCAATGAAAGGAATTAACGATGTCCTCTGGTGGATATCAATCAGCGAAATAGAGCGAGGGATTTAATTATACAGTCAAATTGTTTTGGTTATCATTTCAGATAGATAACTGAGCAAAACAAATTAAAAGGAAATATTATAAATATCATTCTATTGTAAATTGTTTAATATACATTTCATTTTAAATTATTTGAGCGTATATGTAATATTTGTCAACATTATCTTTCAAATTAAATATGATTTATTTCGATTAACTACCGGTTATTAATAATTGTTAAAACTTTAATAAGACGTTTACTTTTAATAAATTACGTGTGCTGAACTTTGAGTTTTTAATCCGACAACAAGCTAAATGTGAAACAATAGTTGATCTATTCAGTGTTGTATTGCATTTTGCAATAACTCAAACTTCAAGAAATTTCTATTATGGATTAATCGAATAAATTAAATATTTCAATATACTAAATCAATATTTCTATCTCTCAAATAACTATTAATTGTTTTGGTATATTTTCTACGATATTTGTAACTATAAAGAAACATCTCCTATTCTGTTGTACTGGGTGACCATAAAATCTCTAATAATTGATGAGATATCTTAACATGATATTAATTTTATATTTAATTTAATTTAATTTATCATACGTAAATAATATACGTATTTATTCAGTATTATAAATTAATTTAATTTGTATAAATATTCTAGAAGCACTGGTTTATGGGAGCTGGCGCTTGCCACCTGAGTAATGAGTACGAATGACAAACAGTCATTTTCAGAGCTTTGTAAATTTCTAATTGACTGACTTAACTTCAGGTAAAGTCAAAAACTAACATTTTTAGTATATCAATCAAAATTGTTAAAATATAGTAATGTAAATTTTCATTCTAAACTAATATTTCAATTGCAAGTATGTTAGTAACTCCTACAATTCGGAAAGAACTAGATAAATGCTTGCTGCAGCTATTGACAAATCATAAGTACAGTAAAATGTCATCTGAATGTATATTATATCATGAAATATAACGATGATAATTATTTACTCACTCAATAATAACAAAACCATTGTTAAACACGGCTTTCTTAAACTCATTTATCTACCCAAAGAAAAAATTAAATTTATAACTTCTAGTAAAGCTGTTTGTAAGAATGAAAAAAGACTCGAACAATGGATGAAAAATAAATAAATTAACGTTAAGATAGAGTTATACACAAAAGAGAAATAAAAAGGACAAAAAAATGCATGAAAAGTGTATAAAGAGTAAGATAGGTCAGTTATCCAATACACGATGCTGACCATATCACCCTCTGCAAAACAGCCCTGGAGCGTAATATATATCGCAGGATATCTGGAAGAGGAATACAGGGAAAATTAAATCCTTATTTGAGTTGATATAATGCGAAGTCTATAGGGTCGCCTTAAAGGGGTTGATTAAAATATTCATGTTATAAAGAGCTAAGGTCTTCTACGAATCTAAAACTAGCGTTCGTTTCATTTTGCTTGCTGTATCATTTGAGGATAAAATAATGACTATCAGTGCATCGCGACTGATTGCATACAGTATCATACATGATACAGTATAACCTTCATTCCTCCTTTTATGCTCAATTACGTTCTTCATTTCAAACTTTGTATAAACAAATCTTTCTACAGAAATGAAAGAAAGGTTTGTTTTGTCTGTACTTTGCTAAGAACTGACTCATTTCAAGTTATCTTTACATTTTATACATTAGAAAGAAACCGAATCCACCAATGAAAAATTTCTGTCTGTTTGTTTATCCAAACATTTCGTCACCAGCAAATTCAGCCACCACAAGTCAGAGCACGCTAAAACTTTCATAATTTGTTCGCTTTAAGAATGTGAGCTTTACCTACCCCCGTACTGAATAAGAAGTTTTCAAATAATAAAGTCAAATTTGAGCTCAGATATAACGCTACAAAACGTAAAAGAAACGCCAGATCTAATAAAAGTTATGGATTGTACTAGTAATGATATTTTCTACAATTCTATAATTTCTAAGAATATTTTGGAATACCACGTATCATCTCTGCATTTTTATAAAGTACCTGTCAAAGACTAGCACTTTATTTAAGTGCTAGTTTAATTATAATTTAAATAGTCAGGTATTAACAAAAGTTAACATTAACAATGATTTAGGTGTTATTTTGACTCTATGCTTACTTATAAAGGTTGCTAGTTTAATTATAATTTAAATAGTCAGATATTAGCAAAAGTTAACATTAACAATGATTTAGGTGTTATTTTGACTCTATGCTTACTTATAGAGGTTATATCAAGCATATTATTATATAGTATTGAAAACTTCAGTCGTTATCACCCTTCATTCTAATTCTTATATCAAAATTATATGATCACCATGTCACTAGCGGCTTGCCAGGATTAGAATTCTCGTCTATCCTATGGTCCCCTCATTAATGCTACCTCACTCATGACATGGAAAGAGTACAATGGAGATTTTTGAAAACTTCCAGCTTGTTTACTACACATACTCTTTCTTCTCAGGGGCTCAGAGTAACCAGTGACTTCCTGACCTCTGGACTGGTAGATCCAGGCTTCGATACCGACTCTGGTAGTCGATTTATTCACACGGAAGGTGAAAAAAATCGGAGCACATCGTCCCTCGGAGAGGACGTTAAGCCATCGGTACGATGTCCGATAATCGTTAAAGACTTCTACTTTAAATACCCTTTAGTTAAGCAAAATGTAGGTCTCTCAATGTAGAATGATCTCAATGTTTGAATGATTTGTAGAGCCAAATCTTTGGCCAATGTGCGTCCTCTTGTGGGACGGACACTGCAACCTACCCCCATCAATTACTACAGCCTACTAAGGTTTCTAAATTTAGAAATTATTGAAATCCATCGGAAAAATTTCATTCTAAACTTCCTACATAAATTATTAAATTCTAAAATAGATTCCCCTGAGTTATTGAGCAATATTAAATTTAATATTCCTTCCCACAATTTGTGCCAACCACAAAAATTCCAAGTTCTTTGGGTAAATGTAATTAAAAATACTATTCACCCCTTCATGGGATGTTAAGATAGGTGAACAATGAAGATTTTTATTTTTAACGATAATATTATAATAACGTGGTTGTTTTAACTAAGTTTATTTATTATTTAAATTTTAGTTCCTAATGTTATCTTCCTTAATTTTAATAATGAATTAGTTTTGAAGCGAATAAATTGTGGAAGGATAATAACTGTTTCCTTTATTATTTGTATTATGTAATTACCAGTCTTATTGATAAACAGTATTGGGGTTTTTGTATTTTATGTAGTAGGCTATCGACTCTTTCGAAACTAAAATAGAAGTAAGAAAACTTGAATAACTACGAGCATTTTTAATCCATAATAAACCAATAATAAGTAGACTGTGAAAGTTCCAATTCATTTAGTCTGATTTAATTATTAAAGCGGTTGAATAAAATTTATACAAGTTTAGAAACTTTAATAATACATAAATTTAAAATTAACTTATAACTCAAGCGACTGACTTTTTGATCTAGTTTTCTTCTTAAATGATAAAGTACCTTTCATTGAAAAACTTTATTCTCAAACTTATTTTTAATTAGAGGTTTGATAAATTGCAAAGTGGTTTGTTAAAAATATTGCTAATTTCGAAATTATAAAAGTTCAGAATGTTTCAACTGAGTATTTGTGCAAAAAACACTTCAATTGAAAGGCCTCTCTTCTGGTAAGATCTCTCATTTTTTTTGCATTGTTCCAATTATGCAAAGTTCTTTAAATTTATTAATTAAAGTTCTTTAGTTGTTCATTAATTTGTGGTACTTAAATAACTACATAAGATTCGTATCTCGGCTGATCACTACTAAAGCCAAGCACTCTTCTTGACAATAGATTTAACACGTCAAAAATGGAAACCTTGTGAACGCTATCCCTCAGTAAGTGCCAGTTCCGACACAATGCCTGATCAGAGACTTGTTAGCTCTCTTCATTGTAATCAACTTTAGTGAAATAAAATTTAGAACTCATGATGTATAATGAAAGCCCTAATGTGGGAAAGCCAACAACGAAAATGGTGAAACACAATGTAGGTGGTATCCAAGTTACGACCGCGCTCGCTTCAAACGGACCCATCGTAAGTCAGTTTGGTCGTAAGTCAGATCATTAGGATTACATAGAAAATTGTCGAAACTAATGTTGTACTCTAGGATGAATAACATCAGTCTGTTGCATTTTTAAGTACCTTTTTGGATATCAGTTTGTTTACGAGTATCAATCTTATGCATTTTTAGCAGAAAGAGAACTGTCAAAGGAGAAGGGTAAGACTCTGCCACGTCGTTTAGGTGTAGGGTATGCATTTAAAAAAAGATGTGATGGAGCTTGAAGGATAAAATTCCAGAATTTAGATAAGAGTGATACAGCTTGGACTACTTATTATGGGTATGGGAACGGGATTTATGGAGGTGTTTATGGACAATGGAAAGTGCATCACCAATTTCATCGAAGTAAATAGGTGCCCAAGTTAATGCAATTTTATTAATGAAACACAGTTTAGAAAGACGAGAACCTCTCATTTGTTGGTAGTTAATAAGTTTAAGTTACAAAGAATATTTGAAACCTGAGATGTCGTATTTGTTAACGAGTAGCAGCTAAGAGTATTTTAGGTGTCAAACCATTAGGCGGGATGCTCTTAGATAAACATTGAGAAAAAAAATTCATTATGGGCTGTCTAGTTGACTAATTTATGAGGAAGATAAGATAATGATTCAAAGCAGTAAACCACTAAGTAAACTGGCTAAGAAGTCTTACCCGTCATTAACTACGAGCCGTCGTAAATCGGAAACCAACAGTACATGAGTCATGCTATCGCCTCCAGAACAATAATAAAGGCGAAAGCCTATGTGTTGAGGAATGGAAACAAATCACTAACACATTTTTACCCTGACCTGTTGAGAAGATAGTAATTAAAATCATCTCCTGTATGGATTACAACCACATTTTATTTACAATTTCACAGGTTATTCAGAATTTAATTTTTTAGTAAAAACTGAATATAACTTTAGATTGTACAACAAAAGAGATTTTGAAAACCTTAATGTAACTGTAAATGTTGGTGACATATATTTGTCAAACTGTATCAGTTTGTACAAGTCAAATTTGCATCAAATGAAGATGTAAGATGATTATTCGGATACTAAGGTCCGAATTGCCATAGATATCAAATGTTTGGGCGACAACACTGAAACCCGCACACGCACCGCTCCCGACATGCCTTGTGCGTTATAGCAACCCATTTGTATTGAAATCCTTTCAATATGCTGTACACGGTATCAGCTCAAAAGGTTTCAATCATGAAATTGCTGCCTCACAATACCAGAAGCATTTCTGATTTTCGAACTTACAAGTGTGATGAGACCTGCTTTATGAGAGAGACTGATCAGGTACAGTCGAGACATGGCACAAAACAATTTTACTAGTTCAATTACCTAAAACAGTTTCTCGGCGGTAAGTAGCTCGCCACGGACAATGAGGTAAAAATCAGTTGAATACTCCTTTCCTCACAGACAACAGACTTAAACGACTTAAGCATCCAACACATTCTAGAACATTATGACACATATTTAACCATAAATGTAAATATGTAGAAAATATGGGAAAAGTATAAGAAATAAATAAGAAAGATTTCCGATAAAATCTGAGGTTTTTTCCGAATAGCCCTCTGCCCCCTTATGTATGATTTACTGAGCTGCAGGCGAAAGGCAGTCAGAAGAAATAGCGATGTACTCAATGACTTCTTAGAGTTAACGTTAATTAATTCATGAAGTTTTTTTCTTAAAAAAAAAACCTTATCTGAAACAAGCTATATACGAAAATATAGGTAAAATAA